>JARHVA010004566.1:1037500-1172500 GCA_037957365.1 Torreya grandis | reverse complement strand
GACTTCATATTTTATCTCTTAAATATGCTGATAAAGTATACATATTGTATTTATCAAGATGATATTTTAGGTTGAATTTGGTTGAATGTTGAACTTAAAAATGATTAACTTGTGAATTAAATTAATAAATTGCATAGGGTGTTTAGGATTTTATATGTGATAAGAGGAAGAACATTTATGTGGTAATCATAATGTCAACACCAAGTGGTTTTGACAACCTTATGTTAATAACCATAAGTTAACCTCATTATCACTTAGATGCTAAATTAATCAATTATTCAGAGTTAAACTCATTTATTAAATCATATTTTTTTAAGACTTTAGTGCAAAGATAAGGAATTATGGAACCTTTATTTAATCCCTTCACAAATTATGGAATGATAAACATAACCAAAGAATTAACGGTAGTAAATACTAAGAAGCTTAGTGAATGGGTGTGATTAGATGTAAATAAGATTAACATAGACATTGACTAAGGTCAACGCGTAAATTTGAAATCCTAAGGGAGCCCTAATTACGAATTAATGGAGATATCTATGGTGATTCCTTTAAAACTTTAAAAAAGGAAGTCAAATCATGATTGCCAATGAAAGGTTAATAATGCCTTAAATAAAATGAATGGATTAATGGACAATAATTATTAATAAATTGAAGAGGCAGGGTAATTTATTTCAAATTTGTACTTGTCTTTCACAAGCGTTGACTTGGACAAATTTACTAAACGAATCAAGATAATGGGGCTTTTCTTAGGGGTAGAAATCCTAAACCAAACCTTAATGCTCATAGAAATGGAATAGAACTGATTGGAGCAAGGGTTATATTTTAAGTGTTAGACTAAAGGCTTAGTCAAAAAGTATTAATTTGGTATTATATAAAATTTTAAAAATCTACTTTTTAAATTTAATGTGAACAAGTGTCACAATTGAGAAACCCTAGATAAGATGGGATGAATTCACTTTCATTATGAAAGTGAAAACACCTAATGAGAGATTTTTTTCATTGATGCAACCAACAAGGATAAACAACATCAATAATTTGATGACACAATGTGAACTTAAGTTAAGCATGCTACAAAAAATCTTAAACTTGACATGATATGTTAAAAGCTTACTAAAGTATAAAGGCAAAAAAAATTGAATCCCAAATTTTGGGCTTCTCACATCTAATTGATTCATTATTTATTGTAATATATGTGGGAGGAAGCTATTGTATGTATTTTAGGACACCATGCATCTAATGAAATTAAAATCGAATAATAAATTTCTGCAAAAACTCTTGTAAAACCTCCAAAATAAATAAAGTAGCAAAACAATATGTACTTTTCTATTATTTTGGTTAAATATTTTTTGAATATATACCATACAATGATATATCAATTTTATATCTTAATAATGTCCATAAATATATTGATATAAAATGTTTTATGATTCTCCACATACATACAAATGTTTATTATAAACCTAAAATTAGTGACTATATATAACTAGGGTTTTCTGGAGTGATCAAATACTTTGATATGATGTTTCCATGTATGTGGGTAGTTTTCAATCAATTTATATTGATCCATATTTCACAAGTATTTATTCACAAGAATCCAACTCTTGTGATATATGAATTAATACAATTTAACTAAATTTACCTATTTAAGCTAATAAGGTGATGTCACAATGGAAGTGGTCTTCCTAATAATTAATTTATTGGGAGATGAGTATGTTTTAATTACTTGACCTTCCCCTCTTATCCTCCATAACTTCATAATTTTAAAAATAAGAAGTAATTTCTCCAAAAATAAATCGTGCTCAACCTATAAATTTATGTCTTATGACTCCAAGTCAAATGAGATACGTGTTTCATAATTTTTTGTTAATTGTTGTTAACTTCATAATTTATTATTTTAGGCTTAATATACTAATTTGTGCTTGATTAGATTTGAACAAATAAAAAAATTGGCTTAAGGGTTTAAGCATTTGATATTAACATATACACTTACTTGATGATTCAATAATCTATTTTTTAAAATTGATTTATGAGAAACTTCATATGTTATCTCTTGAACCTGCATGGATGTTTTTGCAATTTATCTTGAATGTTATTTGAATTTAATGTCTTTTACATTTTGTAAAGTTATCATATATTATTTATCTTATGGCCAATGTTTGGAGAAAATATGTGAGGGACTTGCACATGGATGATTATTCATCTTATACTCTTGAGCAACTAATTGTAATCTTAAAGCATAACATAAGTACAAGTACACGTCGTTGTTCTCATAAATCATAATATTTTATACTTGTCATCTAGTTGAGCTTAAAATGCATAAAACACTCAAATGTGAATATATAGTTTTGTAGAACTACATGAGGCCCTAATATCATAATAGTCAGTATGTAAGTAGCTCTGGAATAAGCACAGGCAAAGGTGCATATCAATGGGGAGATCCATTTTGTCCTTAGGTATTTATTGTTGTGTTTATGACCTTGAAAATTTTCATGTTTGACCTTCATTATAGCTTTTTGTATGCATGTTGATTTACTTTTTTTAAGACTTTCCATGTTATATCATAGATTATTGATATTATAGGATTTTTTATTGTCTTTTTAGACTAGCCTTTTGATGCTCTTGCTAAGGATTTCATTCATATTTTGAATGATTATGAAGGACTTTAATTTGTGGTTCTGATTCATTTTATTTTTATAGACATGATAATTGAGAGTGTCATGTATTGAATCAAAATGCTTACTTGTAAAGTGACATCCATTCAGAGTTTTAAAATTTAAAATAATTTATTATGATGATTGATATCAAATCAGTTGTATAAATTAATTTAATTCAAAAAATGTTATTCATTAATAATAAAATACTTACATTATATAAATATTATTCTTAGATAGAATGGAGGTCTATTTCATAACTTGTTACATGAATCATAGTTATGAATGAATAAAGTTGTATATGAAATTGCTTGTAAAATGATTACACCTTAGCTTTTAGAATTGATAATAACTTATGTTACTGAGAAATAAATGCAAATGTTATACTTGAATCTATATAATATTATATCTATGGATGCTTGTGATGCTAGCATTGAATATATGAAAAGTCTTTGGGACTTAGTTTGTGATCACAGTTCTTAATAATGGGAAAAGAATAATTGATTAAATAATATAAAGAGAGTTTTGTTTGTCAATATTTTTAGTTGTATTGATTGGTTTCAAGTCTAATAAAGTAAATATATTATATTTGTCAAGATGATATTTTAGGTTACATTTGGTTGAATGTTGAACTTAAGTATGATGAATTTGTTAATTCATATAAGATATTACATAAGTCATTTAGGAGTTGATGTGTGATAAGAGGAAGAACATTTATGCGGTAATCATAATGTCAACACCAAGTGATTTTGAGAACCTTATGTTACTACTATATGTGAACTTCATTATCACTAAGGATGTTAAATTAATCTATTATTACAAAATTAAACTTATATAATAAATAAGATTTTCTTAAGACTTGAATGGAAAGATAAAGGATTGTGGAAACCTTGGTTTAATCCCTTCATAAATTATGGAATGAAAAACATAACCAAAGACTTAATGGTAGCAAATAGTAAGAAGCTTAGTGAATGGGTGTAATAAAAAATAAATAAGATTCACATAGACATTGATTAAGTTCAATGAATAAATGTGAAATCCTAAGGTAACTAACCCTAATTGAGAATTAATGGAGATATCTAGGTTGATTCCTTTAAAACATTAAAAAAAAAAAAGTTGAATCATAATTGCCAATGAAAGGTTAATAATGCTTTAGACTAAATGAATGTATTATTGGACAATCATTCAGAAGAAATTGAAGAGGCAAGGCAATTTATTTCAAAGTTATACTTGTCTTTCACAAGTAATGACTTGGACAAATTGAGTAAATGAATCAAGATAAGAGAGTTTTTCTTAGGGGTGTAAATCCTAAACCAAACCTCAATGCTCATATAAATGGCATAGAACTGATTGGACTAAGGGTTACATTTGAAGTGTTAGACTAAAGATTTAGTCAAAAATTATTATTTTTGAACTCTATAAGATTTCAATAATATTTTTTTTCTAAGTTAATTTGAACAAGTTTCACAATTGAGAAATCCTCAAGTGAAACTTGGGAAAGTGAAGTAGATAAGATGGGATAAATTCACTTCCATTGTGAAAGTGAAAACACTTAGTAATGAAATAATTTTTTCATTGATGCAACCAATAAGGATAAATCACATCAATGATTCGATGACCCAATGTTCAAACTTATGTTTTTGAGCATAACACAAAAAATCTTAAACTTGTATATGCTATGTTAAAATTTTACTAAACTAGATAAAAGCAAAAAAAATGAATCCCAAATTTTAGGGTTTTCACATTTGCTTGATTCATTTTGATTCAGTATTTCTTGTACCACATGTGGGAGGAAGTTATATGGATTTGAAGACAGCATACAACTAATGGAATTGAAACCAAAGAATAATTTTTTATACAAAACTCTTGCAAAACCACTAAAATAAATAAAGTAGCAAAACAATATGTACTTTACTATTACTTTGGTTAAATATTTTTTTCAATATATACTATGCAATGATATGTCACTTTTATAGTTTTAGCATGTGCATAAAGATATCAATAGAAAAGGTCGCATGCATCCTCATATACGTATTGATTTTTATTATAAATCTAAAGTTAGTGACTATATATAATTAAAATATTTTGTAGCAATCAAATAATTTGATATGATATTTTTATTTAGATAAGTAATTTTCAATCAATTTATATTGATTTATATTTCATAAATAATACTTCACAAAAATTTATCTTTTATGATATAAAAATTAATATACTTTAATTTAAAATTATTTAATAAAATAATATCATAATAAAAATAATCTTCCTAATAATTAATTTATTAAAAAATTAATATATTTTTCTTATTTAACCTTCCCCTCTTTTCCTCTATAATTTCATAATTTTAAAAACAAACAAAACTTTCTTAAAAATAAACATAAAGCTTGTTCAAATACCTCTAAATATGTCTTAGACTCAAGTCAAGTGAGATACGTAACTAAAACACATCATCATCGTGTCTATGACTTACCACTTGTGGGAGAAAGTCCACCAAGCTCAAATTTTGACGGGGTGTATATATTTTTATTATTTAGCAATTAGAATGTTAGAAAATCAAATGTGTTCTCTTATATATATATATATATATATATATATATATATATATTAAAAATGTTATAAAAACTTATTTTAGTGGTTGAAGTATGTACAATTTTTTCTATGTATTTTAATAAAAGCATTTTTATGAAATTATTAATATTTGACTAAACAATTATAAATAACGGACATCAATCATTATTTCATTATTTTTATTTTAATAAAAGAATACATTTTAATTAAAATATTTAAAATTTTAAAAAACAAAGAAAAATAAAAATAAAAAGAAATTATTTATATATATATATATATATATATAAAGTGATTGAAATATTTATTTATAAGGCAAGCAAATAATTATACTCATTACCAATCAATTAAATATTAAAAAAACTATTTTTATCATAATATTATTTTCATTAAAATAAAATTATTTTAATATTTATATATATAATTAATTTAAAAATATATAAAAATTCATTTATAAAAAATATGTAAGAAAGTTTTTTTTTTTTTTTTTTCTTCAATCAATTTAAATGTGCCATTGTTTAAAAAGAAAGGATTAAAGTTCCATATGGTACGAAAGGCATTAATATATACTTATGTCAATTTATTCCATTAAATGGTGAGTATTAGTATACACTTTTATCAAATCACTTCTGTAAATCTCTTTTATTAAAAAATGAGGTCTTAAATTAAATTAAAAAAGAAAATATAAAATAGGTTTAAAATTAAATTAAAAAATATATAAATTATTAATATATATTTTTGTCAAATAAAACTGGTTATATATTATGAATTAATTTAAATAGATAAAAAAAATGTGAGGTTCTTTCTTGATTCTATAGAAAAAAAGGATATCCATTTTAACTAAATGTCAAATTCATTATATGTGTCAATTTAAATCAATTTATTCCATTGAAAAGTTGGAGCTTAAATCAAATATAAAAAAAAATTATAAAATATTAATATATACTTTATCAAATTACTTTTATCAATTTATTTTATTAAAAAATGAGGTCCTAAACTAAATAGAAAAAGAAATAAAATATATTTATATGCACTTTTATCAAATTCAACTAAATATTATTTGATTTTAACTCAATGTCAAAATCAATCACATCTCTACAAAAGGGCAAAACAAGTTGCTCGACTTACTCAATCTCTAAAGCGAGGATATGAATGACTATATTCATGTACCTCCAAAGGGCAACAACTGCCAAGGAAAATAGAGGCACGTGTTTTGACTTCGTGATTAATGGTGATAGAAAACATTCACGCGTTTTTTATTTTAATGTTTAATTGGTTCACATTAATTAAATTAAAAAAAATTATAATCATTAGAGTATGAAAGTAATTTAATAACATATTAAAAATTAAAAGAAATTATAAATAATATTATATTATAGAATTTTTAATTATTTATAATTAATATAATTGGTGATAATTTTGTATTGATAATATTTTTATGATATAAAAAATTTATAAAGTATATATTTATTAAAAGCGTGTAAATAAACTTTACAACTATCAAATATTTTGAATATTATATCAAACTTATAATCTAAAGTAATGATGTTATCATTGAAGAGACCAAACTAATAAAAGGTGGTAAAGGTTTATCTCCCTAACCACTCCCACTTATAGGTGGTTATAAATCTATAAGTAAGGAATCCCAACTTAATTATTCATTTTCCTTTTAAGTAGAATCATATACCATGGAAACATGTCAATCCTAAAATAACTATTACAAAAAATGGAGAACCCTAATCGTTATAGTAGTTTGGCGGTGAAGTTTGATCTTTTGTTGCAAAAAACAATAGTGCATCCTATGCCCTTGTTCACTGCAAAGACATCTTCTGGTTTGTCAGGAAGTCACCCAGATTCTTATATAGCTGCTTCAAGGATGATTCTTGAGACCCTACATGCGTTAAGGGAAACTCAAGCAGTGGTGGCCTTTATCTTAGAATTGGCAGATTTGGGAGGTTGTTTCAATAATGATCCAAGGGCAACTCAGACCCTTAAACATGCAAGGATTTTAACTGAAGCGATTCATGGATCACCTGGATCTTGGGAAGAGGGAGGCCCTCACTCGAAGCATGGTGCCATGGAAGTACAGGAGATGTCTACGATTGCTAATGACAAGAACAAAGATAGGGTAGTGGTAGCGATGATGACTCAGATCTAAGCAAAGAATGGTGTGATGATGAGAATATTGGCAGGGTCATTGATTAATAAGAATAACGTTATGGTCCACAACTCTGCACATACAACGGTGGCAAAGGCCTCAACTTTTGAGAGGGTTTTGAAATGAAAGATAGGGGATAAACATCCCTCCTACATGGCAGCACTTGGTAAGGAGAAGCAGAACAAGTCTATGACACCTTCTAAATTGTACCCCTCTATCTCTTTTGAAGGAGAACAACTTCAAACACTTCTAGATAGAGAACAAGATCTATCAAATCGTGGGTTGATGTGTCATTTCTCCAACTTGTGGCCTTCTCTTGTAGATTTGAATGGATGATTGAAGGAAAACTAGTTGTCACTTATGGATGGTAACCTGTGCATTTTTCCCTGTGCAAAAATATTTTTCGTTGTTCTTTTTTATTTAGAAGTGGACATGACTTTTTTGTTTCAGCGGCCTATCTCTTCTTGGAACCAGTGTGTTCAGGCCTGCAAACTATGGTTTCCTTCATTTGAACCTCATTCTAAGGCCTTCAATGTCAGACCAATTTGGTAAGACTACCCTTTTTACCCTTACAATTCTAGACTCCTTTTTATTTCAAAGCTATTGGTGATTCATTGGGCAAATTCTTGTATATAGATCACAGTACTATTCACCACAAAATTGTTGCTCGAATTTTAGTTAATATAGATGTTTCCATAGATCTTCCTGAGTTCATAGATTTGAAGGTTCAAAGTAGAACTTGGTAGCAATCTCTTGACTTTGAGACATTGTCTTTGCGTTGTAGAAATTTCTATCAAATAGGTCATGTTGTTTCTTCATGTAATTTTTATAAGCATACTACCAATATCTCCTGGTAGAAGGAAGCTCTACCTGAACATTTCATGGTTTGTGGGAGTGATTCAAAGGAACCAGATAGAGATATGATTTTGACCCAAAATGAAGTTGAATAAGCACCACAAATTCCTCCCCCCTTGCGGATACAAAATAAAGATCACCGAATTGGAGGTGATGATTTAAATAAGGATTCATTGGTGCGATTACCATTGAATAATTCGAAAGCTTCACTAGATACATCCATTCCTTTCCTTCCAGATGATGGGGAGAAGCGGATTATGGTAGGTAACAAAAAGAATGATAGAAGGAAGAAGGATTTAACATCTCTTAATATGACACTCAGATCGCAAAGAAAAATAAGTTTTGAAGGGTCTTGATAAATTTTTATTTTTGTAGTTGATGTGAAAGTTATTACTTATTTGTTGTTCTTGTAGTGTTGGTTTTTGTTGGTTGATTCTTTGCAAGCATTTTTTTTATATCTAGTTTCGAAGACCATGTTTGCAGGTTATATTGTAAAGGGTAGAGTCCCTATTTCTAGATAACTCACTTTTACCATTAGTAAAAACATGTCAATCCTAAAGTATTTCAAAAATAATGTGGAACTAGTGTCAAGAATCTTGAGTACTAAGAAAAAATCAAAACAATTGCTTGATGGATTCTATTTGCTGAGATAAATTAAACTTGGCATTAGGAACTTAAAGGTGATAAAATATCTCTCCCACATTAAGGCCTTGGTATAACATGTACCAAGCAAAGAGAACCTTCTTGGTTGAAAAATTGACTATCCATATTATGTTGAATTTCTTACTTTAGTGATGATGAAAGGAGTTAATAATTCACTTATTTTTTATTTTTTCATCTAACACAAATAGAAGAAATACATGATTAGTTTAGAATGATATGTAGTAAAAGGTACGATCACATGCCACTACCAATCTCTCTACTAAAGTGGGTATAGGAATGAACAATCCTAGGAAAATATTCTTCAAGATTAACTATAATATTTTTGTTATAGGTCTCAATGTATGTTCCTATAAGATGGAACCTAGTTTTGATAAGTCTTACATGATAGCCACGAGCATGAGGTATGGCAAAAAATCATATGTAATGATACAAACATATCTTTTATATAACTTTACGGCTTTAACTCTATGCACTTCAAAACAAAAGGAATGAAAGAGTGATTGATAATGAAGTACCATTGAAGATATTAATTATTGATATCAATCCCATTTATAAATTTGTCTCAACCTAAATAAGCCATGATTTGTCAACCAGTTAAAATTTCCATAAGTTCTAAAAAATTAAGCTCAATATATTTTTATGGGCAAAGGGACCACGAAAATAGAGTGAATTCACATCTTTCTCCAATCTTTTCTATCATTGAAGCATCATTGAAAAATGATGCTTTTATATCTCTCCTTTCCTTTAAGGGATCAATTATTCCATTATTGCATAAGGAGTTGTTCCTTATTGTTTTGATGTAAATTAAGCTCATCATTTCCACATCTCTTGGAATATATATATATATATATAAACATCATTATCCTTTAAATTTATCTCAAATTAACTCTTTAAAAAAAATTAAATTTTAGAAAAAATTATTATAAACAACTTCCATTATGATGAAAAATAAATTACATGAATAGAAAATAAAACCTTAGATAAAATTTGGAACTTCCATGCCAAAGAAAGAATCTTGGCAAATTAATACAAAATTTTCTTTTCCACTCTTTAGGTAACAAAAGTTCATAAGCTAATAAATGTGGCTTGGAAATAAAATATAATACTTATAAATTTTAACATCTCCTTATAATGAATCTATAATCATATATATTGTTGAAGCCATGGTGAGGGGTAGATTCTATATATAACATTGCATTTTATTCCACTAAATGTTATACCTTACATAAATATAAAAAATATTCTAAAGACTTCCATGGATATTTTTATAGACTCCTCCTCAACCAAAATGAAAAGGAAGTTTTATTAAAATGTTCATTGATTAGCTCCCAATTTTGATTTCTAAGGAGGAAAATAATATTTGCAATCCTTTGAGAGGCATAATTAATTAGAAGATAACCAAAATCTTCAATGGCCAAAAATTAAAGGATGATAAATAGGATAGATCATTAGAAATTTATCTAAATATAAATGAAATCATTAAAATTATTTCCCTTTAATAATGAGACAATTTGAAGTATACTTAAACATAACAATAATTAAATTACAAATAATTTGGCACAAACCCCAAAATTTGAAGCATACAAAATTTGAATGGCCATTCAATTATATCACTTTGAATTTTTAAATTTTATTTTAACTAATATGAATAAATGGTTATAGATTTAGTAGGCCCATTCCATGCCCTCTCAAAAAAAGAGGATATTATGCGAGATGTATATGTTCTTGATGCAAATATTATTTTTAACTAAACTATCAAAAAAAATAAGTTATAGATTATGATTGCAAGAGTAGTCTTAATTATAATTTTATGCGTTATATCGATAAAAATGACAAGATTTCAATTAATAATTAATTTTAGGTTTTGTGATGATTATTTTATAATCATTCGAAACATGGTAATGACATGTGTTTTATGTAAAGGTTCCACCTCTTTCCAAATGTTCCATCTATTTTGATCATCTAAACTTATTTTATAAGAATGTCATCAATTTAATCACCATGTATATTATTTAAAAATTCAAAGCAGTTCTTTAAAATTTAACATGCATTTTTCAAACCCCTACGATGATTCCACTAATAATCTTTGTTTTAGTCTTGAGTACAATTAAACCAACTAATTTCCTTGTCATAAATATAATATTTGCATAGTCCATAAAACTTTGTAAACCAAAAAAAAATCCTAATATTTTTCTTTATTGTTGGTGATGTGTCCCTCCCCATATTTTAAGTTCCATACATATTTCTATCTTGGAAACCTAAATTTAGAGAAAATTAATCTATATTAGCAACTTTTATTCTTATTATCACTCAGTCTATTAGTAACTATTTCTCACATATAACGAATGCAACAAAATTTTAAATTTAATATAATAATTATTTATGTGAATGTATTATTTATTCTTACATTTTTATTACATCATTATTACATGTAGTGTGATTTACATCATGAATATTTAATTAAAAAAATTTATACTACATTTTTATTACATTTATATGAATTTTTCTTTAATTTTTAATTTAAAAATTAAAAATTTTATATATATATATATATATATATATATATATATATATATTTAAAAAATATTATTGAATTTTTTTGAATTATTTAAAAAATATTAAAAAAATATCTCAAAATAAACAAATAAAAGCTTGTACCAAAACAAAGATAACAACAATAACAACGAGACGATAACAAAAACAAAACAATCCCTACTAAAATCTCCTTTATCGGTTGAAAGGATGCTACAAATAACTACGCAATTCTAAATGTATTTTCTTATATCTCCAAAGATTTTTTGGAGACATATTGGGCTGCCATCAAGACCAACTTTCTTTGGACACAATTGTTTTATGGTCACAACCCCTATTGTGTGATGCCCCTGTACTTAATTCCCTCTATATACTATGTTATTCTTAGGACTCTGAAGTGGGGAAGCTTCTGCTCTCAGAAAGTGGAAAAGGAAATTGATATTCTTACTAAAAATTTCAAAGCTCTTGCTCCACCTCCTTTGAAGTATGCTCCGTAGATTCGAATGTGCCTCCCAATAGTTTTACAATGATAATAGTAGTCACTTTTATTAAGGTTCATCACCACATATAGTTTTACTTACTTCTGGTTTATAGATACTCTGGCAGATCAAATCCTTGTGCGTTCTTATCGACTATGTATTATTCCTGAAAACACAAAACCCATCAAAAATTGTTTGCATACGTAGATTTCAATAATGTCAAAGCATACCTGAAATCCTTGCATATTGTTGTGGTTGCATATTTGAATAAATAGAGTCACAAAGGAATTTTTACAATAAATTATTACCTTGAATAAATATCAAATAAATATAGTCAAGCATCCAGACTTTTAAATAACAAAGTATGAATAAATTAGCAATTGCCTTCATGATGCAAGAGAAGTCGGAGGTTAGATATAAAAGTTGTTCATATTATTAAATAATAAAGAGCTTTAATTTTTTTATATTGTATATAAGGATAAAGTTATTTATATAAAATGTATTGTATGTAATTATAGTTACAAATATTTCTCTATTTTTTAATTGTATATAATAATAATTATAAAGCTAGAATTCTTATGAATGGTGTGAAATGTAATTATGTCAATCTTTGTTCTTTTGATTTTCAAATATTTACATATTTATTTTATTTCATTCTTGCAAAGCATTCAAAATTAAATGTAGGAGAGATATACATGTCATTGATTAAATATACTCTTCATACAATAGTAAGTGTTATGCCTTGGCGATCAATATCTCTAATGTCAGTTGTTGCTTTATTGAGTGTCATTCCTTGTGCTTTGTGTATGGTTAGAGCCCATGGTTCATATATATAAGTCTATATCTATATATATGTATGGGGTTGGGATGCCCCATAAACACAATTAATATAAATCATGCCAATTAAAATATATACCGTGGGGTGTCCCTACCATTGATGTCTTCACTCTATCTATTCATGTTGCCATATAGAATTTAGATGTTCCTTTCTGGCTTTTCTTCAGCATAGCCCCCTATATCTATCTGGGACTCTTGAGCATAGCGAATAGGATCTTATCTTGAATGTAATGAATACTTATCTTCTCTTGATTATGCGCGGGGATGTCTATATAGATGGGGTTTTTTGGGCCCTCTATATAAACTAAGCTCTATATGGGAGTTTAAAGTTTAGAGTTTGAAGTTAGTAATAGTTTAGTTACATATAGAGGGTCCCTCAACTAATTCTATCTAACTCCATATATAGAGAGAGGCCCCCCCTCTAACTCTATCTAATTACCATTTCCAACAATCATTTTTCCCACCACAATGAGGTCATCCTACTCGATCACAACTACGCTTATATGCAAGACAAGATTATGCATGTCACCACCACCTTCTGCCATTTTGATAAAGGCTTTACACACACACACACACACACACACACACACACACACACACACACACACACACACACACACACACACACACAATCCAGAGCTATTCACAATTGGTGGAAGCATTTTTTGGAACATACCTTGCTACCTTCATCTCCAAATAATTTATTTCCATATTTGCACATATATCTATCCTTATAGACACGATCTATTTCCTACACACAAAACATGTACCATTTATGGATTTCAATCCAACTACATCAAGCTATATATATATATATATATATATATATATATATATATATATATATATATATATATATATATATATATATATATATATATATATATATATAATCTAGAGCTATTCACAATTGATGGAAGCATTTTCTGGAACATACCTTGCTACCTTCATATCCGAATAATTTTTTTCCATATTTGCACATATATCTATGCTTATAGACACGATTTATTTCCTACACACAAAACATGTACCATTTATGGATTTCAATCCAACTACATTAGGTTACTAGGTATCATTTTAATTCTTACATATTTGCATCTGAAGTGGTTGGAATTTGATGTCTATTTGAAATTCAATAAATAGAAAAGGGGCAGAGCATCCTCTAGGGCTAGCCATGGTGAAGTATATGAGTTTATGGGTATAGTAGAGCTATCTCTCATTGTGATAAGAGGCTTGTGCCTTGTCAGCTGTCAAGCAATCACGATCTAGACATTATCAAGATGTATGTTAGCAATAAACACGCTACCAAATGAAATAATCTTTTTCTTGTCTCTTGTGAGACAAATCTGGGGACTACATCCCCTCCAGCGAATTAATATACAATATAGTATATTATATATTTTAATATATTATAATGTTTATTATATTTTAGTATATTATATTATATATGTATTTTAATGTATTATATATTTTAATATATTATATATTGTAATATATTTATATAAATACTAAACAAGTACGTGAAATCTAACCTAATATAAAATCTTCACTAAACAAAGTTACTATAAAATAAAACCAAATTTTGTAAAACAACATAAACCTAAAACTAATAAACAATAAAGAAAATGAACGGAAGATGTTAAAATCGATAGTGTACAAAACCATAAACTCATGGTGTCAACATTTCAATGGTGAAAATGACATATTCTTTTCCTTTATCACTTGTGAGATGAATTTGGCACTAAATAAAATTATCAAAATACAAAACCAAATTTTGTGAAAAACATAAACCTAAAACTAATAAACAATAGACAAAAATATCTAAACTAAAAACTTAATACCTCTTAACAAAACAAAATACCATGAAGTTTATGGAGAAAACTATCGCTAGGATTGCAAAAAGGTTTCAAAAATTGTGGTCATTATTGGGTAAGACCATATGGGAGTAGAGTGGTGGAGCCGTGAGCCATGGATGCAGTGATGGAGATGGTTGCCATGTGGAACCAATGGCGAATAGTCAATCTACAGAATTGATGACTGTGATGATAGGTGACATAAAAAATGGCACAGTACAGGAGCAAAGTATAGAATCTCGTTATCTCAATAGTGGACACTTTACAGTGTGAATGTGACTTTTATTCCAATGCTCTTTCCAAGTGTAAGTTTTAATCAAATACTTTTTTATGGAAAATTGAACCTCTTACCATTATTATTCTTGAGAATTACCCACTAAACATAAATGACATAGTATTAATAAAATAAAATATTGATAATAATTAATAATTAAAAGAAGAGAGAAAAACAACCATAAAGGTCATAATTTAATTTTTTTTGGAGGGATGGAATTTTGATAGGATTAATATTACAGGGCCTAATTAATAGGTGCCCTTAATTAGCTAGTTTGCATGAACCTATTAGTTTAATAGACGACACTTTTAATGGAGGCCATCTCTTGATTTAGCAAGTTTTCTGAAACGTTAGTCTGACCCCTGTGGAGTTGGGTATCTAAAAAAAGGTTATTTTAAATTCCATAAATAAATTTAGTAATTATTATAGATCTCTAGAAAACAGTGTTAGGTGGTATAATATTTCTCACCGCCTATCCCTCCAAAAAAATTAAATGCCTAAAAATCATCTTATTTTCAAAATGCTTTAATAATGGTTATCAATGCAAATGTCAAGCGAAATAAAATAATCAACTAGATCTTGAGAGAACAACTGTCATCCTCCTTTCTGGTCATGCGAGCACCTTCCAAGGTAGCCCTTATAACAAATAGGAAAAATGTTGCTTAGGTGGAGTCAAACACATTAGCTGAGTATTAAAGCCCCAATCTCGCCTAGCAAGCCTATGAATTATATGTGACACTGGAGAGCTTTTAAAGTGGATTTTTCTAGGTTCCAAGGCACTCATTGTTATCAAGAAACCACCAACAATAAAGAGGAAATCAGGGGCACTCCATGCTATTGAAAATATGTGATGTTCAAGAGGCTCTTCTTGTTCACGTTCATCACCATAGAGTTTGAGTAAACATTCAATCTTGAGATCATTTGACATGGCTTTTATGAATTCCCTGATTTTATTATGTGGTTACACAAAAATACCAATTCTATGGAAAATTCGAACCATCTTGACATTCTATCTAAAGATAAGTTGAAAGAAATATTTTGGAGGTGCCCAGATTTCAAACTAATGCGATGTGCTGAGAATAAGAAGCACAAGATGAAGATGGTCAATCCTCCCTCCCAGCATGGGCTAAATTCAAGCATTGAAAAGAATCTTACCAGTTATACAGGCATGTTATTCTCTTATCCATTTAATTCATGTAACAAGCAATGAATTTAGAGGTGAATTAATATTGAATATATAATAAATGTGCCATTCTGAAAATCAACTCTCCAAAGGAAAAGTGTCAATGTTACATGTAACAACACTAATGCGTGGTGGTTTCCATCACTATTTTGTGGACATGCAATACCCTTTTCTGCGAATTCCCACTACTTAGAATGTCAATTTGACCTCCGCCCCGCTCCTCATTCTCTTTTGTAGGCAATGTGTTTTTCACCAGGTCCCAAACAATTGGACATCTAAACCAACCTCAAACCTTCTTTCATTCTCATTTGTCTTTTTGGCTTGGGGGATTTCGAGAATAAATTCACTACAAAAGAGGAAGTCAACAAGCAATGACAAGGGCCTCATCTTCTTTTACCAGGTCAGGAGGACGAGTTTGAGATAACTGTGCCAATGCAGAGCCCTGATTTGATAGAAAAGGGTGGAATTTTTCATCAAAAAAGTGATAGATGTTTCAATTTTGGGCATCCCGGTGGTTGCCATGAGCACAAGCACAAAGGTGAGAAAGAGAGAGAGTATGAACATGTGCAATTTCTAGGCAAAAGGCAGGAAAACAAGGAGTTTGCTTCTGAGACCATATGTGTCAGCATTTAAATGGGACTGAATAGAATATTCATTTCGTTGATCTTCGCCTTCTTCATTGCCTTCATGCAATCCTTGTTAACATCGCCACCATTCTTTTTATCTCAGCTATTTCAACTCAAGTGAAACCACATTCCATTTCAGTCAAGGATTTCAATGGACACAAAAAGCCCATCTTTGCTTTCAATAGACTACAAATATGCATTTATCTCCATGTCTGGATAGGACATATGTAAGGCGCTTCACGTCTATTTCCTATATTTAATAATCAACAGCTTCATGCACTACAAAACTGCTCTACACCACTACCTCCCCAAACCACCACTATTCAAAACTAGGATGTTTATAATGGAATATATCATTTTGTTTATATGTGAGACGAATCTACGAGCTTTACCTGTGGTATAAGCCTCTGGCTTGATTATTACCTTGAATAAATATCAAATAAATTTTTAGTCTTGATTGTAGATAAATGAGTAGTGTTATCAATCAAAAGATCAAGGGGTGTGATTCCCAAACCTTCAAATAGCACAGTATGCATTTGTCCTTTTTATTTTTGCTTGCCACTTTATTGTTTTGTTATATATTAAGTTTTTTTTTTTTTAAATGATTGAAAGCACAAATTAAGTATAAAGAATGTGTTTTCTATTTGGTATTAAGAATTGAAGGTTATCTATTCTATGAAATTAGTCAAGGGCTTCATTCCTTTTTGATATCTATTAAGATTTGTACTTTTGTAAATAATTAAATAACACCTTCTATACTATCATCTTCAATATTAAACTATAACTTACATAATTTAGATTCAATTTTATATAATATAAATCATTATTTTTAAACACAGTGTAAATTTAATACTTAACATTTCCAAACTAATATGATGTAATATTGATGTGATGTAATATTAATAATATTTATATCGCTTTTTCATGTCACATTTACGCCACATTTAGTATTATAGTTTTGATCCAACCAAAAAAAATTAAATAAAAATTAGATAAAGATAATAAAGGATGTTAAATTGGTCGAATCATGTAATAATACACTACTCCGTCACATTTTCTAAGAAAATCCATCGCCGCTCACAAGTAAGATATGATTAAATATTATCTAATCATCTACTTCATATTTTATTAAAATTTGATGAGCGGTGTTTGCACATCCCATTTCAAAGTGGCCAAAGGACCCTACATTAGTAGGTTTAAAGTTTTTTTTATTGCATATTGAGGATTTGGAATCATTCACTGTTTATGTATTATGACATTAAATTTATTTAATGTATTTATTGCATAACCTTTTTTTTATTTATTGATATAATTTATGTCAAATTTTTTAATAATGGTTTGAAAAAATAAAAATAAATAAAGTTTAATGCAATAATTTTACTGATTCATTTTGTATCAAAAATATTTACACAAAGTTGTTTTATATATTTATGTTAGAAAATAGTGTTAAATTTTACGTAAAATGATATTTTAGTATTTGATATAGAGAGAATCAAATGTTTGCATCATAGTTTTCATCGAGCCATTTCTAATGGTTCAAGAGGGAGAATTTTTAAATTTTAAATCCTAAATTTTATGTCACGATTGTGTAAAAAACTTTTTATCACAATGTTTTGAAAATAGTTTTTGGTACCATTTAATCTATGATGCTAACTATATTAAACATAAGAAAATAAATAAAAAATAATATTTTGGTTTATTTACAATGTACCAAAATTAATTTTTTGGTGAAATAATAAATATATTAATATTTAATTAATTGTTTAATTATAAGTGGTAGAAGACATGGATAAGAAGGTGGAAGAGAAAGTAGAGGAGGAAGCCAATCATCTTTCTTTGTTGCAGAAGCAACTTGAAGTGGTCAAGTCTAAAGCTTTGGAAGAAGGATTGTCTAAAGATAAAGCAAGATTCTCAAATTTGAGACTATCTTTAATAATGGTTAGAGAGTAGGCTGAGAAAATTATGGATTGTAGATCTCCAATGAAAACTTATGCTCTCTATTTAAAATAACAATGACATTGGTTTTTAATTAGAAGAGTGGCTTCTCTTCACTGAGCATTTTTTCCAACTATTTCTTTCTAGTTTTGATCAGGAGAAAAATATTTAATGTGAAGCCTATTATCATAACTTAGCTCTTCCTTATTTCTCATAATGGAACCCTAATCCTAAAGTATAGGATATTTTTTATAAAGGTAAAGAGAGGGTTATTAAAGGGTGTCTTAGCTTTTACATGGATTAAAAAAAGGCCAACAAATCCCAAATAGTAAATAGGAAACATTATGGCCCAACAAAAATTTGTTGATCAACAACAAATAAACAACATAAAAATGTCATAAATCAATAGTTGAGAGCAAAATAAGCAAATAAATAGAAATTAAACATCAAGTCCTTAAAAGACTGAATCTTATTTCTAAGCCAAACTATTGATAACTTTTTATAGATCGCTAGCAACTCCAGCTTCCACCTCCAACAACTTGTCTTTGCCATGGCCTTTGATTCTTTTACTTGATCTCAAGTTACCCTATTTAGAGTATTGTCTATGTAGGCAGTACCCATTGACAAAGGGGACCTTGGGGCAACTCAACACCATGTGCCTGCTAATCCATTTTTCCTACAATCAATCCAAAGGTGAGGAAGCTAGGATTTATCATTTGACAAGGAGCGAAAACTTATGCATGATATCTGAACACACTAGAGAAAAGGTGAAAAAAACCTAGAATACTTCATGTGATCATAATCATATCTAGTCAATACTCTATACTAGACATCTGCATCCAATTCAAACACCAACATTGACACAATTATCTATGTCTAATACAAGCATCTGAGGCCACAAAATACAAATTTATAGAATCTGACGATTGATCCATAATCTAAATCCAATCTACTTCTAGCCTATTCCATATTAGATCAACACATGCATAGTAAACTAGTTAAGTACTCCTATTTCTAATTCATTGCAATATCAATTAATAATTGTACCTTATATTTTTAGCATATCTCAATATTTATTTGAGATTATAAATTAATTGACCTGTTACAGATATATTTATCACCCTTATCCTTATTGATTTCTATATTCTTAACCCTATACTATATTGACCCATCTCAATTTAGGGTTAAACAAGTGTATCATTATATTCCTCTTTCTTTTGGCCCTCATCTTTCCTTAGTGCATGTTCTTGATTGACTTTTCAATACATGGCTTTATCTTTGCGCCCTCATCATTTCTAAATGTTTTTTCTTGATTGAGTGTATCATTTTATGCCTCTTTTTTAGGCCCTTAAAATTTTGTGACATTAAATTTTCCTTTGTGTGCAGTCCTTTTCCTTGTCTGACATTTGATTTTATTTTGTGTGTGTCCCTCGACCTTTTGTGACGTTGAGTTCTATTGTGTGTACGTATATTATGTGTTTCATGGTCATGACATTTTGTGCTTATGAGTAGATAAATATAAAATTATGTGTTGAGTTTTCTGAGTTTGTCAATTTTATGGTGTCATGATACATATCCCACACTTCCCTATTTGTGTTTGGTTCAATAATCCATAATCATCCACCTTTCCTACTTAGTTAAATATTCAATTTATACTAGTGATGATTACTATTGCATTCCTAATTTTTATATCTATCTTCACATGACACTTGTATACCTTGAATTACATGTTTCATTTATTCTTTGACAATCTATTCATTACTATGATGACATATTCTCCACATGTCACCACATGATTTTACATCATTATAATTATTTTACATAACCTGATGTGGTCAACTCTTTTATTTTGAAGTAATTAATTCACAAGCTACATCTCTCACCTCAATATAGACCATACTAGTGGACTTGTCATAGAGATTTAACCCTCCATTTACAAAAAATCATATTTTGAGACATTACATGACTCAGAGAGTTCAAATTGGTTCATATTATTAGTTTGGTTCATATTATGTGACATATTTTTACAAATTAAAATAGATTTTGGGGGCATATGTAATTCATATGCACAAATTTAATAGGAACAAAAGTTTCAAGTTTAAAAAATAAAAAGGTTTGGGAAAATGAGACATAGATGCATAACATTCTATATCATGCTAAAACTAATTGAATTAAATTATAGTTATGAAAATTATTCATTTTTACACACTATTACAATTTTATACTTAAGAGCATGGCATTGATGGTACTAAGGCTTACATATTTAATGTATAAACTAATTTGCAATTATTGATTCATGTGCCTAGCATAGGCTTTCCCTTTTGTCTTGAGGTTCAACATTAGCTTAATGAGTAATGTGGTTTAAATTATACACCTTTAATGGTCTAGCACTACCAAGGGTTGAAGCATTTATTTTCCTAACCTATGGCCCTCACCTTAATTAATCTATCCATTGGAGCATGATCACCCTCAATTCTCTAAGTGTTTATGCAAGAAGCCCAATTCTCCAAGTGGTGTAGTAGGAAACCCAAATTTCCTATGCTTCAACAAGAAACATAGTTCTCAAGTGTTTTAACAAGAAGCATCATCTCCAATAGCATCACAAGGGGGCAACATGGTTCACCCACATATAGATGTATTCTTTCCTTTATCTTTAAATTTTAAAAGTTTTAAATTTTGTTTTCATACATGTAGGCATTGATTGTTGCATATTTTTTATAGGTTTGTTTGGAACAAGAAGTACATTCATAACCTCCTCCTGAAAATAAAGATTGTTGTGTACATTCATTTACATCTCTTTATCCTTTTAGACAAATATTGTATTTCATTTCAATACTAAAATAAAAGGGTGGCATTTGAAGGCACTAAAATCTCATATAAAACACTTAGAAATTTCAATCTTAATTGACCATCATCTTACATGGCTTGTGTGTACATATATGGCTTTTATACACTCTTCTCTCACATCTTCATGATTTCTATGGATTTGACCTTCTCAATTTTCTATCAGTCACCTATAATGATTCCCTACTTTGTGTCTGAGCTATTCATTATCACACTCGAATTATTTCCATATCATCAAATAACTATTCTTTTCTCTCAAACAAGTTCAAAAAAAATTGGATGCTTGTATAATTCCGCAAGTGTCCAACTCTAATGGACTTGTCCTCACACCAATAAATGGTCATTTTTGAAATTCAAAACATCTTTAGAAGTTGACCCACATGTTTTTCATATGTTAGTGGTTTGAAAAGGTACCCATGAGTCCCATATAAATATACAATAGGTCTAAGCCTATTGGATTATCTATCATTTTCAAGCAAGCCTATTCTAACACTTGCACATTAAAAGGGGATGCCCTAAATTTTATAATTCAACAAATAGTCACAAAGATCATGTCTTATCCAAAATCTAAAGCACTCAAACCAACCTAAAGTTTCCATTTTCCAAATGTCAAAAACTAGATTACATGTTACATTTATTAAATGTACACTATTACACACATACACCTAACAAGGAGAAGTACATGTGGTTTGACTTCCCTCTCCGGAGTATTAAATATGTACACAGTGTTCAACCATTCACTGGGGAGTGGGTGAGGTCAGCACAACCTACTATTATTCCTTTTTTGCAGGGTTAACCTAGTGTCGTAAGTGGACCTAGAGCCTTAAAAAAAAATAAGCAGGTTTATATATTTACATGCATAAAGAGGACTTGATATTGCACAAGTAGACATATTGCAATTAGGTGCAGTGAACTATACCGAAACACTGAGATACAAACCCACAGGCTGGAATCATAAATCTCATATGTTTGTACTAGATGTTAGCATTTAGAAACTAACAATTTCCTCTCGACGCATCCAAATATGTAGTTTCTAATTCGAGTGACTCTTTATTCAATTTTCAACCCTTTAATCACATGCATTCAATCTTAGACCTATACAAAATAGAAACAAGCCAAGTATATAAATCTCTTAAGTCATTTCTCTTTATAAAAAGTACAATTTTTTAATCATATTCTACTCATTCATATTTATATATCATTTCTTACTTTATATAATTTGAATAGTCTAAAAATTATATATTTTTTAGCTTCACATTAAAAAATGAGATTAAAATCGTGTCCAAATGAATTTCGTAGAATGAATACCTCTCAAACTTTATTTTTAATCTAAAATCACTTTGTAAATCAATGATCAACCAAAAAAAAAAACACAAAAAAACAAAAAAAACAACTTAAAAAAACTAGATCAAAATATAATTGAATATTAACTAGTTTAACTTTTAGTGCGTATAGGGAAAAATTGTAGGTGAAAAATACAATTCAGATTTGCATGACATCACCAACCATGACATGTAAAAGTGGTAGAATTTGAAGGATGGTCGGTGACAGATTATCAAATACCTAGTGACGAAGGAAATGATTGACATGATGATCAAATGGACATTAAAGAAAAAAGATAAGATGGCCGATTTATGCAAGAAAAATATAAGATGGTTGGTGAAAAGGATATGAAAAATGGTCGGCGACATTTGGCTTTGGGTCTATTTGATATTTTGTGTTTATCCTGATTTACTAATTCATTATTTTTTGTTTGATTTTTGACATGGATTGGTTTTAGGATTCGATTGCAATTTTTTTCTCATATGGATAGGGATGTTTTAAGTAGCCTCCTCTTTGGACCACTTTTTGCAAAGTAGTTGGTGGAGATGTTCCTTCACTTTGGTGTCCACTATTTTTTATTTTTCCATGATTTTAATATTCATGAAAATGTGTAGCATTTACTATTTGATTGAGAAATATACTAACATTAGCATATTATTTTATGCATTTTAATGATTACTACTTTGGTAGAGGTATATCATGATTTATGTGTTATTGTAACATGGTAGCATAGGGAAATTAAGCATAGTATTTTATACATTGGGCTGGCTACTACTTTGGAATAGTTATACTATGATTTATATGTTTTTGTAATAATTATATCATTTTGTTGAGTTTTCTTATATATGAGAGTTATTTAGTGATTAGATTTTTAGGTGTGATTTAGTAGATATTTATTATAATATTATGTAATTTTTTTTTAATTAATAATTTAATAATATTTATTAAATATTTTAATTAATGATTAAGTATATTTTAGTTTGTAATTATTTTTATCAATTTAAAGATAGACAAATAAATTATATGTTTAATTTATGCATCTAAAATAAATATTATGATTTATAATGTTGATTATAGGTAACTTGTGGTTAATTATAGGTGTAAATAAAAATACAAATATATTATGATTAATCTATTAAATTCAAAAAAATATTTTGAATTCTAACAATTCAATGTATTAATATTTTAATATCAATTATTTTTAAAAAAAAATGATTCTATCAACTAAAAATATTTGTTTATTTGCACAAGCTCTATCATATTTGATGGCTCATGTATATCACTACCTTTGAACTTACCTAGTTTATCTCTCTAATGCATTAAGGTTATTTACCACTAGCATAAATATAAATGAATTGACATAGTCTAGATCTAATGTGAAACAATTCAAAAAAAAATCTAACCAATTTCTTAAAATAGTAAAAAATAATAAACAAAATAATTTGACAAAAATGAATTAAGAAAAATAGTGAAAGTGGTGAAATGGGCACACCTTGGTAGAATATTGGGATTATAAGACTAAAACTAGGTTTTTCAAGTGTTTTTTAGCTCTGTGTAATATGGAATTCTCAATTACAAAAGATGAATTCAACACCTATTTCCCTACCGTTAAATACATCATGGTATAGATTTGGCTGCCAAATTGGCCCTCTCTATCTTGTTGCTAAATATGTAGTGATTTATTGAATCTATGCTTTGCTCTATTTTTATCTTGAATTTTTATGCAGGGATGTTCTGTGATGTCATACATTCTTGTGTCTTGGGTTTTCTGAATTTATGGTTATACTTTTTTATTTGATCTCTTCATTGTATTCTTGACCTAGTTCACCATAAATGCTCAAATGAAGAACAAAAAGGGGGTATGGGTTGGGAAACCTAAAGGGAATTGTAGTTGATTAGCTTGTGTGTTAGAATTAGACATAATATAGTTTTTTCCCATGTGAATGTGTTATGTACCTATAAATGTGATATATTAATACATATGGGTTGATGGAGATGTCGACATGTGGCACACACCCCCTTTAGTTAGTTGTGTGGGTCACATATATTAATAAAAATGAGTAATTTATGGAGTTAGTATATAGGGTAATGTATAATGGCCAAAATTTTACCTCAAGGAAACTCAAACAAAACCCTTAAAACACAACCATTTTTTTTGGTGTGTGTAACATTGCCTTCATACTTGAAGTGAACACTCCAACTAAAAACTATCCACATAAATGCTCAGCATCAAGGCAACCTTAAAGGAATGCAATCAAAAATAGTGCACATCACCTACTACATGGTTACTCACTTTCAATCTCAGAATGTAGGCTTTATCAAGGTGTTTGACAAGCTTGTTGTAACAAAGCTATGTCGACTACACTAGAATCAATTTACAACCCTATGCTTGAATTCAATACTCAATGATTGTCAATTATAGTTTATACCTATGATACTAGCATTCAAGCTTATTTCTAATGATAAGAAACATATTCCACCAATAGTTCATCGATGAGGAGACACTACAAATTATGACCTCAAGCACAATAAAACTAAGAGAGAATCCAAGCTCTTATTTCATTCAAACTCACAAAAAAACCACCATACCACCAATGAATAAATTATTCAAGGTTAATCGTTCATGTTGAAGAAAAAAATTAATCCGAAAGCAAATAGACTTGGCTAGTTCACCTCCTAGTCTAGTCTGAAAGTCGTTAAATCACCTGTGAAATCGTGATAGAAAAATACTTCCAAGAGGAGAAAATATTTTTGATATTTATTATACAATTTATTATCTATAGGATACCACTAAGAACCTAAAAAAATAACCTATAACACTTTAAACGCTAAAATAACCCAATGTTCCAAACAAGTTTTTATGGTAAAAAATATTTTACTATGCAAATTCTGAATAAACTGAGTTTAGAACTAGGGTCACTAAAAATAGTAAAGACTTATAAAAATATTAAACTAAAGTTCCTATATAAATTTAAAGGTAAAAAATACTAACAAATACTTGTTTCTCTTTAGGACTCCTCTAGTTATTTTGGGCAACTTGATTAATCGACATTGTAGTTTGAAAAAAGAAAACTAGTGCAAATTTTCAATTGACTCCAGAATTAGACATGCCAAAAATTATCAAAAAGGGATGGAAGTATAATGTTTATATATTCTAATGCACATAAGATAAATCTAGAGCTTACAAGCTTCTATTTCATGAAAACTCCAGTTTAGTGATTAATTTAGAGCCTCTCTCTAGTCCAATTTATTTCGTTTAGAAATAAAATATTTATAATGTGAACTTGCATGAAATCTCATAATAAAGTATAAAATCATCCAACCATCCACTAAATAATCTTATAACTATCCATGAGATTTACAAGATGTAAATTAAATCTCAAATACAATTACATCAATCTAATAGGATTCTCAAGGATATTATAGACCCACCACAGTCAACCTACCCAAAATAGTTTCCTATAACACTAATGCTAAGGGATAGTCATACTATTCACATCTAGACATCTAGAATAGCCCGAGAAGGATTTAATAACTATGCTCATTAGTTTTAATTGTGTGGGTCAAATCCAATATTCATTGTTTAGCTATATTATACATTAAGATTAACCCATAAATTTTTAATATGAAAATGAACTAAACTCACTTATATTCCAAGTCTAAGATTATCAATTTTAAATTGCCATTTAATATTTTCAACTCTATTTACTTTTCAATTGTGAGTTCTTAGTACTAGCCTACATCTAGAGAAAAAACATTAAATGTTATAAATAAATTATTGTCCACTTAGATTAAGCATTCTCATCATACACTGATATAATTGAATATTACTACAACCATTATGGCAATCGAGAACATAAGCTACAATAAATATCTTTTCAATAGTAAAATAACTCAAGGTTTAAAACAATTCCCAATAAGTAAATGTTACAAAAGTTCAAATTGGAAAAACAACCATATAATCATCCTTCAATTCAAAAGCACAATCGAACAATAATCAATATGCTACAAAATCCAACATCACAAGCATAACATCTCAAAACTATGTTTTCCACTGGTAAATCTTTTTCTCCTACATTGAGACATAGGTAATGATGGATCAGCTTACATTGAACAAGTAAAACACCCTCACAAAGATTTTTCTTTCATTTCTAGAGTCATAAACAAGATAATAATGAATTAGAATTTCTCCTCAACATGTTAATATAAATATAGACATATATTTATTTTTATACAAATTGCATTAAGAGGGTAATAGATAAAATCCACAACAATAAAATGAAACTAGCTTCATCACAATATTAATTATAACATAATTTGTCATCATCTGCTCATCCAAATCCGGAAATATATTATCAATATATTATTTTTTAGTCATTAGCATTAGTTTTAGAAAATGGGGGATGTAACCAACTCAATGCTTCAAAAACATATCACTTCAATCATTATCTCTACAAAATTTCCCATTCTTATGTTTGTGTCTTCACCAAAAGAGTCACTCAAAACTTCTAAAACTATGCATGTTTTTATAAAAGTATATATATTTTCATACATGAAAGTATACAACTATATATATTTGTAACATTAGAATAACCCAAATATAAAACTAGATCATAATAGGCCTTGCCTTCTTTATTTGTGATTAAAGATTATACTTATCCATCACTGTTTTGAATTAGTTTTCAACATTGGTTTTCAAATATAAAATTCTGAGTCTAATTTCTTGAAATAAATTATTATCATTCATATACCATGATATAAATATATGTATTTAAAAACTGATAAATATAATATAAGATACTGATTTAAAATCCTAGAATATAAAATATACAACCTGAATTCTCATAAGTGTATATATAATATATAATATTTATTATAAATTATAAAAATAAAATATAATCTATAAAATGCCTTTTTCCAAATATAAATAAAAACACATATTATAAAATATAGAATATACATAATAATAACTTATAATTTATAATAGCCCCACGGGTTAGACTAAATGGGTGGGTTAGATGGTTTCCATCGACCATACCACAATTTGAATCCCAGCTTTTTAAATTGCTAGCATTGAGGCTTAGGGGCAAGTGTGATGCATGAGGATTAGTCTGTAAGACTCATCCTACATCCATGCATAATTGTGTGTACCAAGTCACTGTGCCCTCATCAGTGTTAATGTTGATTGAGTTGAGTAGGATACCTTTGATATATATATATATATATATATATATATATATATATATATATATATATATATATATATATATATATATATATATTTTTAACAAGTATAAATTAAACCACATCAAACAAAGATATGACATATATTCTTAAACTAAATTCTTTTCCTTTTTTATATATGATACAAAATAAATATATAATTTTTTTAAAGATAAGCCCTAGCCTGTGTGTGTGTGTGTGTGTGTGTGTGTGTGTGTGTGTGTGTGTGTTTTAACAAGTATAAATTAAACCACATCAAACAAAGATATGAAATATATTCTTAAACTAAATTTTTTTCCTTTTTTATATATGATACAAAATAAATATATAATTTTTTTTAAGATAAGCCCTAGTCGCCATGGCTAATGGTCGATGGCTGGGTTGTATATCCCGGCCATAGCCATGGGTGGTGGCTATGGTGGTTGGGTCATAGGGAAGGGGAGTGTGTCTATTGGTCAACCCCCCTTTCCTCCTTAGTATGGGAGGGGCGCAGGGGTCGGCTCAGTCATGCCCCTCCCCTTTTTCCCTAATAATTTATTTTTACAAATATATATTTTTATTTTATTTCTTTTATTTTCTTCTTCTTATTATTATTTTGTAAACAAAATAATTCTATAAGATTACATAGCTACATTTATAAATATAAACATTTGATTATTAATATTACTATTTTTTTATATACACAAAAGATTTGCACAATACATATATATGTATATATGTTTGTTAATATACATAAATAGGCATATATATTTGTTTATAAACCTAATCAAGTAAAAAGGAAGGTATATATAATTAATATACACTTTATTATCTGAACTATTTTCAAAATACAATCCAAATAGAGGGTTTTCTAAAAATTTGGAATGTAAAACAACCCAACAACTAAAAAAAAACATGATTCAAAAACCTAAAAGAAGTTATCATTCATTATTTTTTCTATTTGTAAATCTGGGGAAAAGAATAGATAAACCTATGAGGTAATATTCACTTGCTCGAATTCACCTAAATCTGGGTCTTCCAGATGAACTCCACTCACCTACTTCTTTATCCCATCCTTGTTTGGCTCCCCTAGTAACTACAACTTCTATGCAGGCAAGAACTTGGAGGAGAAAATGAGACTTCAAAACCCTAAATTGGTTTTGACCTTTTTTCGCTCACTTATACTTTTATTTTATTATTTTTATCTTTAAAACCCTAACTACTCCCACCACATGCTTAGTCACCCACTAAGTGGGTCTATTTATGACCTCACTTACTTTAGATTCCACTAAAGTAATTTATTAATACAATAAATAATATTTATCTATTGAAACATGTTAGTATTAATTATTTAATCTATCACCTATTAGGTAGGAAAAATATAATATTTTATTATTAAAATATGTTAATAATTATTTAATTATTATGAACTTGAATAAGTCGTTAATTATTTATGGCAACAACTGAATAGTTATGACCATTGGTTACTTGGTCTCAATTACTATTTGTCTATAGGACCCAACATGTCTATGTTGTTCATTCACACAATTACACAAGCATAGAGACTTTCACCTATGATCGATACTCTGTCGGTAATAAATATAATTATAACATGCATAATAAAATCTCCTATTTTGGGTCTAGAATTATCACACATAGGAGATCAACAGATAACATATCATACAACTATTATGTGGAAAACATCCAATAAAAAATCAATAACTAGAACATGAACAATTGCTTACAACCAGACTCAAACATAATTAGGACAACATTAGGTATCTCTCGCTGCAATTTCTACCCACCTAATAGAGTCTTTACTAACGACAATAAAATAAAGATAAAAGTGTCTACAATGGTTTAACATAGGAGTATTACATTCTCTCCTTGTTATAAAAACATCATCCTCGATGCGAGACTTAAGCCGACGGGTGTACCAACAATTTGAAATTTAGAATTAATCAAGATTTTAGGATTTAAATTTCATCTTGCTAGTTAAATCTTTTTATATTTTGAATCTTTTACTCATTTTATTTTATAATTAGTGTTTGCTTTGAATCATTAATTATGATGGCATATCTACAATTAGTTCTTGTTGAGCATTTTTGGTCCTACAGGCCAAAAAATCAATCTCCCTTTTCCCTTATTGTCCTAATTAGTCAGTCTCTGATGTCTTCACCTTACTGCAATTATGGTTTTTTCCCTTTGTAATAGGAATATTCTTATAAAGAGATGAGTGATTGGAGTCCTGTAGGTTTTTGAGTTGATATAGGAATTATTTTTTATTCAAGAAAATTACCTTGGGCAAGCCTTTTTGGCAAAGGAATGGGCCAATTTCAAAGAGATGCAAGTCTTTCACAAGACTCCAAAGGTCAAGTGCCCTTGCAAAGGGAAGGAAGCTGACAAATGGGACCATTCAAGCAAGCTCTAAAGGACAATTTTGGACCTAGGGTGCAAAGAATGCATTTGAAGGAGATCAAGGTAGAAGGCTAAAAGGGAAGTTTCCTTTAGACAAGTGACAAGGCAAAACCAAGGATTCCTTCAGACTTTTTATCTGTAGAAAATCCATGTAGAACTAAAGGTAAATTCCTTTAGACAAAATGCCTAAAGGAATTCCTTCAAAATTTTGTCTGAATAAATTCACCAAAGGAAGGCTAAGATATAAAGGCAAGATTTCCTTCAGGAAAAATATATGAAAGAATTCCTTCAGACATTTTGTCTGAAGGAATTGGGAAGATAAAGGATCCTGAAGGGCAAGTTCCCTTGCAAAGGGCTCTCGAATAAGGAAAAGAGGCCTTCTCCATTTTTTATGAAGGGTTACCTTCCCTTCGAGAAGTTTCATTTTGCAAAATGCTGAAGGAATTACCAAAGATAATGACGGGCCTGAGAACATCAACTTCATCATGGTGAACTAGCTTTCAGAGGTTAAAACATCTGGTGACATGCTTGTAGACATCAAATTAAAGATAGTGAAATAGCCGTTAGTTTTCAAATGGTGACGGGCCTATAGACATCAATTTTTTTGTGATAAAATAGCTATTGATTTTCAAATGTTTAAGGATGGGGCCATGCATGAAATGGGTTAATAGTTGAAGAAAAGGCTAAAGAAGATTTATTTCAGATAAGATGTCTAAAAGAATTCTAGAATGCCTAAGCATCACTGAAAGTATATGATAAAGCTCGAAGGAAGATAGAATTCCTTCAGACAAGTGTCTGAAGGATTTCCTTCAAATGTTTTATCTAAGGAAATTTGAAGGCTCAAAGACCCGATGAAGACTCAGCGACCTGCTAGGAAAGGAGCCAGAAGGAGACAAACAATAACCTAGAGGGTTGAGTTACCAAGAAAAGACAAGAAGTAGCACATGAAGAATAGAGTAGTCTAGGTGGCACAAGAAGCATTGGTAAGAGAAGTTATTGCTACAGATGAAATAGTCTCCACCAAGCAGTCATCAAAGGGAGTGCAAGCATTTAATAGAGAAACCTATTTTTATTTATTTAGTCTTAATGAGTAGATAATTTCATAAGATTCATAGAGAGGTAGCCTTGTCATTTAAAAAACAAAGTGACCCATGCTTTAGTAGGCACATTTAATACTATTTAAGCATCAACGTCAATACCTGTGACATCTACAACATGGTTCTTTCAGTGGATTCCTCTTTCCTAGGTATTTAATATAGTATGGGTTACCTATTCTTTGAGGGACTGATATTATTTCTCTCAATGTTATATATTGTAACCTCTCAACTTGAAAAGGATATCTCTCACTTGTGTAAGGCGAAGCCCTACCAAATTTTACCTTTGAATCAAAAGATCATGTTTTACCTCCATTGGATTTGATACACTTCTGAATATGCCTGTGTGTTAACTTTGTGTTTAGCAATTTTTATCTTGATGCTTTCATAGATTAATACCAGCATATCTAGTGTATCTAAGACCATTTGTATAGGTTAACAGGAAGCACCCGAGTTGGAGCATAGAGATAGAAGAGAAATTATCTGACAGTGTGCTTTTGTAGCACCTATGATAGGTTATTTTATCTCTGTATCTCCATTAAGCCCCTTGTAATGTGCCCACATAGTCTAGTTTTTTGCTCTGATGAAGTGTTTATTTCACTCTTTTGGTGTAAAGTGTTGATATAAGCTGAGTAGATCGAATCATTTGGTGCATCACTATATTAGATAGGTTCTATTTTGCTATATCCTTTTCTTTTTTCACCACCCCCACATTATTAACAATAGTAGTTAAGGACCATCAAAGATGCATCATGGGGAGCTAGCCCATATGTAGAGATTCATTCCTCAAATTTTCCAAGCCCACAGTAGGAGGAATGTCTCCATTGTGCCGCATGGAAGAAAGAAGCTGAGCCTTCTTTCTAAGGGTATAATCCACAGCATCAACAATTTTTGGCATGCCTTGTGGGACCATTTTTTATGCTTAAATAAGTTCTAGGATTGGTGTTGGTCCTGTTACTGCAAGAGTGAACAACTAACCCAGCATCTTGTGACTCTATTTTCAAGAAAATTAATCTCTAGTCAGAGATCATCCTGACATCTCATGCCTAAGGTCACCACAATATCTTCTACCAAGGGTGTCCCTTTCAAATTTGTTGATCTACCCTTAAACTTAGCAAAGCAGCTAAGGTTTGCAAGGACTCATCCCTATATAGCAAATCAATTTCCCAAACTTGCCATAAAATATACCTACATGAGAAGGCCCTAGTTGAACCCTGTCATCACCATGGCTTTACATTTTTAGCCTTCCATGGTCAGAGCCCTTTAAACCTTCTACATTATGACCCAATCCTAGGGATAACCCTTAAGAGTGTTCCTCCTTTTAATTGAGAGGGGCCTATTACCACTATTGAACATATCAAAAATATAGCCAACCTCTGTAACATTCATAATGCCACTGAAGAGAACATAGCCATCAAGTTACTAACATTGTCTTTTAAGGGTAAAGATTTGGACTAGTATGGGACCTTGCCTATGAATTTGATTGGCTTATGGAACAAATTAGGCACCCTCTTGACAAATAGATTTTGGGAGAAGAGTGACCATCTCTCTCTTCCTGAGAAACTGACCACCATTAAAAGAGATCCACATGAATTTATGCAGGATTTTAATACCAAGTTCCAAAAGACTTAGGATAGAATCCCCATTTTAGTGAGGTGAACCCCAACCTATGCTTTCCTTTACTAATTAAAAGCTTCGAACAGTGATATTGTTGTCATGATACAGTCCATGGGAGGACAAGTGTTACCAGTTGCCTATGAAATAGCTATAGCCACTAAAAATTGTCTGGTACAAGTAGGAAAGATAGCCCCTAGACTTCATATGTTGTTCTTTCTTGAATTACCACCCCCAATTTAGACTACTGCACTCATCTTAGCTCTTTTGCCTGGTGTAGAAAAGCTAACTACTACCTCACCAAATGACCTCCATGAAGTTCATAGCTTATTACAAAGTGTCACTAATGAATTAGTGGCTCTTAAGAGGCAATAAGCTCAAAGCTATCGACTGAATCAAGTATACCAATAGTTTGAACAAATGAATACACCGCCTTTCCAAAATTATAACTACGGATAGGGTCAGATTACCCAAGCTAGACCATATCAAGGTTATAATCCATCTACCCCTTCATCATCCAAAGCTCTTTTTCCCACTTAAAATAACTTGGTATAGGAACAACCTAATTGTCCACCCCTAGGGTATGGTCAAGAATAGGTCACTTATACTAATGAATTACCAAATCAACATATGACCAAATAAGACAATCAAACATCATAATTCCCAGGTTTTGAGGCTTTAGTACACCCTAGGATGGACAACAGGTAGGCTCAATCTGAATCCACTCTCATGAATCACTTGGAAGGAGATTTCTAGCAGTCAATTATGTGGGGAGTCTGAATAACCAGGGTGATTATGTTGCAACGAATACTAGGTCTAAAAAGAGAGCTATGGAGGAAGCACAGGTAGCTACTCAAGTGTCTGTAACATTTTATTCATCACAAGTGAACTAGAAGTTTCCAAATTATAGGCCACCAGTTGCATCCTCAACTCCTCAGCTTACACCTCAGGCTAAAAATAACCCCAAAGAAAACCCAAAAGGGGGCAACCCTCAGATCAATGTGGTGGACCAAATGAAGAAGCTGCACATGAATATCTCATTGTGGGACTCCTTAGCAATGCCAGGGTAAAAGGATATACTCCAAAAGGAATTACATGGGCTAGATGAATAAGTTGTCCCATCAAAGGCTGATAATGTGTTGATTATGAATGGGCAACCTTCCATATCAGGTCAAGCAAAGAAAGATGAAAAGGTTCCTCCTTTCTATCTATCCTTAGTCATTAGAGATTTTTTGGTTCACAATTGCATTATTTAAATTGGAGAAAGCACCTCAATGATGCCCAAATGCATAGTAGATAAGTTGGGACTCAAATATGAGTAAATAACCAAGGGAGTCCTATAGTTAGATGGAGCACTAGCTAAAACATTAGGAGTGGTAAGAGGCTTGAATATAGCACTGTACACCTATCCAACTTTCTTAGTTCCCCATGATGTGGTAGTGGCAGATGTTCCTCCCTACTTTTATCTCTACTTATCTAGGGATTTCACATCGAAAATGGGTAGGTACTTAGTAGCAAACTGGTCTTACATGGTTTTTAGAACCAAATATGGAACTAAAGTAAAGATTGAGTCAGAGCCCATCCACAAAGATCATTTAAAGCCATACTCACCCAAGGTGACAAATGTCAGCTATGCCATCATTAATGAATAAGAATTCCAAATAGACCAATCTCCACCCTTTTCCCTTGAAGGAATTACTGACCTGCTCTTAGATGAATGGGGAAGTGACAATTTTGAACATGGACCATACAAGTTAATTGAATAGGTAGGTCTTGGAATTTTTTGCATGCATGAAGAAGGTACTTTCATGCCAAATTTGATGAAGGCAAACCAAGAGAGCTCATGTTTATGGTAACTCTTCTTCAATGGCTTGAGAAGTGAATTGGGAGCTAGAGGTGGAGTAATGTTAATTTCACCCTCAAAGGAGAGAAACTTCTCAACTTTCAGGTTCCAATTTTCCTTCACTTGTAATGTTGTAGAGTATGAGTCTCTCATTCATAGTTTAGAATGGGCAAGGAAAAGGGGAATAAAAGAATTGCAAGTTTTTGGAGACAGTGAGTTAATTATAAACCAAGTGAGAGGGTGAAATTTGACCAAAAATTCCTTGCTTAAGTCTTGCAAGCATAGGGTGTGGGACCTAATATAAATTATTTTGGCTTTCAACATTATTTCCATTCCAAGAGAATAGAATGAGCAAGAAAATACACTAGCAGTAGTTGGTGCTCAGTTTGACATTCCCAAGGAAATAGGTCAAGATAGTAGTCTATGCCATTTAAAAGTGATAATAAGACCCTATGTACCTGATAACATCACCAATTGGTAGGTGTTTGATATAGATCAGTAGATATCACTCTTCTTACAAGAAGAGGCTGAATTTGCCTCTAGAAATCAATCCAAGCTACAGCAGCAATACGATGGCCAGATAGTTTAGCTGAAGAACAAAAAACTTCCCAAAGGTTTGGTCACTCTCAAAAGCATCTTCAATGAGGATGACCAACTAAAAAATGATAAATCAAGCATCACAACCAAGAAGGAAAATTATGAAAGAGTCAAAATATTCAAGGACAGGCTACTTGCACTTGGGAAGGTATATACAAATGATGAAAGACATTCTTTCATTTTGCTATGCTAAGAGTTTGCCAATGTTTTTTCTTTGGAATATAGTGACCTGAAGGGTTTTGAACCAAGCTTGGCCCAACACACCATTGAATTGGAGGAAGGTGCCAAACCCATCAACAAAAATAAAGGCCTATCAATTTGAAGATTAAGCCTCTCATGTGGAAGGAACTCACCAGGTTGATTGAGTCTATAATTATTTTTCCTATCAAACACTCTTCTTGGCTGGCTAATCTAGCTCCTGTTATAAAAAAGAATGGGGAGATCAGACTATGTGTAGATTTTAGAGACCTCAATAGAGTCTCGTTAAAATACCACTACCCCCTCCCAAGTATGAAATAGATCCTCCAAATGGTGACAGGTAGTGAATATTTCTCCCTCTTGGATGGGTATTCAAAGTACAATCAAATTGTTGTCCAGGACTGCAACTAGTACAAGACAACCTTCACTACCAAGTGGGGAACATTTTCTTATAGGAAGATGTCATTCAGATTGCCAAATGCTAGAGCCACATTTTAACGAACCATGGACATGGCTTTTCAGTGCCTGATAAATAATATTGTATTAGTCTACCTTGATGATATGATAGTTTTCTCTAAGGATGCAAGCCAACATCTAAAATACCTGAGGCAAATCTTTGAGAGGTGTAGAGATTTTGGTATCTCTCTCAACCCAAAGAAATGTGTGTTTGTTGTCCATAAATATAAACTCCTTGGTCATGTTGTTTCAAAAGGGGGCTTGATCATTGATCCATAAAGAGTACACACCATCTTAGAACTATCCTTACCTAAGCACAAGAAGGGTCTTCAAAGCTTCTTTGGTAGAATAAATTTTAGTATGAGGTTTATCCCTAATTTTTATGAGATAGTCAAGCCACTAACTTCCATGTTAAATAAGGACGAGAAGTTTGCATGGACAACACAAAGGAAGGATAATTTTGAAGGGATTAAGCAAGCTATTGCCCAGGCTCCCACCTTGATTAGTCCTAACTTCTCCAAAGATTTCAACCTTTACACCTTTAGAAATGAAGAGGTAATATCCACCATGCTCACTCAAGAAAATGATGAAAACCTTGAACAACCTCTCACATTCTTCGACGAAGGTCTAGAAGGTTTCAAAATTAGGTACACATATTTTGAAAAGCAAGTGCTTGTGATCATATGAAGCCTAAAGAAATTCAGACATATGTTGTCAAATAGCAAGGTTCATGTCATGGTGCCACATCCCAATGTCAAATATTTCTTGATTAGACATGATCTAAATGAAAAAAGAGTAGGGTGGATCACCAAGGTAATGGAATATGATGTGGATATCAAAACCACCAAGCTGGTAAGGGGAAGAGGGCTATGTGAATACCTCACTACTGACCTTAAACAATAGAAAGAGAGAATTTTACTACTCTATGATGAAGTTACAATAGAGGAACGTGCAATCATAGAGGACTGGGCACAAGACATGACTCATTTCCTTCTCACTGGTGAGTGCCCATAGGGCCTTGATAGGACTAAGAGGAGGTATTTCAAGCTCCAATCAATTCCTTATGTCCTGGTTGATGGGGTGCTATTTAGAGAAGATTTTTTAGGAGTACTATCGAGATGTATAGACTCAAATCAGGTCAACAGGGTACTATCTAAATTTCATGATGGGCCAGCTAGTGGTCACTTTGCTCCTAAACCTATAGCTACAAGAATTATGAGGGTTGGTTACTTTTGGCCCACTTTATTTAGATATACCAATGCCTAGATAAGAAAGTTACAAAAATGTGCCCTCTTTGATAGAAAGCAACAGTTGGTTGTAATGCCTCTGCAACCTATTCAAGTAGAAAAACCATTCATGCAATAGGGAATAGACTTCATAGGAATGATCAACCCTCCTAGTGTTGGCCTCAAGTGGGTCTTGACTGCTACAGATTACTTCACAAGGTGGCTACAAGCTGTTGCTTTGAACAAAGTTAATGAAATTATAGTCTTAAACTTTTATGAATGCTTGGTGACAAGATTTGGAGTCCCAGATACCATCATCTCATATAATGCTTTGGCTTTCTTAAGAACTAGAACAAGTGAGTGGATGTTAGGATATGACATCTACCTTAGTACTTCTTCCAATTACTATCCATAAGGAAATGGGCTGACTAAGTCCACTAATAAGAATCTGATTAGGATCATTAGGAGTATAATGGAGGAAAATCAAAGAACTTGGCACACCACGTTGAAAATAACCTTGTGGGTAGATAGGGTCACTCTAGAAAGAGCAGTTGGTAATTCACCATACACAATTATGTATGGAAGGGAAGCTAAACTTCCTATTTCACTTGAATTGCTAGCCTTGGATCTTGCCCACCAGCTATAATTGGAAGAAAGCAATAGCTTGGAGGTTAAACTTTATGAATTAATGGAGCTTCAGGAGACAAGGGACCAAGCCATGGTTTCTATGACCAGCCATCAACAGAAAATGAAGAAGTATTTTGATAATAAATCCTCATCAAAAGGATTCACAGAAGGTGACATTATCTTAAATGAGATAAATACTGAGCTAATGTTGGAAAACACATGAAGTTTGATGCCTTATGGAGTGGTCCATATGTCATCACTCAATGCAAGTAGCATAACGCATTCCAACTCTCCAAGTTGGATGGCAGGGAACTACATATCCCAGTTAATGGGATATATCTTAAGCATTGTCACTTAGCCTTCTCTTGTTATGTACATATTTTCCCTATTTTCCCCCCCTATTTTCCCTAAGTTCTTTTGTGCATGTTCGTAGTTTTTCAGCCTTGTGTGTGTTTTGTTTACCATTTGGGGTAAAAAATTCATGTTGATTCTTTAGTCTCTCAAGGTTATTGTCAGCCTTTTAGGGTGTATTCTGACTTGGTTCCCAATAGACTTGTAAGCCACTAGTTTTCTTAAGCATATCAGGCATGCTTCCCCTATGAATGGCCAAATTTGTTGACCATTTTTGGTCCTATAGACCAAAAAATTGGTCTCCCTTTTTCCCTCCTATCATGATTCGTCAGTCTCTGATGTCTTCACCTTACTGAAATTATGGTTTTTTCCCTTTGTAATAGGCCTATTCTTAAAAAGAGCCGATTTATTGTAGTCCTATAGGTTTTTAGGTTGATCTGGGGCTTATTTTCACTTCGAGAAAATTACCTTGGACAATCTTTTTTGGCAAAGGAATGGGCTAGTTTCAAAGAGATACAAGTATTTCACAAGACTCTGAAGGTCAAGTGCCCTTGTGGAGGGTAGGAAGGTGACAAATCGGACCATTCAAGCAAGATTTAAAGGATAATTTTGGACCCAGGGTACCCTTATGGAGGGTAGAAAACGCATTTGAAAGAGATCAAGGTAGAAGGTTGAAAGGGAAGTTTCCTTCAAAAAAGTGACAAGGCAAAACCAAAGATTTCTTTGGACTTTTTGTTTGAAAAAAATCCATGTAGAACCAAAGGTAAATTCCTTTAGATAAAATGCTTGAAGGAATTCCTTCAGACTTTTGTCTGAAGAAATTCACCAAAGGAAGGCTAAGACATAAAGGCAAGATTTCCTTCAGGCAAAATGTCAGAAGGAATTCCTTCAGACATTTTGTCTGAAGGAATTGGGAAGATAAAGGAGCATGAAGGGCAAGTGCCCTTGAGGAGGGCTCTCGGCTAAGGAAAAGGGACCTTCTCCATTTTTTTTGAAGGGTCACCTTCCCTTCAAGAAGTTTCATTTGAAAAAGGCTGAAGTAATTACCAAAGATGATGACGGGCCTAAGAACATCAACTTTAGCATGGTGAACTAGCCATTGGAGGTTCAAACATCTAGTGACATACCCATAGATGTCACATTCAAGATAGTGAAATAGATGTTAGTTTTCAAATGGTAACGGGCATGCAGACATCAATTTTATGGTGATAAAATAGCCATTGATTTTCAAATGTTTAAGGATGGGCCCACACATGAAATGGGTTAATAGTTGAAGAAACAACTAAAGGAGATTTCTTTCAGACAAGATGTCTAAAAGAATTATAGAATGCCTAAGCATCACCAAAAGTAGATGATAAAGCTAAGAGGAAGACATAATTCCTTTGGAAAGTGTTTGAAGGATTTCCTTTAGATATTTTATTTGAGGAAATTTGAAGGCTTAGAGACCTAATGAAGACTCAGCAACCTACTAGGAAAGGAGCTAGGAGGAGACAAATAATAGCCCCAAGGGCTGAGTTTCCAGGAAAAAACAAGTAGTATAGGAAGAATAGAGCAATCCAAGTGAAACAAGAAGCATTGGTAGGAGAAGTTATTACTGTAGATGAAATATTATCCACTAAGCAGTCATCAAAGGGAGAGAAATCATTCAATAAAGCAGCCCATTTTTCTTTATTTAGACTTAATGAGTAGACAATTACGTAAGCTTCACAAAGAGGTGGCTTTGTCATTTAGAAAACAAAGTGACCCATGCTTTATCAAGAACATTTAATATAGTTTGAGCAGCAAAGTCAATACCTACGACATCTACAACATGGTTCTTTCAGGCCATTTATGGAAGGATGATAACAACATGAGCAGATTCCTCTTTCCTAGGTGTTTAATATAGTATGGGTCACTTGTTCTTTGAGGGACCAATAGTCCTCTTAATGATATATATTGTAACCTCTCAGCTTGAAAAGGATATCTCTCACTTTTGTAAGGTGAAGCCCTACCAAATTTTACCTTTGAATCAAAATAGCATGTTTTACCTCCATCAGATTTGATACACTTCTGAATATGCCTGTGTTGACTTTGTGTTTAGTCATTTTCATCTTGATGCTTTCATAGATTAATACCTACATATCTATTGTTTCCAAGACCATTTTTGTAGGTTAAAAAGAAGTGCCCAAGTTGGAGCATAGAGACAGAAGAGAAATTATATGAAAGCGTGCTCTTATATCACCTATGGTAGGTTATTTTCTATTTATATCTCTATTAATCCCCTTGTAAAGCACCTGCATAGTCTGGTCTTTTGATTTGATGAAGTGTCTATTTCACTCTTTTGGTGTAAAGTGTTGATATAAGCTGAGTAGATCAAATCATTTGGTGCATTACCATTTTAGATAGGTTTTTTTTTGTTATATCCTTCTCTCTTTTCACCCCCCCCCCCCCCATTATTAATAGTAGTAGTTAAGGACCATCAAAGATGCATCATGCGGAGATAGCCCATATCTAGAGATTCATTCCTCAAATTTGCTAAGCCCACATTAGGAAGAATGTCTCCATTATGTCATGTGAAAGAGATAAGCTGAGCCTTCTTTCTAAGGGTGAAATCCATAGTGTCAATAGTTCCCATAGTGTCAAATGGTTAAACTGTCATCCACTTTATGTCCCTATCATCTGAATCCTAAGGATGTTCTGCCATAATAAAATGCTAACCATTAATATGTATAACCAAAATTATGTCCTATCATGAATCATAATGATGAATCTCAACACCATCTCATGATGAAAATACAATATGCTGACATAAGAATAATCTTTGGCCAATAATATAGAACAATGTTAAACCACACTAAACTATGTAAAACTTTTTTGCCACTAAACTGTGTTAAAAGAAGCATACATATGCGTAAATGACTAAGCAATAATTGATGAAAATCATCTACTTGGACCTTTCATCATCAAAATACCACCTTATACCTCCCAACTAGCTTAAACATCACGACTTAGACCTCCCCAGCTAGAAAAATTACAAGTAATAAATAACAACCACATCTGGTGGGGTGGAAAGGATATTGTCTTGACCTGAGTGATAAGTTCCACATCATAATACCACTAGATATATTCCAAGATACTTATCCCCCATACCATGCCCTTGGTGTAATAGTTATGCACATACGTATACTTGAGAAACCAACACACCAACCACCGAAATAAATATAAAAAAATGAGACGATCATGTAAAAGCATAAACCAATAAAAAAAGGAGATTAAGTGATCAAAATATTTTTAACAGCAATCCAAACTGTTAGTCTCAATAACAATCAAAGTGATTAAAATCATACCCAAAAATCCAAATTGCTGGTTTCAACAACAATTTTTATAATCAACCAATTGTTTAAAACATTCAAATAAAATAAAATGCTAGTTTCCAAATCAATTTAAAATTAAAGTGAAATCAACTAAAATAATTCTGAAAAAACACATATGTAAATAGATCATATCATGTGCACTATGTGACTTTACTAGTCCCCTAATGGGAGAAGGTATAAATTCATCTCAGTTACCTCATAGAGGTTAGAGGCACTCTGATTACCTCCCAAAGGTTCAGGGCATATCAAATACCTCCTAGAGGTATGAGGAACACTATCTAATTCCTCTTAGAGGTAAGGAAATACTTGTAAATTATCTCCTAGAGGTAAAGTAATAATTGCACATCATCATATGTAATAGTGTTATAATACATATTGACTACACAACTCATGTACTCAACGTCCTAGTGCTATAAAGGTACTCAAAATTAGTCATATTACCCCACATCCCTGAATTTCATGTGACCCATCTGATGTCAGTTAATATATTCCATAGAGAACAACCATGTCAAAAACATAACTTGTTGAAAGTATACAACTAAGGTACTATAAAGTGAAACTATCTGAGTACTACCCACTAACTATTATACTCTACTATAATATATAACCTATCAAAATAGGGTAATTACTAACAATCTCTACCTCTGATATCATAATGTCCCAAGGTAATACAAAGATATTTTATACCATAGCTTATAACTATCCATCACCAAAATCATAAGTTCCACTACGACAAAAATTGATCTTAGAAAAGGTTGTTATTTCACACATAATTTACACGTAAGGGTTACATACAAGGTTGCCACAACACATAAACAATTATACAACTGACCTCAACAACATAACATCTTGCAAGTACTTGGTCATATACACACGATATTATCATAATAAGGTTAATTACATAGCACATCTCTATCATATGTAAGGTTTATTGAGTGCAAAAAATTTATAGGGGTTTACACAAAATCTTATAATTATATATGCACACAACTTCACACGTAAAGGTTACACATGAATGACATAAATACTAGGTTAAACATAGTTTCATAATAATTTGGGACAACTTTCACAATAACATAACATAATTTACAGGTTTTACACAAGGTTCAAGGTAAACTCATAGGCCTAACCAATAGATATATTATCTCTAATGTCACCATTATCCATCATAAACCTCTATCGTAGCCACAAAATAATATTCATGTTAACATTTTTCATAGTATCAAGATGCCTTTTATGGAAATGCACAAGTCTTTTCTGAAGAATCAAGATCTAATCTTAGTTTTTTCCATCTAGTAGTTCCCTGACGTAAATGTCTTTCCATTACAGTAATCTCAAAGAGTAAACTTTCCAAATGTATCATATAGTAATACCTAGAATTGTCGAAACCAATACAACTAAATTCCTTTCAAGTGTACTGAACAAGGAAAAGTATCAAGAATCTCTATAACACATTTGAATAACTAAATACCCTATTTATCATAATTATCATGTTCTTATTTCACTTCTTGAAAGTACCCATGCCACATATAAGATCTCTACAATTACATAATCAAAGAAAACCATCATATTCACTAACCCCTCTTGAAGTAATATCTAACTGAAGAATGTTACAAGTTCTTACTTGATTTAGTATTAATAGCTTTTTTTTCTTTTTCATCATTTATTTTATTTTATTTTATTAATTTATATTTCCTTCTTAGACATAACACAAGGTAATAAGTCTCATAATGGCTCTATTCATGAGACAACTTGGTTCTTAGATAGATCAAATTAATGACAAATTTTTAAAAGGTACACTAGAAGAAGGAACCATGTTTACTTAGTATCAAAATAGGATTAATAGATTAGTAACCATAATAAAGTGGTATAAAGTCATGAACAAAAACAAGTTGGGTTTACTCAAGGTGCTTCCATGGTCAAAACAACCCTACAAGTCATAAACTCCTCAAGGAACAACAATCATGAAATCCATCAATATCTTAAAGAAATATGAAAAACTAGCTATATTTAAACAAATCGGTAAGTTACTAACTAAGTCCTTCAAATAAGCACATAGTATATATTAGTGTAGGTTTTTATTTTTCCTATTTATTAATTAGGGAAATTGTATTTCTTGTGCATACATGGAGTTTTCCTACATTCGTGGGATAGGCTAGCTTATGTGGAGATTGTGTGTCATATTTGTGTCATAAGGTGTCATAAGAATGTCATAAGATACTCCTTTGACCGGCTATTCCGGGTATGGGAGTTACTTCTCTATTCTTGGCACCTTGTCACCACCTTTTTTGGAGGAGTCTATTCTTGGGGTGCTTTGACCACCTTCTGTGGAGGAGTCTATTCTTAGGGTGCTTTGACCACCATTTGTGGAGGAGTTACTTACTAGCTCTCCTATATGTATTCTTCATTTTAGCCATTTCATGTTAATCAGATTTTGGTTTTCTCCATTTTGTCTTGTGCAACTTCTCTTATTGTGTTAATTTCAAATTGCTTTAGCATCTAGTGGTGTGCATTTGTTCATCTTGTGTGATCACATCTTCATTGCACTTGCGTTATCTGGATTCTGGCAACAACTCCGATATGGTATCAGAGCAAACCCGGTAATCTTGTGTCTGGTTATGCTTGTAGTTCATTTTGAAATTCTTACTTTGCTTTCTTAGTATTTTTTTTTTTTTAAAAATCCGTTGCATTTGAGAGCTTTGGTAGAGTTTTTAAAAAAAACTCATGCAAATCCATACGGATCTTGTTTAAAAATTTACTTCTGAGTTAGCATTTGCCAAGACATTTTGTCTAGATCTATGGTTTTCTTCAGCAAGGCGGAGGAATTCTGGTTTTGTAATTCTGCAAAAAAAAAAGACGGATCTCTGCAATCTTTTTTTTGTTCTTGGATGCCACTGTTTCCAGCGTGCTGCTCCATGCCAACTTCAGCTCCAGATTGAGGAAAAAGACCAGGCGCCTACCACATTTGTTGCTGCTAAGTCCTTTCCAACAGCCAACTAGGCCGTACGGCGTCCAGGTCTGCTGTTTTTTTTTTTTTTTTTTTGCCAAAAAAAAATCAGAACAACGCCCTATTTTGGACGCCGCTTGCTTTGTCAACTGTCCAGCGCCAGCATTGCGCCTTGTTTTTTGGAGAAACTTTTTGCCAGTCCTCCCTTGCCAAGCTTTCAACCGTATGGCGCCAAGCAACAGGTTGCATTTAGTTTTTTTGTCTTTTTTAAGTCAAAATTCTGGACTGTGCATTTTTGGATGGCCCTCCCTACTTGGCATCCTATTTGGTACTCTTTGGACACGTGGCATCTATTTAAACTGTTTTTGATTTATTTATTTAGTGTAAAATTGACTTGATAAAACAAAAATCAGTCAATTTGACTGAATATTAAGGATTTTTGACAGTTTTGTAATTTGGGGTTTTTCAATTTAAACTTGTATCTTCCCCTGACGAAGACGAAGGGTGAGGCCCGGGTTGGTAGTAGGCCAATTCCCCCTCACACAAAATTCATTTAGATTCCTCATTTTGTGCCGAATCCAACGAGTGGTTGGAAGGCCACTTTCTCTCCCTATAACTGGCATTTTTTTAATGTTTTAGTGTTTTTTTGCAAAACACTAGTTTACGAGATAATTGTAACTTTAAAATCTTGCAAACGATAGCTCGGTTTTGTGTGCCATTTTTTTCAAAAGTGTTTGTAATTCAATTTTCTACAGTGTAGACTTATTATTTGTCAAAAATGTACTAATTTATAAAGTGCCAAAAATTTGGGTCTCTCGGGAGACATTTTCGGCTGAGTCCGACGTCCTATTTGCTTTAGTCTTGCACTGATTGCTCTAAGGCACATTTTCGGCTAAGTCTGACGTCTTTTGAGCATGCACTTACATATTTGGGGGGGCCTCAAAATTTTGGGGGATGTGATTGCTTTTCACAACTTGTTTTTATTCTCCTTTCTGCATAAATTCACAACTTGCAATCAACTAAACTTCACCTAAATTCAGCTAAAAATAGATTCTTTTCAACTTAAACCCCTAACACCCTTCAACTATCATGAATGAAAAGTCAAAATGTCAATCATTCTTAGAAGCAAAGGGTTGTATAAGATCATTATAGGAACTAAAATAGAACCCAACACAGATGCTAAAAAAGTTAAGTGGTACAACCATAGTGATGAAGCCTTTGGGTTACTGAGCTTGTCTGTGTCTCTAGAAATTCTCTTCCACTTAGAATCCTCTCAAACTCCTAATGACATATGGGACCCATTTTTTATTTTCCACATTGCCCACCTATGCTGCGCTTATGGGGGGGTATTAGTGTAGGTTTTTATTTTTCCTATTTATTAATTAAGAAAATTGTATTTCTTATGCATACATGGAGTTTTATTACATTCGTGGGATATGCTAGCTTATGTGGAGATTGTGTGTCATATTTGTGTCATAAGGTGTCATAAGAATGTCATAAGATACTCCTTTGACCGGTTATTTTGGGTATGGGAGTTTCTTCTCTATTCTTGGCACCTTGTCACCACCTTTTTTGGAGGAGTCTATTCTTGGGGTGCTTTGACCACCTTTTGTGGAGGAGTCTATTCTTGGGGTGCTTTGACCACCATTTGTGGAGGAGTTACTTACTAGCTCTCTTATATGTATTCTTCATTTTGGCCATTTCATGTTAATCAGATTTTGGTTTTCTCCATTTTGTCTTGTGCAACTTCTCTTATTGTGTTAATTTCAAATTGCTTTAGCATCTAGTGGTGTGCACTTGTTCATCTTGTGTGATCACATCTTCATTGCACTCGCGTTATCCGGATTCTAGCAACAACTCTGATAGTATATTATTAAATGATATTTGCTCCACACTACTAAGAGATAACTTTTAACTATTCACTTAGTAACATTCCATTAACTATACAAGTATATAATAGAACTATTATTACCACATTTACCTTAACACCATAAGAATATTTATGGGTTCAAAATAGGCTAAGTTTCCTAAGACCATGCTTGAATAAAAGAACAATTAACTCAAGAGATATAATATCACCTCATAAATAATCTAAGATATAAATATATAGTAAAAATCTTATAAATCTCACTATTTTACTTATACAAACCAATAACCACTACATACCATAAATATTCATCACTTCCTCTTCAGTAACAATAACATTATCATCTCTATACCTTGTGAAAAATAGAATAATAAATAAGAGACAAAACACTCAAGAATTATAATCTTACCATAATGGAAGCTTGAGGAAGATTAATCCTATACTCCCCCTCTAAAATAGGGTTAGTTACTTATAATAGAATACTTAGGGAGTACAATAAGATAAATAAAAATACCTCACAATACACCTATAGAACTACACAACCATAAGCAATCAGAAAAATACACTACCTTGAATAAGTACTGTATATCACACAATAGGTATCACACAAAATAATAACCTAAAGTAAAAACATGCCAACAAAGTTTCCAATCTAAAACTCATGGAAACTTTAGCCAAGCTCCGACAATATAATCAATAGTTTAACTTATGATCTCAAATTATTGAAAGTACAATCGAATAAGGAATATGGTAATGATAAGTTTCACAAATTCACCATGAATAATAAACAAAATACCTAGATATCTCATTATTTAATCCAAGCTCTAATACCTAAATGTAATGCCTAAAATTTTACCTCAAGAAAAATCAAACAAAACCCTTAAAAATGCCACCAAATTTTTTATGTGTGTGCAACATTACCTTTACACAAGTGAACACTCTAGCTATAAACTATCCATATACATTCACACAATTAGGGAAACCTTAAAGGAATACACTCATAAATAGTGCACATCGCTTACTACCTGGCTACTCACCTTCAATCTTAGAAGGTGAGCTTCATCAAGGTGTTTGACAAGCTCATTGTAACAAAGTTATGTCGACTACACTAGAATCAGTTTGTAGCACTATGCTTAACTTTGATACTTAAGTTTTGTCAAGTATAGTTTATACCTATGATACCATCACTTAAGATTGTCTCCAATGGTAAAAAATATAATCCGTCAACAGTTCATCGATGAGGAGACACTACAAACTATGACCTCAAATTCAATTAAATTAAGGGAGTAAACAAGCTCCTATTTAAATTAAACTCCCAAACAACCACCATAACACCCATGAATACATAATTCAGATTTAACCATTCATTTTGAAGTGAAAATGCTCAACCCCAAAGCAAACAAGCATGGATAGCTGACCTCTTAGTCTAGTCTCAAAATTATTAAATCACCTATGAAATGGTAAGAGCAAAAATACTTCAACGAGGATAAAAATATTTATGTAAGTTATTATACAACATATTAGCTACAAGAAACTATTAGGAACCTACAAAAATAACCTATAACACTTTAAATGCTAAAATAACTCAACATTTTAAATGGGTTTTTACACTAAAAATTGTTCTACTATGCAAATTTTGAATAAACTAGGTTCATAAACAGGTCACTAAAAATAGTAAATACTTATAAAAATAATAAAAAAGTTCTTATATAAATTTAAAGCTAAAAATAATCACTAACAAATATTGGTTTCTCTTTAGGACTCCTCTAGCTATTTTTGGTAACTCAAATTTGAATCAACTTTGTAGGCTAAAAAAGGAAAACATGTGAAAAAAATTGATTATTGCCTTCAAAATTAGACCTGCTAAAAATCATCAGAATGTGTTGAAAGGATAATGGGTATATATTATGATTCACATAAGATAAATCTAGATCTTACAAGCTTATGTTTCATGAAAACTCCTGTTCAGTGATTAATTTAGAACATGTCTATGGTCCCCTTTGGCTAGTTTAGAAATAAAAAAATTATAATATGAACTTGCATGAAATCTTCAAATAGTGCATAGAATCCCCCAACCATCTACCAAATGATCCCAAAGGTGATATAACTATCCATGATCTTTGTAATATAGAAATTAAATCTCAAATGCACTTATATTTATCTAAAAATATTCTAAATAATACTTATAGACCCACCATAGTCAACCTATTCAAAATAGTTTCCTACAATACTAACACTAAGGGAGTGTCACACTATTCACATCTAGACACCTAGAATAGCCTGAGAAGGATTTAATACCTATACTCCTTAATTTCAAATATGTGGGTCAAATCCAATATTAATTGTTTATCTATATTATACACTAAGCTTAATCTATAAATTCATAATTTGAAAGTGCACTAAACTCACTTATATTCTAAGTCTAAGATTATCAATGTTGACTTGCCATATAATATTATTGATGTTATTTACTATTCAATTTTGAGTTCTTAGTACTAGCCTACATCTAAAGACAAAGCACTAAATGTTATAAACAAATTGGTGTCCACTTAGATTAAGGAATTTCATCATACATTGATATAATTAAATATTATAATAACCATTATGGCAATTGAGAACATAAGCTACAATAACGATATTTTCAATAGAAAGATAACTCAAGGTTTAAAACAATTCTTAAGAAGTAAATGTTATAAAATTCCAAATTATAACAACAACCATATAATCATCCTTCAATTCAAAAGCACAATTGAAGAATAATTAATACACTATGGAAGCCAACATCAAAAGCATAATATCCCTAAACTATATTTTCCACTGGTAAATTTTTTTCTCTTGCACTGAGACATAGGCAATGATGGGTCAACTTACGCTAAGCAAGTAAAACACCCTCAAAAATATTTTCTTTCATATCTAGATTCATAAATAAGATAACAATAAAATCAGCATTACTCCTAAAAATGGCAATATAAATATATACATATTTTTATTTTTATACAAAGCACATTAAGAGGGTAATAGATAAAATACACACAATAATAAAATGAAACTAGCTACATCACAATATTAATTATAACATAATTTGTAATTATCTACTCAACCAAATCAGGGAATATATTATCAAGATATTCTTGTTTAGTCATTGGCATTAGTTTTACCAAATAGGGGATGTACGCAACTCAACATTTCACTTCAATCACTGTCTCTACAAAATTTTCCATTTTTATATTTGTGTCTTCATCAAAAGAGTCACTCAAAACTTATGAAAATATGCACATTTGTATAAAGGTATGTATATTTTCATACATGAAAGTATACAACTATATATATTTGGCAACATCAGAATAACCCAAATATAAAACTATCTCACAATAGGCCTCACCTTCTTTGTTTGTAATTAAAGATTATACTTATCCCTCACTTTCTGAATTAGTTTTCAACATCAATTTCTGAATATCAAATTCTAAGTCTAAATTTCCAAAATAAATTATTACCATTCATATACCATGATACAAATATTTGTATTTAAAAATCAATAAATATAGTATAAGATACAAATCTAAAATCCTAGAATATAAAATATACAACCTGAATTCTCATAGGTGTATATATAATATATATTACAAATTGTAAAAATAAAATATAATTTATAAAATACATTTTTGCAAATATAAATAAAAACACATTATAAAATATAAAATATACATAATAAATAAAATATATTTTAACAAGTATAAACTAAACCGCAACGAACAAAAATATAAAATATATTTTTAAACTAAATTCTTTTCCCTTTTTTATATGATATAAAATAAATATATAAAACAAATTTAAGATAAGCCCTAGTCGCCATGGTTAATGACCAGAGGTGGGGCTGTATGGCCCGGTCGTGGTCATGGTCGGCAACGATGGTGGCTAGGTCATAGGGAAAGGGAGTGGGTTGGATGATTGATCCCTCGTCCCTCCATATTATGGGAGGGGTGTAAGGGTTGACTCAATCGCAGCCCTCCCCCTTCCCCCTAACAATTTTTTTTTACATATATATATATATATATACATACATATATATATATATATATATATATATATATATTCTTGTTAATTTCTTCTTATTATTTTTTTTATTTTATTATAAACAACATACTTTTGTAAGATTACACAACTAAATATATAAATATAAGCATTATTATTATTATTATTATTATCATCATCATCATCATCATCTACACAAAAGATTTGCACAATACAGATATATGTATTTATGTCTATTAATATACATAAATAGGCATATCTATTTATTTTTAAACTCTATCAAGTACAAAGGGAGGTATATATAATGAATATACACTTCATTATCTAAAATATTTTTAAGCACAATCCAAATAGAGGGTTTTATAAAAATTTGAAATGCAAATTAACCCAACAACCAAAAAAAATACCTATTTTAAAAACCTCAAAAAGCTATCATTCATTGTTTTCTCTATTTGTAAATCTAGGGAAAAAAATAGATAATCTTATGAGGGAATATTCACTTGCCTAAATTCCATTGAATTTGGCTTTTCTAGTTGAACTCCATTTACCTGGTTCCTTCTCCCTTCCATTTTTGGCTCTCTAGGTAACAACTTCCATGGAGGCAAAAGCTTGGAGGAGAAAATGAGACTTCAAAACCCTAAATTGGTTTTGACCTTTTCCCCCTTACTTTTACTTTTATTTTATTATTTTTATCTTTAAAACCTTAACTACTCCCAGCATATCCTTGGTCATCCACTAAGTGGGTCTATTTATGACATCACTTGTTTTATGCTCCACTAAAGCAATTTATTAATACAATAAATAATATTTAGCTATTGAAACATGTTAATATTAATTATTTAATTTGTTCCCTATTAAGTAGTAAAAATATAAAATTTTATTATTAAAATATGTTAATAATTAATTACTTATTTAGTTACTTATTATGAATCTGAGTAAGTCATTAATTATTTATGGTAACAACTAAATAATTATGATCATCAATTACTCGGTCTCAGTTACTATTTTCCAATAGAACCCAATGCCTCTATGTTGTTCATTCACACAATTACACGAGCACAAAGACTTTCACTTATGGTCAGTTCTCTGATGATAATAAATATAATTATAACATGCATAATAAAATCTCCTATTCAAAGTCTAAAATTATTGCACATAGAAAATAAATATCATCTCATACAACTATTATGCAAAAAATATCAAATGATAAATAAATATAACATGAATAATTTCTTACAACTAGACTCCAACACAATCACAACACTAGGTATCTCTCATCGAGATTTCTACCCACCTAACAGAGTCTCTACTAAAGATAATGTGACAAAGATAAAAGTGTCTACAATAGTTTAACACAAGGGTATTACATAATGAGTCAACCTCTATTGGGATTAGGAGTTTACCCATCCATTATTAGTTTTAGAGGTCTATATAAAGGAGATGAATATCATTTTAGAGGCTATCAAGTAAGTGTTGAGTCTTCTATGTGGTATATAAGTATATTGGATGTTTCACCCTTGAAGTGGAATTATGGAGTTATTCCTTCCTTTAGGAATATTATATGGTGTTTCCCTACCACAAAGATATTATTCTATTTTTTAATATATTAAATATTTGGGCATCTTGGCACACCAATATCTCTTGTGTTGTGTTGATCTACATTATATATTATAAGTGTGGATCATAAAAAAATGGAATATCTAGTAAGGGTTTTACCTCTTCTTCCCTATATGTATAATGATACTACATGAACATTCACTTAGACCATATTTTAGTACTAGTGGGTGATGTCACAAGACTTAGTCGTTTTGAATTGTCATGTTCATGAGAAACTCTGTTGGAAAGTGAAGAAATATATATGTAAATGTTGACTCAAAATTAGATAATATAGGACTCCTTTATGCAAATGTGGGACCACATTTATAATTATTTTCCTTCAAAAATTACTATGGATGTCTTGGTATATATAGGGATCTCTAGAACATGACATACACTAAGGATAACAATGGAAAACCATACAATCACTTACAAATCTATTTATATCAACTTAAATAACTCTTCTACAATGTGAGCTATAAAATGTTTAGAGAGTCTTCATGAATTTTCAAATTCTTGACTATTTATTTCTCTTTCTTAGGGTGTTTTCAACATTATGTTTACCTTATCCATTTATAATATTTATTATAAAATTACATATATCATATCTAAACATATACAAAATACTTGTGGATTACTAGTTGTAATCCCCTACCAACACTTTCTCAGACTTAAATATTTGTCTCATCTTGAGACAAAATACATTTACAACGCTGTGTTTTCCATCTAATAATGCAATCATTTAGTGATCAATACCAAAATTTTCCTTTTTTCATTGATCCTAAGTTATGCTTTCACTTTGACAAAAAGTGTTGTTTATTGATTTACACTTTTTATGCACTATTTATCTTCCATTTCATGTTTAAACTAGTTAACATACAAACCTACCACCCTTTATGGGGTTTTAATAATTTATTATAACTAGGAGGTCACCCATTATGGGTTTTAAATTTTCTCAGCCCCACATGTATTGGATTCTCCAAAAGAAATTAAAAAAATATATGTGTGTGTGTATCACAAACTCTTATTAATTTATTATGACTGTGGATGTGGTGGAGGATATGACTAACTTGTCTACTCATAACTATGCTACAATGATGAAAACGTACCTATAGTTGTTTAAACTTGATGTGGCAATTGAATAGGAGGACTTTAATGAATTTGAAGAGCTCATTAACCTCATAATGTACATAATAATTTTAAAATTTGAACTTCATGAGGCTCATCAAGTTCATTTTTGAATGTTATGATGATGTTTACTACATCAACCTAGTTAGATTTCTAATTTTCCATTCACTCCCTTACCATTTTGAAGTACGTGTGAAAATTCACTAATAATTACATGATAATAATCATGTCATCCTCTCTAATGGTTTATATCACTGGTGATTGATTTTCAATGGTTTCATCCATTTCATTTTTTATCTTCTCAAACTAATGCAGAAGTATGTGTGTTTGGACTTAGGCAGAGGTACTTCCCAACATTTTGAATTCTTGAATTGTTATTCACTCCATGACATAGTCATGGTATTGTAGATACTCTACTAGCATTGTATCCTTCTTGGTAGCATCTAGATTACTCACAATGACAACCTTTTCCTTATCCAACTTTTTTATATTCTATGTGGTCTCTTTCATCATCTCCTTATGTTTTACCTTTTAATCGAGAAACTACATAGAGATATGCCCTACATGAGTTATGGAAACTATCAAAACCTTTTAGTATTGACCTAATAGTATAATTATCATTTGGTCCTCATATTTATAATGTCACACTTATTACTTGATCTATTTTATCCTCTACATAGATCTTCAATCTTATGATAGCCTAGTCATAAACATAGCAAGAAAAATATGTTTGGATATCAATTGATCTTTAATGTCTTACTTCATCATCTGAGGGCATTGTTCATCGTCAATGATATTTCTATTCATATTTATGTAAAATTCAAGGGTATGTTTGTCTTTCCAAATCTGAAGCATGATGTTTTCTAAGGATGCTAAGAATGAACTTTCACCTTCTACTTGATTATCCATAGGAGATTGCATAACATCAAAAGCTACATGTTTCGAAAAAGTTAACAAAAGTTCTAATGATGAAATTAATGTGTCTTGTGGAATTTTCCCTGTACATCAATCCATCAAGAGTTCAGTGTATCATTAAAACTTTTTAACCTTTCATCCTAGGAGCCTACCTTACCTGATCCAAATCTCATGGTTAAATGTTCTTATTTCACTTGCCATTCTTCTTGTCTTGGGGATTGTGTATTTGAACCTTGGTATGTAGGACATATGCCTTGATCTTTTAGATTTGTGGTATTGGTATCCTTCCCTGAGTTAGTGTCTTTTAGTTATTCTTTCTTAGATGATACTTTTGTACCTCTACCCCCTGTGCGACCTTAATTTACATATCTTTTTCATGTGCAATATTTATTATTTATTCCTCATATTTATTTATCCTTTCTTACTCATATTTTTTATTTTATTCTTTCTCCCAAGCCTCTTTTTTTTGTAGCTCCTCCTATTATTATTTATTTTCCTTTTCCTCTTTTCCTTTTCAAATTTCTCTTTTTTATCTTAATCTTATTTAGAATTTTATTCCATAGCCTTATTACTTTATTCCCTTTGCTTCCAAGCCTCTTCTTTTTTCTTTGACTTTTCATCTTGAGCAAGTTGGTCTTGTAATACTTTGTCTCATGCAATAAAACTATTGTTACAAATGGTCTTTGTAAACATTCATAATGACATGCTAATTTTTGTAGTTTATAAAAGTTAGTTAAATATTATCAAGGTATAAATCATTCAATTAGAACCTTAAAAATATGCATTAAAATCTGAATTACAAACATTCTTTACATAAATTCAATCATCATTATGAGATATAACCAAGTCAAAACCCACAAGATAAACATATATTTGCGAAAAATGAAGAACACACATAGATTTTTTAAAATTAGATTTATATATTTATAAAATTATATAGACTAGGGATACATTGGGTGCATTATGAGAAAATTAATACAATCACTTACTAATCTATCTATATCAACTTAACTAACTCTTATGCAATGTGAGTAATATAATATTTATAGAGTCTTCAAGACTCTTTAGCTTTTTGATTATTTATTAACCTTTAGATTCTTGACTATTTATTACTCTTTAGATTTTTGATTATTATTTTTATTCATTTAAAATATCAATTACAATATGGGTGTGTGTGTGTACACACACACACACACACACACACACACACACACACACACACACACACACACACACACACACACACACACACACACACACACACATATATATATATATATATATATATATATATATATATAGAGAGAGAGAGAGAGAGAGAGAGAGAGAGAGAGAGAGAGAGAGAGAGAGAGAGAGAGAGAGAGAGAGAGAGAGAAAGAGAGAGAGAGAGATCGGAATGGGTCTATATCTATCTCAAATGAACCCCATACCATACTGGACCAATTTTATTGTTTATATAATAGAAATGCTGATCTATCTATCTATGTCTATGATACTTATGAAATATTAGTGTATAATCCCCTACCAACATTAACTAAATTTTAACAAACTTGTCTTGTTATTTTCAAGCATCAGGTTAATTATTGAAAACAAGATAAAACATAAGATTCTACCCATCTATTTTTTATTATGATCACATAGCACTATACAATATTAAACAACACACTTACAAAGAAACATATAAAATTGAAAAAAAAACTTGATACAAATTCAGTAGCTTAGAATGGATTGGATGTTTGTATAGGTTCTTACTTAAATGATATATCTAATATGACTAGGGATTATTCAATGATTTCTTCTAAAGAAACCATTTCATCCTTGATAATTGCATATCTAAACTAAACCTAAATCATCACTTCTATATTATTGTTCTAGCTTTAGAATCCTAAGATTCTACCTAGACATGCCAAATTCGTATCTCCTTTATCATTTCATTATTTTTGGCTTGTCATATTTATTACTTGTTTAATTTATTTAAACACATAAATTAACATTTATTTATAAAACAATGCACTCATGACCACTCCTCACACACACTTAGTTCATGCCTATTTCCACAATCATTAACTGCCCTTCCTTCACTTTTCATGTGGATGATCCTTACCTGTTGAGAAAATTTAGATTCTAAATATCCCTATTGAACATCCTAAGTATCCTAATATCAATTTTAGACTCATCCACGCTTTTAGTTTAGTTGTCTTTGATCTCTAAACAAGATCACCCTATTTGGACTATCCCACTCCCTGATATTGTCCAATTCCTTCAGCCACATCCTCCTTCCAAATATCAACTATTTGATCAAATTCATATATAAATATAAATATATAACAATGCTAAATTTTTGATGTAGATTTTATAAATATATAACCTATAAATTGAAACTATGTATAGGATGCCCCCAAATGGGTGAATGTGTCAAATGAACCTGTGTATCTGTGTATATGCCCCAAGGGGTAGATAGTATCAAATCTGATCAGTGCAGTGGACTTGAGTCTTGTAAAAATCTACAAGCACTTCAAATGAATAAGTGAAACATGTATGTATGATAAAAATTGACTATACTAAGATAGCTATCACATGTAGTGCTAAGAAAATATAAGAAATGTAAACATGGCAATGTATAAAAACTATATGATTTATGTTTTTTGAGTAAATATTTGAATTTTTTTGTGTTTTGACATATTATATTATTTTTTTATTTAATATATATATTTTATGTATAATCAACATTAAAATGAAACTATATACAAAGAGCAAGAAATAAGGAAACTATGTACAGAAAGGAGGAGCATACTAATTGATGAGTCACATGTGAGACTCACTATCAATGTGGCATGTTTCAAATAAAGCAATAATGATCATGTGTGTTATATGAAAAGGTAATTAAGGTTCCATAACCTATTGTACTGAGTGATACATGTATGGCACTACTTATGAAGTGGTGTTAGGAATCTTTAAAGCTAACTGGGGTATCCTATGAACTATAGGGGTCTTATGGACCCATCTAGTAGAATATGTTATAGCTGGTAAGGGTGATCTATGTTGATAACCCTACACTGGTAGACCAACAAAATTTTATAGTGTACTAATAGAAAGTATGCCTGGAACTATAACTGGTAGTTGCAGTCTAGATAGTATTGTAACATGATATACACCAATGATATTGTGTAGGGGGTGTGTATCCTTTATATTAGTGTGATAGATGTTGGTGGTGGAGGTGTTTGATACATATAGTGAACACCTAAAGTGCCACTTATCTTATTAGCTGTATGTTTTGAAAATTGATCAAAAAATATTTTGAATTCCTTAGATTCTATTTTTTAAACTTTAGGTGCCTCTATGGGTGTGCCCACATCAATGATGTTGGGTTCTATCAAATCTTGTATCTTATGTTTCAAGCTAATGCATATGTTTTTAGTATGACCTGATGCCTTTTGGTAGTCATAGAATGCATTAGAATCATAGATCTTTAGAAGAGGCCATGTCATATCAATCTCTTTTATGGGAGGGATAAATATGCCATTGCATTCTAAGAGATATTGTAAAACATGTGGTAGTGATTTTGTAAGGTTAGTGAAAACTCTCTATGGAGGAGATGATAAAACCAAGTGAGGAGATAGCTCTAAATTTATGTTAACTATAGCCTTTGGATTACTCTTATTTTTAGTGGCCCTTAATTTTTATGTAGGCTTATTATAACTCTTAGTAGTTGACTATAATCTAATTGTGTAATTTAATTTTCCCATAGATAGAAGCTTGGATTACCTTTCTTTCACTATGTGACATAAATCTATGAAGGTTTAAAACTTATTAAAAAAGATAACTTTATACAATGTTGGTTATAAAAGTTATTTAAATATGTCTTAGAGCTCTCTATCTACCATGGGGTTAATCATCTTTGCCAAAATAGTTTTATATCATAAGACATATTCTACAATTGGCTCATTTGTTTTGTTCTTAAGTTGTGTCACTTAAGCATATGAGATCTTATCATTGATGTTAATTGAAAAATGTGCTAAAAAAATTTATGCTAATGGATTTAATGTTGTGATAGATTGATTTGGAAGATCATAGAACCACTATAATGCATAGTCCTTTAGACTGTGTGGGAATTACTTAGTAAATATTTAATCATTGGACACGTAGTCTAAACATGTGATGTGGAAATCTCATAGATGGTGTTTTGGGTCACCCTTACCATCATAAAAATTAATCTTAGGTGCCTCAAATATATATGGATGAGGATTTATCACTATGTGATGTGCCAAAGGTGTATGTAAAAGAACAATGAGAATCCAATGCATGTGATGGTTGAGTATCACCTTGCTCGATATATAACATCTTAACCTATAGAGAATGAATATCATGCATTAGGGATTGTATTTATGGAAAGGAGGAACTAGCCATAGGGGTGTTGCCATTGTTGAAGTTTTTAAAGTGAAAATGGGTTATTGTACAAGCTTAGTTTCCCCAAGGTAGATGTAACAATATTTTTATATAGGGGACTATAAGATTGACCATTATTTGATTTAATATTTAGTTCCATTATGTCTTGTAGAACATGTGCATGATCATGGGGTTGTTCTTGAATTTTGTCTCTAAAAGTATATAAAATATCATCCTTATTTACAATTAGATTTTCATTGTTAAGTTGGGGGAGAGTCTCCTGATTCCAATTTTTTGTATTGTTTTGATCTTGATTATATTTTTCATCTTGTACTTTATGGTTTGGATATGAAAGAATGTTATGCACAACTCTACTAGGTGTAGATGCATATACATGATGAACACTAACATATTTTGAAGACTTTATACATGTAATTTGACTTACCAATAATGTGACCCTTTCACTTAATAACTTATTTTGATTTTTAATTCTAATATTAGCTTGCTCATAGTGATGATTTGATCCCTTAGAGTCCCACAAGTGCAAACTCTAATTAATTTTTATTGAACATGTAGGTACACACCCTATAGGGCAGAGATGGAGGCATGGATAAATTTAGTATGGGAATTAGTAATTTGTAACAGTATAGATTGTTTCATCTTTTGGAGGAGTGATAAGATGGACCTGGTTAGAGGGAAAGTCTCTATCACCGTCATCGAGATGAGAAAGAGAAGGATATTATTTCTTACACAGAGGATATGACATTGAAACTTAAAACATGGTTGTTAGGGTATTAAATGTATGGAAAAAGTCCAATAAACTATATTGTAATTTGATTTTATATGTATGTAAGGATTTATTTCTTAATTGAATTTGACATAAGATAAGAATAACATGGAAGAGATAAAATGAAATATGACACACATTTTAACTAATATAGAGCATCATGTGCATATGTGTTTATGTCATATTTGAATTCATTATAAATTAAAGGAAACAGGCATGTAAAGGAACCAATAAAAATTTGTATTAAAAAGTGATAAACTTCATCTATCATTATTATCATAACTATATGAAATATGAATCATAAAATATAAGGATTTAAAATATGAGTGTGGGTCTTTGAATGTAGGAAACGTAAACCCTAGGGTTATCTAGGGTTAGGGTTTTTGAGATATCCAAAGTAAGTTAGGTTCACCAAATGTTTTAACTTTATAGGACTTCATGAATGTAAATCCTATGTTACTAAAGGGCTTAGTATAGTAAATTAGAATAGAAATATGAAATAAATATAACCACTTATTTTTAATAGAATTGAATTAATTTGACCTTTATGAAATTAGTAATAAATAATATAAACAAGTACTTACCTATAAAATGACTAAAACCAAAGATTTGGAGGCTACAAACTAAGATAGAGGCTGATCTGAGTATCATAGACAAGATCCAAGTGTTAAAACCCTTCCTAGACAAGAATGCCCTAATTAGAAATTAGTACCATGTGGCACTAGTGTCCCTATTTTGGTAGTAGTGTCCATTATGTAGAACTATTTTGAACTACTAAGTACACCAATGTCTAGGTCTACCAAGCCTGTTCCTATGTGCATGAGTTATAGATATATGTAGATGACCTATTTTGATTGATTTTATGTGTAACCCATAAACCTCCATATTTCTAGGGCATTTAGTTGGCACAAGTATTAAAGTTTATTTTTAGTGGGTTAGGATGGACATTCTCAACACCTTATTGTGATGAGAGTTGCCTACATACCAATAATTCAAAAAGTTATTAAGATCGATGTAGTTATCCCCACCTAAATGTTGGTATAGGTGAAAGTGAATCTAGTATTAATGTTGGATTGAGTACTTTGAATGTGCTTGAGACTGTAAAACTAAGCAATCTAAGCTTAGGAATGATGTAGATGGTTGTATGCAAAAGTAAGGTAAAATAGGGATTGATAACCTCAATTATACACAACTTGTTCTAAGTTTGTTTATGTAATTTGATTTTGATTTCAATCCAATGGTTAGAGGGATAAAATTCATGTATACATACTATTCTAGTAATTTTGTGGTCTTAAAATAGGTCTAGGTTGACTCTATGTGGTCTTTGATTTGAAAACATATTCATTGGTAGAAAAAGGAGGAAAAGGATAATAGTGCAAGAACTAGGACTTTAGCACCATGGGGCACTACTATCCCTATTATGTTATTATTTTCTAGATCATATAACCTGAGGCACTAAGGGCCTAAATGTCAAAGTGAGGATCTAAGACTGATTTAGGGATGTTTAGGGATGCATATGGCCTACATGAAGGATGGATAAGTGTCTAAATAGGCCCTAAGATAGGTCTAGGGTAAGATTGGGATGGGTGGTCTCAAATAACACTCTTAGTACTCAAGTATCATTTTTAGGTGATTAAAATATCATATCTATTTTAGATAATTATCTTATATGATTATCCATACTTTATTATATTTTATATTGCCAGGTTTTTTGTGGTAAGAGGAAGGAAGGAGGTGCCATTGGAAATGCCATTGCTATTTTATTTTCCCCAAATATGTGTATAATGTTTATTTTTAAAACTACGTGGACTTATAAAACTATTAATGGTGGATAGTATAACATAGTTTCTTAACCAAGATTTCATACATGTAATTCCATGCCATATTATGTGCATCATTCCAACACCTTACAAATTTCATTCAAAGGCAGTCACATAGCTCTCCTTAGATCGATGGTATTTATTTTTGAAGATTAGACACTTTACAACCCATGTAGTCCTATCATAGACTATGCTTTCTTTCACTTGGTGACCATGGATATATTTAGATGGGTTTAACATCTTCTACAAACCATAAATCTTCCCATTTGCATTGGATTTATCTCTTAGTGATTTAACATCCTCGACATCTTTTGTAACTCAACATACTTATCCATGGATTCATTCCCTACAATATCTTAGTCAGGATTTGGATCTACACAATTGATCTTCCTTCCACATTGGCCATAAACTAGTTGATGGGGGCATGACAATGATCCTAAAAATGAACACATCTCATCATTTTACTCTCAAGAATAGGGGTTTGTGTTTAGGTTTAGGTTGTAGACACCTAAATAGTGTCTAACCCTTGGTCACCTTCCCCCTTGGTCCATTCCTAACCCATTCCTAAAACATGAAATTACTAATTTAAAATAATAAACTTATTTTGAATTAACCCCCTCCTTTGACACATCACCCATGACACCTCGCCTAAGACACCTCACCTTGGACTAATTCCCATCCTATGACTCACCCAAGACCTATTCTTACTTCTCTCTAACTGCCTAACCAACTCTCGTGCGTATTTATCTTAACCTTTGACAATTCTTCCACTGAGTATGCACTTGGCGGATGGAGAATGGGGTTGTTGGCCCTTTTAACCATTTTCCACCCACTGACGTCGGTCAACTGTCGGCCGATGCCGGCAGAATTGACGACGTCGGTTTACTTAAACCGTCTTCTGACCCTATCCACGGCTAATCACAAAAATCACAAATTTTAATCAAATTCAGAATCTTGAGAGCTAATCACAAATTTGGAATCTGGTGTCTTCGACCATCCATTCATTCTGCCAATATCTCAGCGAAGCCTCTCACTCTTTCCCTCAGGTGCAGCATCAGACTTCTACACCAGCAACAGGTCCTCCACACAGGTTACATCAACAGCAGGTACGGGGATCATCAGCAGCAGCACACCTTCAACAAGGCACGGGTATGTATATTGTCTGTGTTTTCTAGTCATTTACTTCTAAGTATTATGAATTAGATTCAGCACTATCTCCCCCAGACCAAACTATTCCCAAACCCGAATCCATATTTCCCTGTTTCCCTATTGCCTCTGTCGGACCATACACTCTGCCCATTCAACCAGACTCTCAGACCCAGATCCCAGACCATTCAACCAAGCCCAAAACTTTGTCTTAGACCACTCAAATAGACCCAGAGCCTTCCTTAGCCTTCTCCATAGACCAGACCTGACCAAAACCTCATCCAAAGACCATTGCCCCGACCGACGCTGGCTATTTCCACAACCGACGTCGGCAGAATAACCGACGTCGATAGACCTCAACAATTGACACCGGTAGGACCACCGACGCCAGTGACTGTGACCAATCTGACAACATCTCTCAGGTAAGCTTTTGCTTCCTTTTCATTTCCATCTCTTATCACTTTCAGTCTTTTAACATTCTGCTATTTATCAGACACTTCTTTTTATTGACTAGTGGGTTGATATCCCTTAAGGAAGTCTTCATACTTCTGGGATCAAGCTTTCGCTTGGCAACCCACCATCTATCCATCTAACGCCTTCTTTTGTCCAAGTCTCTTTTCTTTGCAGGAGTCATTCCTCCACATCCAAAGAGGAGTCCTCACAGCGTCTGGATTACGGTGCGCAGACTACATCCAGGTACACATCAAGCCTTGACCATCTTTTAGTTTCTCATTTTCTCTCTTTGAATTTGAAAGTGAAATTGCATAAAAACATTAAGGCACGCCCGGTGGGACCCCTTTAGGGCCTTCCTTGGGTTCCCTTCCTTCTTTGTTCATTTAGGTGCATTAGGTTTCTTCCTCTTCACCTCTTTCTTCTTTTCTAAAGACATCATAAGTAGGAATAAAAAGAACTTTTTCTTTCTTTTCTTGCATTTCTAGACTAGTCAAAAAATCATTTTCTTCAACCCTTTCTCAAACTTGTTTTCATTCCAATTTAACATTTCGATTTGGGGCTTTAAAATATACTGCATCCCATTTCCTGCTTTCTTGCATTTTCTTAGTCCACACTTAGTAATTAGTAAACCGCATATTGAATAAATCGTAGATCACTTGATGTTACACAACAAGACCACGTGCACTCAATTAAACATAAAACTCACTTGAGACAAGGCCCGACTGGGATTTCATCACCCAGCGGATACCTTACCCATCCCGGCAATCCTACTTGGATTTCACCACCAAGGGGAAAGCCAACTCTGTTCTCTGGCAGAGTCTAAACTATAGGGAAAGTATATTTTGGCTAAGCGAGACCAGCTAACCACTGGAATCGTGAAGTGAGGGGAGCTTGCTCCTTAGCACCAGGCCTGTACGGAACCTAATATAGACTTTTGAGTGCCTAAACATACCTGAAACCATCTTTAGATTACCTATTCTAGGACCCTTCTAACAGCCAACTTCCTCAAACATCACATTAAGGCATAAGCCACACGATCTTAATAAAATTGTTTCTAGGGATTTAACGCTAGGATCTGTCTGTCATCATCATATTTTCTATTTTTATCTATTTTTTTTGAGCTGGTAAGGATGTCTTCTTCATTTCCAAAAACTTTTTTTTTGAGTTTCTGGAAAGCACAGTAACCGACATCAGTTCTGTAATCGATGTCGGCAACTTTTATGTACCGGCATCGATCATCTGACCAACATCAGCAGTCTCCTTCACTGACATCAGTTTTTATACCGACGTCGGTCTCTATCCATTTTCTTTTTTTCAAAAATAGCAAGCTTAAAATCCAACTTTTTGGCTGTCTAAACATCTATTCTAAGTTTCTGAAACTGAAAACACACAGTTTCTGGAACTTGACCCTCTTCTTGACCACGCTCTCTCGTCCCTAACCAATCCTATCATGGAGTTCCACTCGGAGACTGAAAGAACTCCTACAGGACCAACCCCAACTCAGACTCCCATCATCCCTGAAGGGGACCAAGATTTCGAAAGATTCTTGGACCTCAACGTCACAGCCCTCCAAAACTATTTGCGAGACCCAACGCGAGACCTTTCGGGTGAAGCAGTGATGACATTAACACCATCCGCTACCCAGCCTTTTGCCTCAACCATTTACCCGACCATGGCCAATACGCAAAGTTTGGCCTCCCCATCTATTTTTAGACCAACCTCCATCGGGGTTCCATTACCCCCCCAACCACACGCAATTCAGCCAAGTTCTACATCATACTAGAACTTGATTGTCTCGACCCCTCACACTCTCGCGCCCATGAATGCAGGAGTGCCAACCTATTCTTCTACCAATGCCATCATGTAACCACCCTTGGCGGTATCTAGTCAACTTATACCCTCGACCTTCATAACTCAACCATTTTTGGCCTCCACTTATGTCCCTACGACTAGTCATCCGTACATTGCCCCCTTACTGGTACAACCGACTACATCGTATGCCTCCTCTAGCCTCTTTCAAGCGCCCTACAACCTAGGGGGCGCTCCATCTGCCAATCTGTCAGTAGACGTCATTAAAATGCTGATGGATAAAATGTCCAGTCTCAAGACCTCTATCTCTGGTTCACGCAATGCTCTCTTGTATGAGAAAATTTGCAACGAGCCCATTCATCCTTCTGTCCCTATCCGACCATACCCCAACCAATGGGAGCTTCCTAAATTCACTCGCTTCCAGAGTAAGGAGGACCCGCAACAACATCTACGGGCATTCAGACATGCCTACTATCTTATTGCCCACAATGATGCGTTACTTTTACGCACGTTCCCTATGTCCCTTTCTGGCTCCGCCCTTGACTGGTATAGCTCTCTTGCCAGACATTCTATCTTTTCATTCATTCAACTTGCCTAATTATTTCTCGACCATTTTTCTATCAACATCACCAAACAAGTCTCAATCACAGACCTTTACTCCATCAGGCAATTCAATGACGAATCAATAGTCGATTTTGTCGCCCGTTGGAGAGGCTTGATTAACCAGCTCTCTTTCTCCTTATTTCAACTTGAGCTCATCGAGCTCTTTTCTCAAGCATGTGCCAGGCACATCTCTTCTACCTTGCGGATTCAGACATTCCGCACTTTCGACGAAGCTTTCACCATGGCTCGAAAGCTTGAACTCCGCGCCATTGAGGAGGATAAGGTCTAATTGCGTAATACCAATGCAAAAACCAATGACCATTCTTCTTCCAGACCTTCTTCTTCTGCCAACTCCAAACCCAAAGGAGTGGCCAACACTGTGGTCATTAGATCACCATCTTCGACGACAACTAATTACTCTCAACCTTCTACATCTCCAAGCATCACCAAATAATTCCAACAACGGTACATCCAGCGTTCATACACTCCACTTGGAGAATCATACGCTTCTATTTTGGAAAAAATACTCAAGCAGGGGGTCCTCAATCTCCCTCCAATCTGACCACCTCAATTCGACCCTTCAAAAGCCCTCCTTACATGGTATAGGGAGGCCGACTTCTGTCACTTTCATCGCGTCCACGGCCATGACATCGATAATTGCCGAACCTTCAAGAACATTATCCAAGACATGATCGACAAGGGGGATCTTATTTTAGATAACCCGAACGCCCCGCCAAATCAAAACATCGACATCTTCAAACAACCATTCCCTAATCGTCCACCCACTCAAAATAATGTCCAAACCATAATCAATGACCCCCAAGACCATGATATTCACACAATCAACACTATATTTCCTCTTGTCCCTGACCAACCTCTTCCATCACAGGATGAAGAACTTTCTTCTCTTATTAGTCCTCCATTTACCTCTCTCATACCAGAGGACACCTTGACCATGCCTACGCCATTAGCCTTACCTTCATCTGAAGACCTTACCTTGCCTATTCCTCAAGCACAAGCAGAAGGCACGAACATCCCTGCCTTCTTCTCTCTTGAGGAGCCGCACTCTCCTATTTCTTCTCCACCAAGAGAAGACCCAGTCTCTCCACCCATTTTGATCGAAGAAGACCCAGTCACGATTTCCTCTTGCCTTTTGCCTGAGATTGTTACATCTCAATCACCTCTGTCCACATCTAAGCCCAAACCCGCACAAGTGCCCACCTTACCAAAAGAGATTGAACCTCTTGGTGTTCGCCCCACATCTAACCTCACCTCTCGCAATAATGGCCCTCAAACCATATCAAAGAAGGCCACTAGACCACATCAAAAAACTCCTCCCCCACCTTCCTCATTACCTTCAATTTTGGGCCCGCATCCGTCCACTTTAATAGGAGTTCTTCCTACTCCCATACTTCACAGAGGCAAGTTGCCTCTATTACTCCCTCAACCCATCAAACATATATCTTCTCCAAACCATCGATCTATGCCTCTTACGCCTCTCAAACCAAAGTCATCAATCCCCACTGTGACAAAACATCCAGACTCGTTCGCCGGTTCTTATGCTTTGTTGTTACAGCAATTGTTGCAGTCTTCTCGCATCTATCTCCCACCTCTTAATCCATATCAATCTCTCAGACCAAAACCGCCCTGGTTCGATGACACTCAAATTTGTGCATATCATTGCACGCTTGGACATGACATCGAGCATTGTTGTGCCCTCAAGGTTGTTGTTCGCCAATGTCTGGGAAATGACACCCTTCTTCTCGACCACGTTATCAATAAACCTTCAACACCACCCCACTCATCAACTCTTGGATCAAGGCCATCTTGGTTCGACAACTCTAAATTCTATCATTATCATCACACTCTGGGACATGACACTGAGCATTGTTGCACTCTCAAAGCTGTCATTCGTCAACAACAGAGAAAGGATTCCCTTCTAATCAAGGACCCTCTTGACCACCTCTTCGACAAATTATCAACACCGACCCATGCCTCTCAAACCTCATTGCCTAAATCAGGATTTCCATGCCAGACTATGATCCTTTTGCTGCCTTTGACCCCATTATTCGACATCAACACAGTCCATTTAGCCACCAAGCCTCAACTGACCTTGACCAATTTATCCAACATTCTCCCTAAGCGACTGGGGGAATCCAACCTTATCATGACCCCGACCAAACAGTCAACCAAACATTCAACCAACTTTGACCAGACATTCGACCAAGTCTCGACCAACCTTCAATCAACCTTCTTATCATGACCCCGACCAGCATCAACCAAACCTAGACCAAACTTCAATTATCAAACATCGACCAACCAAACACCTATCATTTCTTCAAGCTGTCATCAATCACCTTACCAATTTGGAAAGAGGTAAATGGGGCACCTTTGCTCCTAAATTGACTCAAACCTTAACGCACTAGCATGGTCCAGGGACTTATCAGAACCTGAACCCTTTTATGCTTTGCATTTATGACCATTCTATTGTTAGTCGAGTACTCATCCACTTGACATTTAACTTGAGCTCGTCCCTTGAGCAATCCTTGTCCTTTTAATCCTCAATCCATTCCACCCTTTTTCCCTTAACAAAATCCTCTACAACCCTTTTATGATGTACAGATGCTTCGTCCTAATAAAAGGGAGCCCTTGACCTTCTATAAGTCTTGTCCATGACTCAATATTCTATCAAAAACTAAATCAAGATGTCAAAATATCCAAGGTCACAAAATCAAATCAACAAATAGACTGCTCCCTCGAAGGACAGCTGTAATATCATTGCTGTAGCTAATAGACTGCTCCCTCAAAGGACAACTATTCAAAAGCCCTTAAATCTATTAAGCAAAGTATAGACCACTCCCTCGAAGGATGGTTATGACTAAATCTTGCTACAAACAACACTTTCTTAGAAGCTTCCCACATCGATCAGCTTCACAAATGACCACAAACAAATGACATCTCTATGTGGACTTCCCGCATTGATCAGTCCGCTCTAAAAAAAAAAAAATGGGTCATGGACTTGATTTATAGTTGTCTCAGGGTCTCCTATAAAAAGGGTCAAAGTTCTTCATACTCTAAAATAGGTTACCCTATTTCCTCCTATCATATCACTTACTCAAGGGACTTCGAGCTCACTTTAATGACAAAGTGATTCGATTACCGCTCTAACATAACTATGGTCAACGATGCAATGCATAAATGGGGCTCTTGGTTCTAACAACCCCTATCTATGCTGTCATTTTGGTCCTTGTCAATAAAAGGGCACTTATGCCTTTTACTTTCTGCCTACACTTTGGTCACATTCAACCACATTGTTTGTCAAGACGATTCAATCCGACTCTTTTCAAACCCCTCACATAGCCTAATCATTATGGTTTCCATAGACATCAATACACATGGAAACTATCAACCACACAATTTATGTCAAGCATAAACCATTACTTGCTGAAGCATAAATAGACCTCAATTCATTTTTAGCATACATCCATCATGAATATGGAAAATTGCTAGGGATGAAGAACCCCGACTAATGTTACAGAATACACCATTTTGGAAAACGCTGTAACATCATCTTCTCCTCACCTTGACCTCGACCAAGACCAATTCCATCCCTTCCTCCCTTTTAGGGAGAACTACATTGGCCTGAGGCCCTAACAACAGGGGCTATGTAGGCAGCACTCAGTTGACATGGGGTCTTCTGGGGTTAGCTCGGCCATTCTCTTCATCACTTTCTTCCATCACATTCTTTTGTCACCTGCCAATCACATCAAAAACAATCACCTATTTTCATAATCATTAACATTAATCATTTACATCCATATAATTAATCATTAATCATTAATCATACATTCATCATCATATCAACAACAATATCAGCATCATAATCCTAAACATCATATCAAAACATGCATCATCATCATAATCAAAAATGCTCAATACATTAAACATTAAACAACATCCATAACACATCAATGATCCAAAACCATCATCATATATATATCAAAATATATTTTACAATCGCACAAATCTGTGCCTCTATCTCTCTCTCATACATCTCGCATCAATGGCTCACAGGCCGGTATATACATCAAAAATAAATCTCCAAGGTCTGACCTCAAGGCTGTGGCTGTGGTGGTGGCGGCAGTGGCCTAGAAGATGTTATATCATCTCCCCCCTCTGATCTGTGCCTCCTGCGTGACTCAGTAGCCATCGCTCATGACATCGACCGTTGTCGGCTCTACTCTGCCCTCATCTCTAAGTATCATTGTATCTGAGGGAACCCCCTGATGGCCCTCTCGTAATAAGCAATCTCATCCAACGCATCATTGTATCTAATTATAGATACAGTCTATGGTGGAGCCATTTGCCCTGCACTGAACCCTGCGACTGTGAGAATCCTGGCTGCACTAACGCTGACTATGTAGGCTGTTGAACTGGCTGCTGAAGTGGATGCTGCATCGAGCCCTGTCCTCTCAAACCCTGTCCTGTCAATGCCTGTGCCTGGGCTATAGCCAACTGACCCTACAAAATGGTCACCTATCCTCGTGCTGCATCCCTCTCCTGGATGGCAGCATCTCTCTCCTGTCTGGCAGCATCCCTCTCCTACCTCGTTGTATCTCTCTCCTTGATCACTGCCTGCAAATAAAGCTATGGCCCTACTTGTATCCCTGCATACTGCCCTGCCCACCATGTCAAGTAGGCCTCTATGCATCCTGGGTTAGCCACCCCAGGTCCTGCCGATAACTCCTCAAAATCTGGGCCCTCTGTCTCCTCTGGAAGTGGGAGCGGTGCCTCAATGTCATCCCGCCTGTACTGTGGGAATGCGAGAGGTACATCCTATAGCAGCCCGTACTGGCACCGCACTCTCTCTGCCAGGATCCTCTCAAGCTCACTGGCTCGCCTACCTCTGACCCATCGCATGCTCTGAGTCCTGACCATCTACTTGCCTTGGTCTCTGAATGCTGGATACACCAAGTATGGTCTCCAGATGATATCTACTGGAATCAGGGCCTCCAGTACCCCTCGATAGTGATTAATATCTCTAACCACTCCATCTACCCGCATCTGCACCATCACCTCATGCCATCATCTAAACCTGACCTTGAAAATAGCCTGGATCGCCACTGGGAGGCCGAGAGGTCAGGTAACCACAATATGCTCGTATGCCCAACAATGCAGAAGGTGGCCTACACACAGACTGTATCATCACCACCGATTGATGCCCCATAGCTCTATGTATACTTGGGCCAAAAATACAGGCACCCAGGTGAACACTGTCTGCTACTCCAGCATGTCCATCAAAACCTTGGTCATAGCCACCGGGAACCTGCCTCCCTCCGCATTCGGCAATGCATAGACGGTGATGCCGATCATCATCAGAACCGCCAGCCGATGTGCGCCCTCATCCGCCACGTACAACGGCTCATAAGCAAAACTCACTGAATGGTAGCTCGTCTCCGTGATGTGCTCCCCAAATAGCGTGACCATGTGTATATCATGCGCCTCTCTTGAGCATGCATAAATGTCAGCTCTATGTACCGATAGCCACAAAATCTGGTACATGTCCTCAACTGTGACCGTCATCTCACCCGTGGGCAGGTGGAAGGTGTTGGTGGCATGGTCCCACCGCTCGATCAATGCCACCATGAGACTCACATCTCTCACCACTTTGCAGTAGCGTCTTAGACTGCCTAGCCCCACTGCGCTCATCTATGCCCACTCCTCGACCGTCACGCCTCCGCGCATCTACATCAGCAAGGTTGGGAGGTGATCTCGCAGCATAAGAGTCAGCCTCGCCTGCATCCACCCAAGTCAATATCATATTAAAAATCTTTCTTATTTCACCATCTATGCCTAACCCGACACCCGAGAAGCCCTTGGCGTAACTTTGACCCCTCGACTTAAACATTTTTCACCACCCTTTCTGACCAGGCAGCCATCGACATTGGTTAGCGTGTCGGCGACGGCACTCACCTAACCTAGGGCTGAATGGGGTGAGCCCTAAAAATTAGGGCTTCCCCATTTTTAACCCCTACACCCCCCAAAACCCTCTAAAAAGACTCCTAAGCTATCCTAGACTCCCCACCCACCTTCCTAGCTACACTCCCCCTCGATTTCTACCTCAAACAACAAAAAATTCAAAAAACTAAATCAAAACAAAAATCAATCACATAGGGTTCAGAGACCCTCCTACCTCGTCCTGGCATCGTCGGCGTGGTGGCACGATGGGTGCCGTTGGTGGTGGACCTCCCACGGGTCCTCTACTCCCCTCTGCCATCTCTTTTATGCCAATGACTCTGCATGTTCTTGCTGGCCCACACACGTCCCTACAGCGTCCAATCGACCCCCTCTCTTCACGAATGTTTCTCTTACCCGTCACACTGCACCTCGGTCAATCTAGTGTCACTTTCACTCACTTGGCTCCAGAGCTCTTTTCTCTCAATCAACCAAATCACAAATGACTTTTGGTGGGCCGCCAATCTGGTTTTGCTGGATTTGGCATGCCGTCGATGTCGACACCATCGTGCCCTAGACCGCCGATGTCAGTCGATACACTGCTGACGTCGGTCCCTTTATGTCTCTAACATCGGTTTTTATCACCGACATCAGCAATTTTCAAACCTCTTTTTTTCATCACGTTGTCCCAAAATCATGCCGCCATCAACCAGCCCTACCAATGTCGAAGTCATTTCTGACTCCTCATGGGGCCCATTTGAAATCACTTATATCTCCACCCAACCAGTGACCATGGAGATCACGCATATCTCTTTAGACCCTGACCACTTCCGAGACAACTCTGTCTTGGTTTTGTTTGCACGCATGCTACCTCATGAATAGATAGCAAAATTATTCGCAGACCTTATTTTTGGACTCTCACAAGTATAGGATTGCAAGCCGGTTGATCCTCACTACTTGTGACTTTTTTTGTGTTTTTGGGAGCACTTCCTGAGCTCGAGATACCTGGAACATGATGACCATTTGGAGCTATAGCTTAGATTGAATAACCCGATCAGCTATGACTAATGCTGGGGCCTGATTATTTCAATTTTGGCACTCCTCGACCTTTTGACTGCGACCATTTGACCTACCTGTCCCGTGAAGTGGTATGCGCATAATCACAACTTTTGCAGCATTCACCCTCACTCTCCTTCTCATCCACCTTTTGTCAAATCGGCACTCGACATCAGGTTCCCTTCCCTTGGCTCCTGCTTTAAGGGGGAATACCTCATCCATACCTCGGGGCAATCCACATCATCCCACACTTGGGGCAACCAACTCCTATTTTTGTCTTGCAGTTATTCCAGAACAACCAACAAGACAAAAAGGGGCAAATGTAGACACCTAAATAGTGTCTAACCCTTGGTCACCTTCCCCCTTGGTCCATTCCTAACCCATTCCTAAAACATGAAATTACTAATTTAAAATAATAAACTTATTTTGAATTAACCCCCTCCTTTGACACATCACCCATGACACCTCGCCTAAGACACCTCGCCTTGGACTAATTCCCATCCTATGACACCCAAGACCTATTCTTACTTCTCTCTAACCGCCTAACCAACTCTTGTGCGTATTTATCTTAACCTTCGACAATTCTTCCACTGACTATGCACTTAGCGGATGGAGAATGGGGTTGTTGGCCCTTTTAACTATTTTCCACCCGCCGACGTCGGTCAACTGTCAGTCGATGCTGATGGAATCGCTGACGTCGGTTTACTTAAACCATCTTCTGACCCTATCCATGGCTAATCACAAAAATCACAAATTCTAATCAAACTCAGGATCTCTGGAGCTAATCACGAATTTGGAATCTGGTGTCTTCGACCATCCATTCATTCTACCAATCTCTCAGCGAAGCTTCTCACTCTTTCCCTCAGGTGCAGCATCAGACTTCTACACCAGCAACAGGTCCTCCACACAGGTTACATCAACAGCAGGTATGGGGATCATCAACAACATCACACCTTCAACAAGACACGAGTATGTATATTGTCTGTGTTTTCTAGTCATTTACTTCTAAGTATTATGAATTAGATTCAGCACTATCTCCCCCAGACCAAACTGTTCCCAAACCCGAATCCATATTTCCTTGTTTCCCTATTGCCTCTGTCAGACCATACACTCTGCCCATTCAACCAGACTCTCAGACCCAGATCCCAGACCATTCAACCAAGCCCAAAACTTTGTCTTAGACCACTCAAACAGACCCAGAGCCTTCCTTGGCCTTCTCCATAGACCAGACCTGACCAGAACCTCATCCAAATACCATTGCCCTGACCGACGCTGGCTATTTCCACAATCGACGTCGGTAGAATAACCGACGTCGATAGACCTCAACAACCGACGCTGATAGGACCACCAACGTCGGTGACTGTGACCAGTCTGACAACATCTCTTAGGTAAGCTTTTGCTTCCTTTTCATTTCCATCTCTTATCACTTTTAGTCTTTTAACATTCTGCTATTTATCCGACACTTCTTTTTATTGACTAGTGGGTTGATATCCCTTAAGGAAGTCTTCATACTTCTGGGATCAAGCTTTCACTTGGCAACCCACCATCTATCCATCTAATGCCTTCTTTTGTCCAAGTCTCTTTTCTTTGCAGGTGTCATTCCTCCACAACCAAAGAGGAGTCCTCACAGCGTCTGGATTACGGTGCGCAGACTACATCTAGGTACACATCAAGCCTTGACCATCTTTTAGTTTCTCATTTTCTCTCTTTGAATTTGAAAGTGAAATTGCATATAATTTGAATACCTCATCCATACCTCGGGGCAATCCACATCATCCCACACTTGGGGCAACCAACTCCTATTTTTGTCTTGCAGTTCATCCAGAACAACCAACAAGACAAAAAGGGGCAAAATGTAGACACCTAAATAGTGTCTAACCCTTGGTCACCTTCCCCCTTGGTCCATTCCTAACCCATTCCTAAAACATGAAATTACTAATTTAAAATAATAAACTTATTTTGAATTAACCCCCTCCTTTGACACATCACCCATGACACCTCGCCTTGGACTAATTCCCATCCTATGACTCACCCAAGACCTATTCTTACTTCTCTCTAACCGCCTAACCAAATCTCGTGCGTATTTATCTTAACCTTCGACAATTCTTCCACTGACTATGCACTTGGCGGATGGAGAATGGGGTTGTTATCCCTCTTAACCGTTTTCCACCCACAGACGTCGGTCAACTATCGGCCGACGCCGGCGGAATCATCGACGTCGGTTTACTTAAACCGTCTTCTGACCCTATCCACGGCTAATCACAAAAATCACAAATTCTAATCAAACTCAGAATCTCGGGAGCTAATCACGAATTTAGAATCTGGTGTCTTCGACCATCCATTCATTCTGCCAATCTCTCAGCGAAGCTTCTCACTCTTTCCCTCAGGTGCAGCATCAGACTTCTACACCAGCAACAGGTCCTCCACATAGGTTACATCAATAGCAGGTACAGGGATCATCAGCAGTAGCACACCTTCAACAAGGCATGGGTATGTATATTGTCTGTGTTTTCTAGTCATTTACTTCTAAGTATTATGAATTAGATTCAACACTATCTCCCCCAGACCAAACTGTTCCCAAACTCGAATCCATATTTCCCTATTTCTCTATTGCCTCTGTTAGACCATACACTCTGCCCATTCAACCAGACTCTCAGACCCAGATCCCAGACCATTCAACCAAGCCCAAAACTTTGTCTTAGACCACTCAAATAGACCCAGAGCCTTCTTTGGCCTTCTCCACAGACCAGACCTGACCAGAACCTCGTCCAAAGACCATTGCCCTGACCGACGCTGGCTATTTCCATAACTGACGTCAGCAGACCTCAACAACCGACGCCAGTAGGACCATCGACGCAGGTGACTGTGACCAGTCTGACAACATCTCTCAGGTAAGCTTTTGCTTCCTTTTCATTTCCATCTCTTATCACTTTCAGTCTTTTAACATTTTGCTATTTATCAGACACTTCTTTTTATTGACTAGTGGGTTGATATCCCTTAAGGAAGTCTTCATACTTCTGGGATCAAGCTTTCGCTTGGCAACCCACCATCTATCCATCTAACGCCTTCTTTTGTCCAAGTCTCTTTTCTTTGCAGGTGTCATTCCTCCACAGCCAAAGAGGAGTCCTCACAGCGTCTGGATTACGGTGCGCAGACTACATCCAGGTACACATCAAGCCTTGACCATCTTTTAGTTTCTCATTTTCTCTCTTTGAATTTGAAAGCGAAATTGCATAGAAACATAGGTTTTTAGTATTTTTTTAGTATAATTGATGAGTGTAAATTAAATTTAGTTTTTGTTGTATTATTTATTTTTTCAAAGTCAAATTCAAAGTGTCATTTATTTAGTTTAGTCATTTATAATTCAAAAAGTTTTTTTATTCTAGTATGTTTTGTAAGAGTCAAAAGTATATATCTTTAGCCTTAGTTTTGGTTTCATAAAATCACTTTTATAAGTGTAACAGTAGTTAAATGCCAATTTTTAGGTCATCAAAATAATAAAGAGTCATTGTTTAAATTTGTCATTGTATGCCAATTTTATCTTGTCAAAATTAATAACCAAGTCATCAATGTTAAAAAATTTCATTGTATTGGATGCATTTTCAGTAGAAACTTGCATCCCAATTGTTTCACATTACGGGAGAGAATCTATACAAATAAACCTAATGTGGGAACTATTTCACTTCAAATTTCATTAGCTGAGTGAGTAGTGACTTGGAAGAGGTTAGAGGCAATGGAGGAAGGAGGTTTTCTAATCCTATCATAAATCACCAACTACATGGTCCATATGCTTTGATGGCACATTTATTTCAGTTGAGTGTTAAAAAATAGTTGTGTGTTAATAAGAATAGATGATATATTCTTGTTCACATTTTTAATACATGATCTAAAAATTCCTTTGTATTTTCTCAGATTGTGAGATAGTGAAGAGAGCTAATCAAAGTAATGCACATCATAATGTGGTTGGTGGTAAGCTACTTGCAACCATATTTTTTTGGTTGTTGGTAAACGACTTGAAAACCATCTATTTTTAGTTATTGGTAAGTGTTGTCACCATATATTTCACCCTAAATTTGTTTTTTCAAGCCTACACTAAGATTTGGATAATAATTGAATACCTTTAGGCATGTGGGTTGCCCATGATAGAGGTAGACCTCTAGGTTTAAGGGCTAGCTCCCCAGATTACTCTTTACTTGCTTATCACCTACAATAACTTCTTCCTTAGTTTAAAAAGGGGTAGAAATAACATGACATTAACCTAATCTAATGAGGTGATACACCATAAATATCTCCACTAGACTGCCATACAAGTGTAGTATGAAACATGACTTAAAACATTAGTCTTGAAATTTTGAATTATTCTAACATTAGTATTTGAAACATGAAGGTGATATGCATTGAATTACTCAAGATGAGTGAACCAGAGGTTAGATTATTCTTAATATGGATAAATTCATTTGATACCCTTCATGTGACCTATTAGAGAGAGGGATACTTAAATCAAACATGTAAGGGTTTAGAGAAATCAAGGATAGACACTAATCACATGACCTTTCACTATACACCACTTGACACACTTAGACAAGATAGCTTGTGAACTCAAAACTAGGTTACATATATTATTTCAAAGGCAAAATATAGTATCAAACTGTTAGGGCTTTTCCATACTAGGTGTGGATTAGAATACAAAAGATTAAATGGCTTGTATTTATAAAGCACGTGAGAGGAGAGATGAGAAAATAATTTCAAAGGTCACAAATTCACATGCCATGGCATTAAAAAAAATTACACCATAGGATAATTAAGTGTAAAATAGAGGTATGGAAGGTCCTCTTGCACAAGTGTTAATCTAAAGTGTCAAACTCTCCAAAATTGGCATAGAGGCCCTTTAGCTACCTTCTTGAAATTGCCTTCATGATGAGACATATCTTGAGCACTTGAAAATGGACTAGGGAGAGTTAACACCTATTAAATATATTAAATGGGTTGAAAACATGCCATGATAGTCACCAAATGTATCCCTAACTTTTAGCTATCTTATGGACACTTGTACTCACCATTTGTAGTCATTCATTGGTCCTCTAAGCCTCATTCTTCACATTTATCATCTAAGTGGAATTTAGTTTCTCAATCAAATCCATGGAATAGGTGTTAGTACACCTGTATAGAGACCCTTTTCCTTACACTCCATCAATAAGGCCTTAAAAGGATCTCAAATTAGACCTCTCATCTTCTCACTTGGTAGTCAATCCTCATCCTCATTTTTTATCCAAAGCTGCCTGCAATGGATGGTGTATCAAAAGGTATTTTTAAGACTACCTATTGTGAGATATGAAAATAGGGAGGTATAAAAAGTCCCACTTGACCTCCCCAAATTATTCTTCTTCTTTAAATCTCCTTTGTACCTACAAAACATTCAAAACTTGTCAAAAACCCTATTTTAGACTTGTACGTACAGGTAACATACAGACCAATTAGGTGTCATGATCTTGAGAGAGTCTTCAATAATTTCAAAAAACTTCTAGGGCCAAAATACCCCATATGGATGCATCTTCTTTCCTATCTTATACATTGGGTCCTAAACAAGGGTTTAAGAAGGTTTTAACATATTTTGACTATTAACAATTGTTTATAAAATCTTTTCATCCAACCTCCAAATAAATTCCACAAAGATCAAGTATAAGACCATAATAAACTACCCTTGGCTCTTTGGGGCACCATGCTTGGTGTCCATACATATATGATCTCTTGAAGATAGCCTATTGACCTCTCCATTTGCATTATGTATGCCCCTATGATGGAATTTGGTCAAATATGACCACTCTATAACATCCCATACAAAAAAAATGGTTCTAAATCATACTAAACTCCATCCTAAATGTCATTAATTAGGTTTGAATGGTCTTGTGGTCTTGGAAGTGAAGTTAAACCCTTGAAGGGCTTAGGTATAGTTTTAGGCCTAATAGGACTGACTGTGCTTGAGTTTCCCATGACCACTTTTGAGACTCCTTGTTGGCTATAGATTATTCTCCACTTTTTATCAATCTCAAATAAATTTTGGACAATATTTCATAGTGCCCAAATATTCATCATGTCATCCTTCCAATGTCTACTCACCAAACCTGCAATTTTTACCTTGACTAGTAGTGCCCTCTATCTGAGACAAAACAAAGGGTATCTCCCTTGTTTTTCATACCAATTTTAGGATATGGAGGCTATAAATAGTTATTTATTACCTTATACACCAAATTTAAAATCTAGATCACTCCTCTAGTGTCCTCAACACCAAAAACTTATAGACTAGCTTTTAGGACATGTGATTAACTACAAAATTTTGCTTAGGCTTGAGAATCTTGGATTGTGAATATAAGTTAGGACACTTATCCTTAATAAAAAATTATAATATGTCCTTACCAATATTAAAGTGGTTATACTATGATCTATCTATTCTACCCTTCTGCAAACCTTTAAATTATCTTTTCCCACTAGCTTAGGATAATTTGTAAACTTTCCAACTATGTTACTCACTATGGAAAAAGGGAATTCATATAGGTTTATCTCCATGTTGGAAAATTTTATCTCATGCCTAGGTATTCCTTGAAGTCATCTCATATTATTTCATATTTTGGTATGTTCACATCATGCCTTAGGACCATCCCAACATCCAAACTGCCTACTCCAATATACTACCAGTCTACAGTCAAATTATAGGTGACATTTTGAGAGCAAAACAGACCTTTATAGGTGATTACCTATGTCTAATCATTTTTTTCAAATTAATTAAATTGATTTCTATATCATTAGTTCAGTTTCAACTTGCATAAACAACTATGACGATGCAGACTATGCTCTAGACTCCCATCACCAATACACCATGTGTTTTTAAATTGATTGTAGATACTTACCCTAGGAAAAGGGATTATTGTAGATGTTCATGGGACCTAAGCATTTAAAATCAATTTATTTGACTACTTCTAGGGATATATTATCATATTTTACTCAAATTAGGCCACTTTGTTTATAGGCCATGTTTCCATGTGTCATATTGCATTGAAAGATCATTTGAGCCTAAAGCATTATAGATGAATGACAACATATAGTGAAATATTACTTGAAATGAAAACCTATTCACACCACCTTCTCATGACCAATCAATAAATTTTCTATGTCAAGACATTACCCCTATACCTGGGATACATGATGGAAACACTTATACTAGCACAAACCTCCAATTCATCATAATAAGATAGCATTGAAAGTAGTGAAAACCATTATTCATAGAGATTAATGTAATATATCTCTCTTGTAGTTTTCTCAACTTGAAAACTTTGAGCTCAAGTATGCCTACATTAATTATCATCACCATTGTCAAAATGGCCTTATCCATGCTCCTAAACCTTGATTAAGGTTTTAAACAAGTTCAAACACCTACTATTCAACACTATTATGCCTTTATGGATTGTACTTAGACCACTATTCCAGAGCCACATGTAGGTTCTATTGTAGGATATAAGATAAGGTGCATTGAATTGGGATCCATGACCAACTATTTGAAAGGATCAATGTCACCATCTTTGCTTTAAAACATCCTCACAATATTGAAACCTTCATATATCATCGTCATGAATAGTCAAGGCTTGGTTTCACCTAATTGTAGGTGACTTCTATAAGGGAAACTGACTGTGTTTGATTCATGACTATGTTATTCTAACCTTGTTAGTCTTTAGACAAATATATTCATGAATAATTTGATAAAACATGATCTCAAATGTGGAAACCAAACATTCTAATCTTGTCTTAAACCCACTATAGGAAGACATGCATTGTAACTATTGAAACCTTGTATGTAGATTGGAAATGGAGTTTTTCACTAGCAAAAGAGATGATCTTGCCAACCTTTTTCACACCACACATAAAATAGGATTGTAAAACATGTGATAATGGTGATCATGTCTCCCAAGATCATGTACACAACTTTAATTGCATAGAACCATGTAAATAGAGGAGAAACCTTGAAGTGTTGGGGACGAATAGGTATAAAAAAGAGTGGACCTTCTTAGCAATGGTTCATAGAGTAAAAGAAACTAATCTTTTTACTATTACAATTGGGCCTTGGCATTTTTATCTCGAACTCCTTCATGATGTTTCCCAATCTTTTTGGCATGATCTTCAATGCAATCAAGGTAGATATAAATAGATCACCTATGAAGGTGAACTCCTCTTGTATTTCATCAACCTTAACCTTCTTATGGGAATCCTCAACTAAAATTTCTAATGGTACATCAAAAAAACATACCTTATTGACTTTAATGGTACTTTGAGAGAGTTCAGACTTCTCACCAAGTGAATGTTTCTCAAGATTATCAAGGAGATTTGTATAGTCCACCCAATCTTAGACCAATATATTCCATGAAGACATCTTTCTCTATCTTCTTATGTAATTGACCTTCAACTTGTCAAATTTCTTCAAGCTCTTGAAAAATCCTCATATGTTATTGTTAATCATCCTTTCTCTCCTCCTCTTTGAGAACCAACACCTCTTCAACTTTATTTTCTTGGTCCTTGATTACTTGATCAACTTCAAAACTAACTTCAACTTTATCAAGTTTGGATGTCATAAGATCTTTTTTTTTAGGGTACACCACCAAGAGGTGAGGAAAATTCAAGAGTGTCTTGAATGGAAACAAACTCCTTATTAGATACAAGCTCATTAAATGCCACTTCAACAAACTTGATACCTTGGGATTTATCATATTGTACTTCAAAGGATAAAACATTTTCAACAACATTGTCAATAACATCTCAACAACATATTCAACTTAGACAACAAAAGGTGTAGGTTCTTGCTCCTTCTCATGGACATCAACTAACTCATCAGGTATGTAATCCTTCTCAAACACATCCTCTTTCATGCCTTGACCAAACTCTTTGTGGATAGATACAATATGTCCTTTAACATATTATCCTTCACTCAAAAATATTGAGTTGCACTTATCTTCACCAAGGGAGTCCTTATGGTTATCTCCTCTTCATATTCACTTGAAGCATCTTCTTTTTCAATTTCAAATGGATCTTGTTCCTTTTCACCTTCCTCACATAATATGGATTCTCCTTCAAGAGGGGATGAGGTGGGAGGGTGATGGATAGGCTCATGGGTTGGAGAGGGAGTAGGAAGTGTGATGAAGGGCTCATGAATGGGCTTGGGTATGGAAACTTCTTGAATGAACTCATGGGGAGATGAAAATTTAGATTGATTAATAGGAAAGACACCTTCTTCAACAAGATATCCACTTTATTTATAGACTTCTTGAGGCTCTTTAATAGTTGTAGTATCACTTTTAAACTCTTGGTTCTCCCACATTCTTAGTCTATCTATTGAGCATTGGACATAACTTCTCACCAAGTACATTTTCCCATTGATATTATATTGATTTTCCTTTTCAAATTCATTCCAAACATCCATCAAATTTTGAACAAAACCTCTCAACCATTCCATGAGATAGTCAGGGAGAACATCAAACTTTTCATCACATGTTCTCATCTCTTCTTCATTATCTAGCAGATTTGGCATGAGTGCCAATAAGGATTTGGTATGAAATAGGATTGGAGTAGGAGGAGGAGGGTAATAGTGGGGATTATGATGAGCTTAAATTTTTTGAACTAGGAATTCATATCTGGTTTCAAAATATCTTTATCTCAAATCAATAGGATCATCAAATCCCTCATGACAACACTAATAAGAATCAAGTTTAGATGGATGTGGAGACACTTCTTGACAAGGTTGGTAAGAGTCATATTAGGGTTGATAAGAAGGTACTTATTGATACTCTTCTTGATAGCCTTCCTCATAGGATTCTTTAGAGGATTGTTCAAGAACATGATATTCATTTGGAGGAGGATTAGGATGATTATAGGGTTGTCATGGGCCATAGGATTGATAAAAATTGTGATAGGTTTGTTGAGGGATATAACATGGGTCATAATAAGGTTGATAAGGAGGTGCATAGTATGGGTTCTCATCATAGCCATCCATATCAATTTTATGAGTCAACTAAAATATAATAATTGATCAAAGTCTTTAATAATAAATACCCAGGCTACATACAACTAAAATATTTCATTTAGAGCCATCATTGGTGCTTACTTGAATGCTTCCAAAAGTTGATAAGAAAAAAGACACATGCACAATTTTCCACTCTTTTGGACCTTGGTCCCACCTGGCATGTCATAACTATTTTCACCAAATCTTACACCCTATAGTTTGTTGTTCAATCTTACACTAATATTTTAGCAATAATTTAATACCTCTAGGCTTTTGGGTTGCCTATGATAGAGGTAGTCCTCTAGGTTTAAGGGCTAACTCCCTAGATTGCTCTTTGCTTGTTTATCACCTACACTAATTGCTTGCTTAGATGAAAAGGGGATATAAATAACATGAAATTAACCTAATATAATGAATTTATACACCATAAATATCTCCACTAGACTTTCATACAATTTTACTATGAAACATGACTTACAACACTAGTCTCAAAATCCTTAATTTCTCTAACATTAGTATTTCAAACATGCAAGTGATATGCATTAAATTACTCAAGATTAGTGAACCATAGGTTATATTACTTTTAATATGGACAAATTCACTAGCTACACTTCATGTGACTTGTTAGAGAGAGGCCTACTTGCATCAAACATGAAAGGGTTGAGATAAAGCAAGGATAGACACTAATCACATGACCTTTCACTATACACCACTTCACACACTTAGACTAGATAAGTTGTGAACTCAAAACCAAATTTTATATCTTATTTCAAATTCAAAATATAGTATCAAACCAGTAGGACTTATCCATACCAAGTGTCGATTGGAATTCAAAAGCAAAAATGGTTTGCATTTATAGAGTCTATGAGAGGAGAGAGGATAAGAGAGGTTCAAATTTTACAATGCCATATATCAAGGCATGAAAACTAGTTACATTGTAGGATAATGAAGTGTATAAAATAGGTTTATAAGGTCCTCTTTGACAAGTGTCCATCTAAAGCATCAAACTTTCCAAAACTAGCATAGAGACCCTTCAGCTGCCTTCTTGAAACTACCTTCATGATGAGGCATCTCTTGAGTGATTGAAAATAGACTAGGGAGAATTAACACCTATGAAATATCTTATGTGGTTTGAAAGCATGCTATTAAAAACACTAGGTGTGTTCCTAACTACTAGCCATCTTTTAGACATTTGTACTCACCATCTATAATCATTCATTAGTCCTCTAGGCCTCATTCTTCACATTTATCATCCAAGTGGCATTTAGTTTCTCAATAAAATCCATGGAAGAGGTGTTAAGACACATATATAGAGTATTTTTATCTTCAAATCCATCATTTAGACATTAAAAGGATCCCAAATTGAACCTCTCATCTTCTCACTTAGCAATCACTCCTCATGTTCATTCTCTATCCAAGACTACCTATGATGAATGGTGTAATAGAGGTGTTTCTATGCCTATCTATTATTATATATGTACATAGGGAGTTATAAAAATTCCCACTTTACTTCCCCAAATTATTATCATTCTTCAAATCTCTTTTGTACCTAAAAAATAATCAAAACTTACCAAAAAACCCTATTTTAGACTTGTTCGTACAGGTAAGGCACATACCAGTTGAGTGTCCATGAGCCTGATAGAGTCTTCAACAAGTTCAAAACATTTATAGGGCCAAAACACCCCATATAGATGAATTTTAGTTCCTATCTTCTCTATTGTGTCCAAAACAAGGGTTTAGGAGGGTTTTAGCATATTTAGACTATTAAAGATTGTTCATAAAATCTTGACATCCAACCTCTAAAATAATTCCAAAAAGATCAAGTAAAAGACCCTAATAAACTACCCCTATCTCTTTTAGGCACCATGCTTGGTGTCTATACAGATGTGAGCTCTTAAAAATAGCCTATCAAGCTCTTCTTTTGCATTATATGTGCCCTTATGATGTCATTGGGTCAAATATGACCACTCTATGAGACTACCTAAAAGCTAATGTTTCTACAGCATCCTAAAATCCATATTGAAGGTTATAAATGAGGTTTGAATGGTCTTTTGGTCTTAGAAGTAAAGTTAAACCCTTGAAGGCCTTAGGTCTAATTTTAGCCCTAATAGACCTAACTATGATTTACTTGCCCATGACCAATTCTAAGAATCCATGTTGGCTGTAGAGTCTTTTCTAATTTTTCTCATGCTCAAATTAACTATATACAACATTTCACATTTCCCAAATATTCTTCATGTCATCCTTCCAATGTCTACACACCAAACTTGTAGTCTTTGCCTTGACTGGGAATGCCCTTCATCTAAGACAAAACAAAGGGCATCTCCCTTATTTTTCTTGATGGTTTTAAGCTATGGAGTGTTTAAATATGTATTTAGTATCTTCTACAACAAATTTCAAATCTAGATCTCTCTTCTAGTGTCCTCAACACCACAAACTTATAGATTGGCTTTTAGGACACATGATTGTGTATAAAATCTTACTTAAGCCTAAGAATCTTGGATTGTGACCATAGATTAAGTCTTTCTCCTTAAAAACACTTTGGAATATGTATTTACCACATTGAAAGTGGTTCTAGTATGATATAACTATTCTACCCTTATTCCAACCTTCAAACTATCTTTTCCCACTAGATTAGGCTAAACTGTAGACTTTGTAACTGCGTTACTCACTCAAGAAAAGGGAATTCTTGTAGGTGTATCTCCATGTTAGAAAATTTTATCTCATTCCTAGGTCTTCCTTTAATTAATCTCATATTATTTCATATTTTGGCATGTTTACATCATGCCTTAGGGCCATGCCAACATCTAAACTACCTACTCTAGTATACTACCAGTCTACAGTCAAACTATAGGTGACATTTTGAGAGAAAAAGGGACCCCTTTAGGTGATTACCTATGTCTAATAACTATTCTACAAATCATTATATTTCTCTCTATCTCATTAGTTTAGTTCCAACTTGCATGAATAACTATGACCATGCAGACTATGCTTTAGACTCCCATCACCAATACACCATGTGTTTGTAGACTGATTCTAGATACTTACCCTAGGAAAAGGGAATCTTATAGATGTTCATAGGTCTTGAGCATTGAACATAACATAATTTGAATAATATTTGGGTTATATTATCATATTTTACTCAAATAAGGAAACTTTGATTGTAGGGCATGTTTTCATGTGTCTTATTGCATTGAAAGATCATTTGAGCCTAAAGCACTATATATGACTGACAGTATATAATGATAGATTACTTGAAATGGAAACCTATTCACACCACCTTCTCATAGCTAATTAATCAATTATCTATGTTAAAACATTGTTCTTATACCTAGAATACATGATGGAAGCACTTCAACTAGAAAAAACCTCTAATTTATCATCATAAGATGGCATTGAAAATAGATAAGACCCTGATTTAGAAAGATTAAGGTAATATGTCTTTCTTACAATTTTATCAACTTGTAAACTTTGATCTCATGTCTACCAAAATGAATTATCATCACCATTATCGTAATGTCCTTCTCAATGCTCCTAATCCTTGATGAAGGTTTCAAACAAGTTCAAACACCTACTATTCAATAGTGTTCTTCCTCTATGGATTGCACTTATACCACTGTTGGAGCCACCTGTAAGAGCTACTATAGGATTTAAGATAGTGTGCATTAAATTGGGCTCCAAAACCAACTATTTAAAAATCTTAATCTCATTGTATTTACTTTGGAAACCTCCTCACATTATTAAAACCTTCATATATCATCATCATGGCTAGTCAAGGCTTGGTTTTGCCTGACTATAGGTGATTGCTACAAGGGAAACCAACTATGTTTAAATCTTGATTGTGTTCTTATAACCATGTTAGTCTTGAGACAAATATATTCATGAATAATGTGATCATACATGATCTTATATTTGGAAACCAAACTTTCTACTCTTGTCTTGAAGCCACTACAAGAAGACATGCATTGTAACTATTGAAACCTTGTCTGCAGATTGGCAATGGAGTTTCTCACTAGAAAAAGAGATGATATTGATAACCTTATTCACACCACACATGAAAAAAGGATGAGAAAATATGTGATAATGGTGATCATGTCTCCCAAGTTCACATACACAACTTGAATTGCATAGAACCATGCAAACATAGAAGAAACCTTAAATTTTTGGGGGTGAGCAGGCATAAAAAGGGAGTGGACCTTCTTAGTAATGGTTCATAGATTACAAGCAACCAATCTTATGAATGTTTCCATATATTTAAAGTAGAAAAATAGTGTTATCATCCATCAAATTCACTTGACCCAAATCACCTCCTTATTTTCATACCATGCAAAGATCGATTGACCATTTTTACTTGTAAAGGAGATCAATAGAAGAAATAGGATGGTTTTTATCATTTTTGAGCTTGTCAAAGCTAACCAATCATGGAATTGAGTTGATAGGACCTAAAGAGTCACTTTATAAGTCCTTGTACATGTCAAAGCTACTTCACAAGATATACAACAAATGAAAACCACATGAAACTGCTTGATCTTCTTGTTTTCAATGTATCACTTGCATTTTATCAGTCTTAAAATAGTTCATCTAACATATTATAACAAGGTAGATGTTAAATATGCCTTTGGAACACTTGTCCTCTATGGAAAACCCATAAAATCTCATTTAATGACTTAAAAGTGACCTTATATGACATAAAATTACACTAAGGACTAATGACCAAGCTAAAGCACATTAAATGACCCTTTTTAAGACCATGAAACACAATTCACACCCTAGTAAACCCCTATAAAAAGTTTTAAAATATATGGGGTTTATCTAATTTGACTTATGGTTAAATTAGTCAATAGTAAGCCATATGTAAAAACATCATTAAGTTTTGTCATTTTCCTTAAAAAATCACCAAATCATGAGTGCCAATGCAGATACTAGATTGATGTTTTCCCCATGTTCACAGTAAGGGGGTGTATACTACAAATTAATAATGTTAAGGGGAAGAATGTTAGGAATTTACATTCATAACATTATTAATGTATGTATAATTTATATTATCAAGGACAATATAAATGTGGTTGTAATAACAACTCGTATTATGAGTTATTTAGTATATTATATTTATGTGATTTTTGGTTGGCTAAACCAACTCACCATCTTAGGAGATTATGAGATATTTATGGTAAGAGAAGTTGTATCAACCTCCTAGATTATAGGAAATCCATTCCTATATATATGTAATGCAATGATTGATTTATGATATAGAAAAAATATAATGTAAATGTGATTACTGTGTGTTATATAATTATCTCTCTATGTGTATGAACATAATTTGTGTGCATCTCTTCCAAATAATATCAAAATTCACCATGTCTTGCTTATATGATATGTATAGGAAAGGGAGTCTATAATACCTTTCAAAATCATTTACATTAATATATGAAATTGGTGTTTTTCCAAGCCTAATGTACAGTATCCTCCTAGTAACTTTGTCATTCATGAATAAATTAAATAGTAGGTCAATTCATGGCATTACCTCTAGTATGTTTGTTCTATTATGAAGACCAACTACTTTGATGGCCATCAGGGCATCCTTATATCTATGTGTGAAAATGGAAAGCTAATACTCAACTTTGTATGGTTTAATTGCATCAACCACATCCCAAATGGAAGAATAATGTTTGAACTCATGTTTTAGAGCTGTCAAATCAAATATTGTGTCAAGGTATTAGATTTGTAATACAATTGAGTATGCAAAGGTAATTGGGATGTGAGACGAGGAATCCATTAAATTTATTTTTTGAATATGCTTTGATATATGAAAAATATGTAATTATTTAGTTGCAAGAGAAATATTGATTCATAGTTTGTACTTGAGCTTATAATTTGTAATATACTTGATGGCTATAAGGCAATGTAATCAGAATAGAAATGGTGATTTGAACTATATTGGTTTAGTTGCATTGGCTTTGATAATTGAATATATGAATTCATCGATTCATGGGAATTATTTACAATAATGGCCTTCACTCTTTTCCCTATCTATTATTTGCATTTGAATGTCATAATATCGACTTTCATGGATTTTACTACCATGTGGATTATTATTTATTTTCATGGATGCTTAGTCATCCTAATATGATGGATGCCTATTTTACACTTTTCTAGTCTTGGCTTTGGTATATTCATTATGTGTTTATGTGGTTTTAGAGGACACATGTCTATGAATCACTATTTCACTCCTAACTAAGATATAACTTTTCATGTTTTATCTCTTTGGCCATGGGATAACAGGATGATGACATGTGGATGGGTCTCATTGCTCTACTTTCCTAGGATTATCCATATAAAGTTTCATACCGATGTCACTATTGAGCTACCGTGATGCTGACACATGGATGGATCTTGTTGTTCTGGTTCCCTGGGATCATCCATATAAAGGTCTATGTTGATGACACCATCAAGTTACTAGGATGATGACACATAAAAGGATCTCACTGCTCATCTTGCCTAGGATCATCCATACAAAGGTCCATGTTGATGTCACTATAGGTCTACCAAGATGATGACATGTGGATGGATCTCATTACTCTATTTGTTTAGGATTTATTGTATAAAGGTTTATGTCAACATCGCCATTGGGCTATTAGGATGATGACATGTGGATGGATCTCAATGCTCTACTTGCCTGAGACTTTTCATGTAAAGGTCTATGTTGATGTCAAAACTAGGCTATCTATATGATGACATATGGATGACTCCTGTTGATGTCACTTTTAGATGACTTTCATCCTTTACTTAGGCTCTGAGTTAGTGAATTGATGTTGCTAGGTAAAAGGTCATATAAACTCTTAGAATCCCCAAGAAACATCCAAGTATGAAATATTATGTTCAAAACATAATATAGATAATGACCTGACCAAAATCAAAATTTGTTACCTAAATTAGTTGTTAGATCATAAATCAAACCTGTATATGAGCAATGGGATAAATAAAATCAAAGGTGAAAACTAAAACATTTAAATACAAATTTGATTTGATTAGAAATCTAAAACATAATACAAAATTTCAAATAAATCATGTTGATCCAGTCAAGAAAGCAATAAAGCACAAGAGAGGTAAATAAATTCCTTTTAGCGTCAAATAAGTTCCTTAAGTTTTCACTTCCCAAACTCCATGTCATACACTTCTAGTTTATAAGACCACGAATAATAAAATTCGATTAAAAATGGGTCCCTATATGAATTTTAAAATGAGATGTACGTGTTAGGGCACAACAAGGTTCTCTTTCTTCTTCAAAATCCTTCCCCTTATCCTGGAAAAAATGCCTATAATATAGGTTTATATGTTTATGTTTATCTTTTGTGATTAAAAAATAATGACTCTGAAATAGTAAATTATTCATGTCTACTAATATGTATATATTTGATTTTATATATACTAAACACACATGGGATTGTGTATATATATGTATACAGTAACATATTTTTTTGTAGATACAAATAAAGTATAGCTCTTACATATCTATTCATGTTAAATTAACTTGGATATATGATGTCAAACAATAAGTCATTTTTTTACTGGGTAATGAATGGGAAAACATTACATTCAAATCTAATATTTATTATATTATTTCTCTACTTGAACAAGTTTTAAATACTATATTGGTATATATAAAGGTATACGCATACATGCATCTATGTGTGTGTATATGTACCTAAATACATGTGAATCAGGGAGATATATATTAGTATATGTACACATATGACTTAAAATGTGTTACTTCGGAGAAACATATTCAAATCTATTACAAAAATATATCTTTTTTATATTAGATAAATAAGGGCATACAAGCACAAAGTCCTTATGGGAAATGAACTGAGAAAATAGGAAAGCAGGAGATTAAGAGACAAATATGTACACTTGATTGAGTAAACATAAATCTAATAAAAAATAGTTCAAATTTGTACACTTGAATGAGTAAACAAAAATCCAATCAAAAATAGGAAAATAGGAGAGGTTGGATGCAATTCATATCCTACTTGATCATTATAGATGGGTAATAAAAATTTGTACACTTAAATGAGTAAATAGAAATCCAATCAAAAATAGATAAAATATATACACTCGAATGAGTAAACAAAAAACCAATCAAAAATAGGAAAGTGGGAGAGGTTGGATGCAATTCGCAGCTTGCTTGATCATTGTAGATGGGTAATGGGTTTTTCAAAGATTTTATGCAAATTTAGTTCATATGTCTTCCAACAATATTTACTTGTTTAGTCTGAGATGGAAAGGTTTTACAGATACCACTTATTGGATTCCTCACTAACTTGACTATTAAGTTGATTTCATTGGCCCTGAAAACAATAAAATCAAGAGTGAAATATTGTTAGGGTGTGGAGCTAAAAGCTTCAACTGTTTGCACACACTAGAAGAGGATGCTGAAGAACCAAAGCCACCGGCATCGGCAGTATGACCGACGTCGGTCAGATGCAGTGGAGAAGGAGACCGACAACGGCAGAGAGTCGGCCGATATCGGCAACACCAGACAAGCAGGGACCGGCGTCGATTGCCTGTGCGGTCCAGAACTACTGTTTACGAACAGTCAGTTAGTTAAACCGAGTGTTTGCATGCTAAGAGGCTAATTTAAGTCGCGAGCTGTGTGTCTAATTTTAGTAGTTAGATGTCTATTTTTGTAACCATGGGATTCTATTTAAAGACCCATGAGGCATATATTGTAATTGTTAAATTGATCAAGTAAGAGCATTGAAGCAAGCAAGGTCAAGGAGATCTACAGGTGTAAGGTCAAGGAGATCAGCTGAAGCATTCAAGGAGGGATAGCAACTCAGGTTGTAGAGTTGGGTTTGTGTTGAGCAAGAGAGAGAGGGAAGAAGGTCTTGAGGTGTGGCAAGCCTTTGAGGTGGAGGAAGAAGTGGCATCTTCCTTATTGTATTTTCTTCTAGTATTATCTAATACAATAGTGTGTATTGTCTCTCAAATTCTTTGCTGTCTCATGTTTCTAGTTTCTTAATCATTCTGGTATAATTCCGTGTTCAATTGCTCATATATAAGTAATCAATTGTGCTACTGTTGGATAAGGGGCCTCCTAACATTTGGTATCAGAGCTACGATTTGCAGGAAGCAGGTTATTGTTTTTGATTACAGGTCATTCACAGGGTTTTCTGATTGAGTGGGAGTTTAGCAATGGCAGAAGAAAGCAAGCTACGAATGGAGAAGTTTAACGGCAAGAATTATCAACACTGGAGGATGCAGATTGAGGACTATCTGTATCAGAAGGATCTGTACTTACCGTTGGGTGGGGTTGCATGCAAGCCCATAGATATGAAGGATGAAGAATGGAGTGTTCTTGATCGGAAGGCTCTCGGTTCCATAAGGTTGAGTCTTGGAGCGTCTGTGATTTCCAGCTTATCACAGTGCAAAACAATGGAAGAGTTGATAAAGTCCTTGGCAAATTTATACGAAAAGCCCTCGGCTTCTAATAAGGTATACCTTATGAAGCAGCTATTTACTTTGCAAATGCAGGAAGGTGGTTCGGTACATACTCATCTCAGTGATTTCCATGGTTTGGTAAACCAATTAGCTTCAGTCAACATTATTTTTGATGATGAAGTAAAGGCTCTCTTGATTTTATGTTCTTTGCCTGAAAGTTGGGACGGTATGGTTATGGCAGTAAGTAATTCTGCATCTGCTTCTAAAATCTTAAAGGTTGATGATGTTGTGAGTGTGATCTTGAATGAATAAATACGCAGGAGAAGCACAGGTGAATCATCAGGGAACGCTCTAAGTGCGAAAAGCAAAGGAAGGAAAAAGGAGAAGATTGAGCAAGGGAAATCAAGGTCGGGAGGAGATCCGAGTCCAAAGGCATTACCTGCTAGTTTTGTGGAAAGAAAGGACATACAAAGAAGGAGTGTTGGTTGAGAGATAAAGAGAATCAACATGCAGGTATTGAAGAAGCAAAGGATGCAAATATTGTGGTACAGGACGCTCTCATACTTTCTTTGGATAGTCAGGTAGGATCATGGATTTTAGATTCTGGTTCATCTTTTCATGCATCCCCAAACAGAGATTTGTTTCATGAGTATGAACATGGAGACTTTGAAGTGCTCTATTTAGGGGATGGTATGCCTTGTCAGATAGTTGGCAAAGGGAAAGTGCAGCTGAGATTGCAGATTGACAACACATGGGTGTTGAAGGAGGTCATGCATGTTCCAATTTTGAAGCAGAGTTTGATTTCTGTAGGAAGGTTGGGTGATGAGGGATGCACAATAACCCTCACAGCGGATTCTTGGAAGGTTACCAAGGGAGCACTTGTTTTGGCAAGAGGTAAGAAAGTAGGTACTCTTTATCTATCTACTTGTATTACTAATTCTACTTCTGGTACAGATTCGAAGATGTGGTCTAATAGGCAGGGTCACATGAATAAAAAGGGAATGGAAGTTCTTGGTTCAAAAGGTATGTGTTCAAATTCAGAATGCATAGACAGAGTTCATTGTAGGAAAAGGAAATTTGAGGCTTTTGAAAAGAACAGGGATGTCTTGGTGTTTTTGGAGGAGATGAAGGCCAGAGAACAGTTACATGCACTGAATAAATTTGAGCAGGGCAGCATGGATAGAGATTTGATCCAAGAAGAGCTCGCGAATGAAGAATTCATCACTCGTGAGAACACACAGGCACCGAGGTTAGTTACTTGGAACCGACGTCAGTCAGTCAGACACCAACATTGGTCTTGTGCAGACCAACAGGGTCGGTAGGTTGGGTAGGAGAAGTCTAATGTTGGTCATTAGGATCGACATCGGTAGGGGGGACACCGGCGTCAGCCAGGGGTAACGACGTCGGCAGTCAGGGTCAGTGTAGGGAACCGACATCGGTCGGGAGCAGACTGGGAGTTGGCCGAGATCGGTCACTGGAACGGATGATGGGTGGACAGTTAGTTGTCAAGGAGTCTCAAACACCCATACAGAGGTCATAAAAGGTATGTGAACCTCATATTCATTGTTCACCTTCTTTATATTGCTTACTGATAGTCATGAACTAGGAAGACAGAAGAAGCAATGCAGGTAGAATCCAGAAATAGTGGGAGCTTGACATGGATGAGGAGTGTGAGTCCTTGGAGTAGAGCCAAATAGGTATTTGTTGGTGGAGTTGTCAGCTGGATAGAGGGATGGATTCCCGTTTTAGAGAAGAGAGTGGATGGACATCTGAGACAGAAGACTATGATATATGGTCTTGATTAGGCTGCGGGCAATGGAGGTTTGACCATTGTTTTTATCTTTACCAGGTTGGATAATATTAGCTACATTATCTTGTTACTGTATTGTGTTACTTTTTGTAGGGTTGCATATACAGGGAGTTTTTTGAGCTAAGGGTAGAGTTGGTTCAGAAGTATGTCATGAAGAATTTGGGAGCAACAAAATTCTTGTGGCATAGGTGACAGGTACAGCATCACAGGTTTGCGTGGTGGTTGGTCTTCAAGAGTGAATTTGAAGAGGGATACAGGGCCTAAGGAACAAAATAGATGGTGTACAGGTACAGGTACATGTTGCAGCTGTTTATCTCCAAGTGGGAGATTGTTAGGGTGTGGAGCTAAAAGCTTCAACTGTTTGCACACACTAGAAGAGGATGCTAAAGAACCAGAGTCACCAGCGTTGGCAGTATGACCGACGTCGGTCAGATGTAGTGGAGAAGGAGACCGGTGATGGCAGAGAGTCGGCCGACGTCGGTAGCACCAGACAAGCAGGGACCGGCGTCGGTCGCCTGTGCGGTCCAGAACTGCTGTTTACGAACAGTCAGTTACTTAAACCGATTGTTTGCATGCTAAGAGGCTAATTTAAGTCGCGAGCTGTGTGTCTAATTTTAGTAGTTAGATGTCTATTTTTGTAACCATGGGATTCTATTTAAAGACCCATGAGCCATGTATTGTAATTGTTAAATTGATCAAGTAAGAGCATTGAAGCAAGCAAGGTCAAGGAGATCTACAGGTGTAAGGTCAAGGAGATCAGCTGAAGCATTCAAGGAGGGATAGAAACTCAGGTTGTAGAGTTGGGTTTGTGTTGAGCAAGAGAGAGAGGGAAGAAGGTCTTGAGGTGTGGCAAGCCTTTGAGGTGGAGGAAGAAGTGGCATCTTCCTTATTGTATTTTCTTCTAGTATTATCTAATACAATAGTGTGTATTGTCTCTCAAATTCTTTGTTGTCTCATGTTTCTAGTTTCTTAATCATTCTGGTATAATTCCATGTTCAATTTCTCATATATAAGTAATCAATTGTGCTACCGTTGGATAAGGGGCCTCCTAACAAATATAAGAGAATGAAGTATTAGGAAGAACCATAAACTTTATATACAAAAAAAAGATTACAAAACTAGTGCTTAGAGTCAAGTGTATGTAACAGTGTATGTACAGAGGATCAAGAAAGATGACAAGATTATTGTGCTATTGGCAGAACTGTCTCTAATATATTCAGTGCTAACTAAAATCTTCAGACATTACTTTGGAAATTTCTTTGTCCAAATACAAACTATAAAGTTTCTTCATAAACTTAGCAAATCTAAGTATTTATTTCAAAAGGTCTATGCATATTCTATCATTTTTAGAAATCTTTTCAAAACTCTCTTAAACAACTCCCAATCCACTGGCATCACTCTTTGTGTTATACTGTAGATAGCTTCATCATCAAGGTTTTCTAATTGAAACCATGAAAGAAAGAAAAACATTTTAAACTTTCAAATCAAAAAAAATATCTTCAGTTCCTAATTTGTTACATTGTAGAAATTGTTATTGTGTGAGTCCTAAAGAAATTAATGTTGTATAATTTTCTATGGTTTTTCTTTAAAATCATAAATGTATATTGTTTTGAGTAGCTTCCCAACACCAGAATTTAAACATAACAAAAATAAAAATCCATGTTTGATCTTTGTAATTTGACATGGTTGATTACAATAAAAATACTTGTAGAGCTATATATGACTGCATGAAATACCACACTTTTGAGGGCTTTATGAACATATTTGATACCAAATAGCAGGTGTAGCATAAATTCACCAAATAGGTACAGAGGGACTTGTTGATGGAGCACATGAACCTGTTAGTGAGGAGCACAAGGATGCTTTTCAAGATGATAATGATAGTGTGAAACATAGGAGCAAGATGGTTAAATCCATGTGTTTTTTATCATTTAAGGCTGCAAACTTAAACTTATATTATTTTGATACGATATTTTTATAATAGCTACATGCCTGTGAACTCTATACTAGTTAATTGTGTTTGATGACTTTTGGTAGTTTTTAGTAATTTTGTTTATATTTTGTTAGACTTTTAAATGTATGGTAAAGGACGTATATCTATTTTGAAAAAAAACAACTCAGTATTTTATATATATATATATATATATATATATATATATATATATATATAGAAACTCTTATTTGAAAGTATTGTTTAACATTAATCCAAGTTAATACCCAATAAAATTGAATGAAAATGATCAAAAATAATTAATTGTACAGAAGAAACTTGAAAAGCCATCCTCAAAAATATCAATCAATTGATAATCAATATGAGTGATATGAGGAACTTGAAAATCAAGAGCACAATGTTACAAGACTATACTCACCTTCCACTTTAATATAATTATAGAAAACTAGTACAAGCTTTGTTATATTTGTTTAGCTTTAGAGAATGCAAACTATCCAATACCTACATGAAAATATGTAGTTGCATAGTCACTGAGGCATTGATAAGTCTATGTCTATGCATAAGTCTACATGCATGTGTGTGTGCATTTATTAATCTCTACCAAACACATATGTCAACCTTAGATGTGATATGCAAGCTCCTATTCACAAAAGGTAAAACACAATGAAAAAATTACCCTAAATAATTGTATATAATTTCTCCTTCTCTTTACCATAGTATTAGTATGAACAAGCAAAGTTTACTTACATCATAGTTGTGAGAGGATGGAAAAATGTCTTTAATCTTTTTACCAGTGAATATGTCAATTCCTACAAAGTTTCATTGCCATGTCTATGCTTTCCAATCTTTGAAGTCGATACTTTTACCACCTAAAAACATCATGACTAATAAGAAAACTATACACAAACTTAAATAAGGGTGAAAAAGTAACATAAAAATACTTATTTCCAAATAAACAAGTATTGTCTGGTTTAATAGAATGCTCAAGCCCTATATACATAATTCATAGAATTAAAATATCAGCTTGTGATTTGATTCATGAAAAAAAATTACCATATAAAGGGTAATAATATGTTAATGGCACACATAAGAAGCCCAATAGGCCTAAGGAAATGATAAATAAAAATGAAAAAATGAATGACATTTGAAATCACATTTAGTAACACCATAGATGCAGGTTAGATATGTGATATTATTAGAACCCACCTTGTCAAAAATGTAAGCGATGCGGGATTTGGGTTTTGTAAGATGAGGAATAGGGGAAAATCTTAGTGTAAGATCTTGCTATGAGCTTCTTGTAGATAAAAAATTATGCAAAATATATTTTTGATAGGTTCAGCTGAAGATGAAGTGTAGTGGTGGTAACGACAATAAGCAGTGAAGGAAGTAGAGATGCATTGCATAGTTTATGATCATAATTGGGTAAAAGACTCAATGATGGGAAGGAAATATTGGTAATGAGGAAGACAACCACCCCTGATGAAGGTTGAACCCTAGTTTATATAAAGTTCCCTTATGTAGATAACTCTTTCCATGAATGCAATGATTCTTGTCATTCATCTCCCTTGCAAATGTCACCGTGGATTTCGCAATAGTAGCTTTAGAAACTTAAAATAAAAAAAATTGAGCACCAATACTTTGGGGAAATGTAAAATAAAATACAACCCACTAACCATTTCAAATATGTGTTTTTGAATGTCTAAACTTCACGTAGATCATGTATTATACAATAGTTCTTTGACATCTTAGGGTAGACAATTAGCCACACCACATATTAGTCAATCTAAACTATAAAAAATAAAGAATATAACTTTGAGTAGTTAAACATCTAGGCTTTAAACATAGAAATGCTCATAGGTGTAAAAACATAGACCAGAAAAATTGGAAGCTTTTTTATTCCTTTTGAAACACCATTAAAAAAATAGAGATATGTGTTCACCATGAAACAACCCACATGGTGATTTTAAAAATAAATGACAAACAAATCTTTATCTACATTCATTTATAATTTTACTATACAATGATAAATATAAAATCAAATAGAAACACAGTTCAAATATTTTAACCATTCAGTAAGCCATTAGAATTTTTCTACATAAACATAGTTTCCCACTAAAAACCCAAAAATAACCACTTACAAGAAGAGTTGCAAGTGATCACAAGAGGAAAAGTGGATTGTTGAAGACACAAGATTTGAAAATGAGTAATGCCAGTGCCTATAGAAAATAATGCACCACCTAACCCTGCAATGAGAAACCACTACCCAACCCTGCAATGGCAAACCATCACCTTGATCTATGCATCCTGACTGCAATGATCATTTCATGCATGTTACCTCAATAGAAGTGAGGTGTTTCATAACAAAAACTATTCTTGATCAATCATAGGACATGAAATAATATAATTTATTTGTTCTTTTAAACAACTTGTAAATTCTTTCATAGAATCTTGGCTTATTTTCCAACATGGAAATCAATGCATTCAGATTGGACAATACAATGAAGATTAATAGAAAGTTAATGTGAAATGATGCCAATAGTCCCTCCCTTCAGGACTAATAAATGGTTCTCTCCTCTTGACTAGTAAAAATGTATAAAGTTGATCTAGAATAAAATATTAGAATTGTCTTTTTTGGATTTTTGTAAGTTGTAGTAAGTTCTAGAACTTGGCACTTGATTTGACCTTTTTGGTTTACTTAAAATTTTGAATTGGATAATATTTATGCCTAAGAGATTTGTTAAGTGTGTAAAGAAACACTCAAACCATTCCCTTAATATTAGAATGGTTATAGAGATTTTTTATATGAATTTCTAGTCTTCCTTAGGCTATTGGGATGTAATCAAGTTTGTTAGACAACCTTTTTTCCTATGAGAAGATGATGTAGAAAAAATAGGCCAAACTTCTAGAGGATATAACTTTTGATTTGTATCTCTATTTGAGCTCTTCTATTCACCAAAATGACCATCTCAAAAGTTTTTTGTTATCCTAGCAACACTTTCCATTTAGAGGTGTTTTTCAAAAAGAAATGGAGGCCGAACGAGACTATCTGAAGGTCCAAAATTATAGTTTAATGATTTTTTCCATATTTTTTTTATTTTTAGAAATTGCATAGTTTTATGACCGGATGTGAACTTCAGTTTAAATTTGTTTTGTAGGCTAATTTTATTGTTTAGATTATTTCAAGAGATTTTTAGAGTTACACATGCTTACATGTTAAACTTACAAAAAATAGCAGCTATTAAAAAATAGAAGGTTTTTTTTTTTGAATTTTATTTTTTTTCTAATTTTTGCATGTCAACTCTAATTCCAAATTAAGGTTTATTTATACATGGTTTGTAATTATTTCAATTCAATCAATATGAATCAATTCTAAATTATTATTATTGTAGATCTTGGCCTATTATAATTTTAATCTTGATAGTATTTTGTTTAATTAGAAGAGTATTTGGTCATGTTGAGATTTGCGTAAATATATTTTCAATAGAAAAATTATATGATTTTTATGATTAGAATGATTGCATGGAGGATGTTTACTTTTCTTATTTGTGGAAAGATTTTACTTTGCCTAAACTTACAATGAATTGAATTGAATTTCTAAAGTTACTTGTCTTTCTAATATAAAATAAATAAACATAGGGAGTTAAGTTGCCTTGACCATTTTTATTGGAATGTTATTGTATTGAAAACTAATAGTATGTTTTGATGTTTTGATTTACCTTATGTACCCTTCTTTAAGTAAATAAAAAATTATATTTTAGTTTTGATGACATAATATTCATTATTAATCATTCATATATATATATATAATTAATTTTTAGTTTATTAAAATAAAAAAAAAGAAAATGATTTATAAGTTTGAAAATTTGTATAAGTCTAATATTAATTTTTATATATATCTTAAAAGATGAAAGAGGATAAATGATTTATAGGTTTGAAAACTTGTATGAGTCTAATAGTGTTTAAAGAACAATTTAAAGTAACTAATCATAATGTAGATTGTCTTCTAGCCTAAAATGTTGTGATGAAAGATAAAAATGATACAAATGAACCTTGAGATTTCTTTTTAATTTTGATTTTTTTTTAAATTTTTACTAAAACTTAAACTTCACATATGTTTTGATTTCTTGGTTTTTTGAAATGTTGATAATGTTTTAAGGAACATTTACCCATTTCTTTATTGAGTATTTGTTTGGACTGTAGAACATGTAGACTATTTAACTATTAATGAATTTTAGTGAAATTTTATTAAACTTGATAAGATCACTTTTCGATTTACTAATGAATCAGGTCACTCATAATGATAAGGCTTCTAGAAAAAATTTGTTGATTGTTGTTGACTACATAAGTTATTAAATTGGGCTTAATACACTAATTTATGCTTGATTAGATCTGAAAAAAGAAAAAAGATGGATTAAGGGTTTAAACATTTCATATTAACATGTACACACTTGATGGTTCAATAATTTAATTTTTAAAATTGATTTATGGGAAACTTCATCTTTTATATCTTAAACTTACATGAATGTTTTTGTAATTTATTTTGAATTTTGTTTAATTTAATGTATTTTAAATTCTATAAGGTTATGATATATTATCAATCTCATGACCATTGTTTGGAGAAAATACACAAGGAACTTGCAAATATATGATTACTCATCTTATATTCTTCAAAAATTAACAATAATTTTAAAGTGTAGTATAAGTATAAGTACATGTCATTATTTTCAAAATTCATAAGATTTTATACTTATGATCTAGTTGAGCTTAAAGTGCACAAAACACTTAAATGCAAAGGTGTATTTTTGTAGAACTAAATGAGACCCTAATTTCACAATAGTGGGCATGTAAACAGCTATGAAATAAGCATAAGAAATGGTGTGCATCGATGGGGAGATCTATTTTATCTTTAGGTTTTTCTTGTTATGTGTTTATGACCTTGAAAATTTTCATGTTTGAACTTCATTATAGATTTTTTTTATGCATATTGATTAATTTTTGCAAGACTTACCATGTTATATCATAAATGATTGATACTGTAGGATTTTTTATTGTCTATTTGGACTAGCTTTGTGATGCTCCCACTAAGGATTCCATTGATATTTTGAATTATTATGGACTTTTAATTTGTGGTTTCGAGTCAATTTATTTGTATAGACATGATACTTGAGAGTGTTATTTATTGAATCGAAATGCTTACTTGTAAGGTGATATCTATTTAAATTTTTAAAACTTACAATTGTTTATTATGATGTTTGATATCAAATTGGTTGTGTAAACTAATTTAATTTGTAAATATTATTCATTCAAAGTAAAATACTTATAATATATAGATATTGTTTTTAGATCTATTTAAATCAAAATGGAGGTCTATTTCATAACTTATTACATGAATCATGAATAAATTTGTATTTAGGAAACTACTAGTAAAATGATTACATCTTAGTATTTAGAATTGATATTAACTTGTATTATTGAGAAATAAATGCAAGTGTTATACTTGGAATCAATATAATATTATATTTATGGATGCTTGTGATGTTAGCATTAAATATATGAAAATTCTTTGGGACTTAGTTTGTGAGCATAGTTATTAATAATGGGAAAAGAATAATTGATTAAATAATATAAAGAGAGTTTTATTTATCAATATTTTTAGCTATATTGAATGGTTTCAAGTTTGATAAATTAAATGTTTTGTATTTTTCAAGATGATATTTGACATTATATTTAATTGAATGTTGAACTTAAATATGATGAACTTGTAAATTCAATTAAAAAATTATATAGGGTATTTATGAGTTAATGTGTGATAAGAGGAAGAATATTTATGCGGTAATCATATGTTAATATCAAATAGTTTTGAGAACCTCATGTTACTATTATAAATGAACTTCGTGATCATTTGATTGTTAAATTAATTTAATATTACAAAATTAAACTTATATAATGAATAAGATTTTTTTAAGACTTAAGTGGAAAGATAAGGGATTATGGAAACCTTGATTTAATCCCTTCATAAATTATGGAATGAAAAACATAACCAAAGACTTAATGGTAGGAAATATTAAGAAGCTTAGTGAACGGGTTGATAAACAATAAATAAGATTCATAGACATTGACTAAGGTCAATGAATAAATGTGAAATCTTAAGGGAACCCTAATTGAGAATTAATGGAGATATTTAAGGAAATTACTTTAAAATATTAAAGAAAGAAGTCAATTATGATTTCCAACTAAAGGTTAAATAATGTCTTAAACTAAATGAATTGATTAATGGACAATCATTCATAATAAATTGAAGAGGAAAGTTGATTTATTTTAAAGTTGTACTTGTCTTTTACAAGTAATGATTTAGACAAATTGAGTAAATGAATAAAAATAAGAGGGTTTTTCTTAGGGATTTAAATCCTAAACCAAACCTTAATGCTCATAGAAATGACATAGAATAAGATTTCAATAATATTTTTTTTCTAAGTTAATGTGAACAAGTTTTGAGAAAACTTAAGTGAAGCTTGAGAAAGTGAAGAAGATAAGATGGGATGAGCTCACTTCCATTGTGAAAGTGAAAACACTTAATGAAACAATTTTTCCATTGATATAATGAATGAGAATAAACTATATCAATGATTTGATGACACAATGTAAACTTAGATTTTTGAGCATAATTATAAACTTGTATATGTTATGCTAAAATCTTACTAAAAGAAAAAATGGAATCCCAAATTTTAGGGTTTTCATATCTACTTGATTCATTATTTCTTGTACCACATGTGGGAGAAAGCTATTTAATGAATTTGAAGACAACATGCATTGATTAGATTTAAAACCAAATAATATTTATTTACACAAACTTTTGCAGAACCATCAAAATAAACAAAGTAGCAAAATAGTGTGTATTTTACTATTATTTTAGTTAAATATTTTTTGAATATATACTATATAATGATATGTCACTTTTATAGTTTTAACACGTTCATAAAGATATTAATAAAAAAGGTTCCATAAATCTCCATATATCTATTACTTTTTATTGTAAATCTAAAATTAATGACTATATATAATTAAGGTTTTTCATAATGATCAAATAATTTAATACAATATTTTTATTTAGATGGATAATATTTAGTTAATTTATATTAATATATATTTCATAATTAATACTTCACAAAATTCATCTTTTATAATATAAGAATTAATACAATCTAATTTAATTATTTAATTAAATTAATAAAATAATATCATAATAAAAATAAATTTCATAATAATTAATTTATTGAGAGATGAATATGTTTTACTTGTTTAACCTTCCCCTCTTTTTCTTTATAATTTCATAATTTTAAAAACAAACAAAACTTTTTTAAAAATAAATATAAATCTTTCAAACACCTACATAAATCCAGTGTGCACTCTATTTTTTTATTCTTTGCATATAATGCATCTCCATTGGGCCCTCCTTTGAGAAGTGTTCAATATGATATTGGACTTGCTAATTTAAAAATGATGAATACCTCATTCATTGTTGCTCTTTAATATTACTTTTTAATAAATCTAGATAACTACTGTAAACATAACTAAAACACATCATCATGTCCATGACTTACCACTTGTGGGAGAAAGTTCACCAAGCTCAAATTTTAACAGAGAATATTTTTTCTTACTATTTACAATAAATAAAAAGTAAAAAGTGTTATAAAAACTATCTTAATAGATAATATTTTTGACAAAAAACTATGTTTAATTTTGAAATTGATGCATTTCAGATCTACTACATTGATCTTTCAAAATTAGACACAATTTTTTACCAAAAAATATTATCTGTTATTTTATGGATTGTGGAAGCATAAAATCTTTAAAAACTATCTTACTTTGGTAGTTTAAGTGTGTATGATTCACTTTCTTTTTCTCTTTCTTTTTTTCTAAGCATATATTCAAGGGTTTGGTATATCGGTGATGTACAAATAGTTTTGTATTCATCAACCCAAGTTTTATTCTTAGTGAGTATATGAGGACTCGTTCAACAAGTGGTCATGTGGACATCTTGAGGTAGGGGTCTTACTTTTCCTTGTGGATCAAGCAGAACACAACAGGGCATTTCGGATGTAAATTGTTTAATAGACATTACGGACCCAGGTCTACCCACATGTCCCACTTTGAGAAGGTACTCCCCTATTATTCTGATTCATAGCTCCGGTACATCAAAGAGTGTTTATCCCAATATTTTTGTCCTTGTGGTGGTGACCAAATGATAAAGAAGCTCATAGAATTATTGATACAGTATAGATGTTGGTATTTTAGTTTATATTTTGAAAATAAATATATAATAGATTATAGTGATGAATGAGCATATATATAAATCAATTAGTAGATTAAACTAAATAGTTACAAATAAAGGGCATCCATGCCATCAAATTCATCTAGAATGGGTTATTGGCCTTAACTGTGTGACTCTTTGTATTAAGTACCCAAAAAAATCCGTACCTTGATGAATGGATATAAATAACCATCGTCATCCCCAATTAAACTACAACCCTTCCAATAAATATGTACAATTTAATTAAAATGTTTACAATTTTTAAAAACAAAGATATATATATATATATATATATATATATATATATATATATATATATATATATATATATATAATTTTAATAATGAATTGTAGAATGTGATTGAAATGTTTATTTAAAGATCAAGTAAATAATTATACTCATTCCCAATCAATTAAATATTAAGAAAACTATTTCTATTATAATATCACTTTTATTAAAATATAATTATTTATATATATTATGTATATAATTAATTTAAAAAAATATAAAAATTTATCTATAAAGATTATTTAACAAAGTTTTTTTTTTCAATTTAAATGTACCACTACTTAAAAAGAATGGGTTAGAGTTCTACATAATACTAAAGGCATTAATATACACTTATGTCAATTTGTTCCATTGAATGGTGAATATTAGTATGCACTTTTGTCAAATCATTTATGTGAATTTATTCCATTAAAAGGTGAGGTCCTAAACCAAATTATTTATATATAAAATAAGATTGGTTATATATTGTAAAGAATCTAAATGTCTTTAAAAAAATATATATTGATCTATTTTAACCAAATGTCAAAAACATTATATGAATCAATTTATTTTACGAAGAGATAAAGTTCCAAACTCAAAAAAAATAAGATATTAATATATTTTTTTCTCAAATTTTTTCCAATCTAAATTAAGTAATTATACTCATTCCCAATCAATTAAATATTAAGAAAACTATTTTTATTGTGATATCATTTTCAATAAATTAATTATACATATATAAATTGTAAAAAATTATTTATAAAAAAAAATGTAATAAAGTATTTTTTTTCTTAATCTAAATGTGTTGCTACTTTAAAAGAATAAATTAAAGTTCCACATAATACGAAGAATATTAATATATACTTATTATCAATTTGTTCCATTAAAAAATGAAATCTTAAATTAAATATTTAAAAAAAAAATTATATTGTAAGATATTAATATACATTTTTCTCAAATCATTTTTATTAATTTATTTCATTAAAAGGTAGGATTCTAAACTCATATATATATATATATATATATATTTATTTTCAACTAAATATTATTTAATAAAATTGGTTTACTTAAATTGACAAAAGAAATATGTAAAGTCTTTTTTTACTCATTAAAAAGTAAAAATATATAACTATCAAATTCACTACATTTTCAATTCATTTTATTAAACAATAAAAACTTAATCAAAACTGTAAAAAAATAAATAAACAACAAACAAAACAACATAATAATATACATTTATATCTGTTTTTTTCCTCACTTAAATGTTACCTTACATATCAGATATTAACTTAAACCGACCAACACAAACAAAGATAAAAGATGAAAAAGGAAAGAAGATGGGGTACTTTCTTTCCTCGAAAAGTATATCTGCTTTAATTAAATGTCAAAATCACCTCTCTACAAAAGGGGAAAACAAGTTGCTCAACTTATTCCATCTCTAAAGCGAGGATATAAATGAGTATATTAAAGTGGGTAACAAACGACAAGGAAAATAGAGGCAAGTTGCTCAACTTACTGGATTTAACTCTACGCACTTCAAAATAAAAGGAGTGAAAGAGTGGTTGATAATGAAAGACTATTGAAGAGATTAATTATTGATATAAATTTGATTTATAAAGTTGTCTCAACTTAAATAAGTTATGGTTTTTCAACCAAATAAGATTTATGTATGTTATTAAAAAATTAAGCTTAATATATTTTTATGGGCAAACAGGCCACATAAATAGAGTGAATTCACGTCTCTCTTCAATCTTTTATATTATTGAGGGATCATTGAAAAATTATAATTTTATATCTCTCTTTTCTTTTAAGGGATCAATTATTCTATTAATCCATAAAGAGTTGTTTTTTGTTGTCTTGATGTAAATTGGGCCCATCACTTCCACATCTTTTGAAGTGTGTGTGTGTGTGTGTGTCTCAAGTCACTATATGGAAACCTCAACATCCTTTAGATTTAACCCAAATTAACTCTTTCAAAAGATTTTAAAATTTAGAATAAGTTATTATAGAAGACTTCCACCATGATGAAAAATAAGCTATATGAGTAGAAAATAGGACCTTAAATAAAATTTGAAACTTTCATGTCAAAGAAAAAAGTTTGGCAAGCTAATATGAAAGTTTATTTTCCACTCTTTTAAATAAGATAAGTTCATAGATTAATAAGTGTGGTTTGGAAATAAAATAGAATGCTAATAAATTTTAACATCTCCTTATAATGAATCTATATACATCTATATTGTTAAAGCCATGGTGGGAGGGGTATGATCTATCTATAACATTGTGTTGTATCTCACTGAATGTTATATTCTAAAGAAATAAATAAAATCATCTAATGAATTTTATAGATATTATTATAGACTCCTCAACCAAAGTGAGAAGAAATCTACATCAAAATGGTCATTGATTAGTTTCCAATTTTAATTTTTTGGGAGGAAAATAACATTTATAATATTTTGAGAGGTATAATTAATCAAAAGATAACCAAAACCTTCAATAATCAAAACTTAAAGGATAAGCATGAAGGTACTATTAAAAAATGTATCTAAATATAAACCAAACAATTAAAATTATTTTTCACTAACAATGAGACAAATTAAAGTATCCTTAAACATAAAAATAATTAAATTGAATTAATTTGACATAAAATCCAAAATTTAAAGCATACAAAATTTGAATGGAAATTCAATTATATCACTCTGAATTTTAAAATTCAATTTTAGCAAATATGAATGATGGTTAGAGATTTAGGCCTATTCCATGCCCTCTCAAATTAAAGATATTATGTAAGATGTATATGTTCTTGATGAAAATATTATATCTAACTTAATTATTAAATAAAATAAGTTACAAATTTTAAATGCAAGGGTAGACTTAGCTATAATATTGTATGTTATGTTGAGAAAATGTTAAGAACCTGTGCTACCCCTTCTCTTTACTTTATTAATATAATAGTTGTTATGGATGTATATGCTTTGTAAGTCATCCTGTGAGTATTTTGTTTTATCCCACATTCATGGGAAGTAGTAGTTGCTTAGATTAAACTTAGTATATAAGTAAGTGTTGAGACCAATGAAATCATCCACAAATTTATTGTATTAAGATTGCTCAAAGGAGGTTTCCCCCTCAAAGAGGCCAGTGATTCTGCAATTCAACGATTTTAATTTAATTCTGCTTATTTAAGTTAATATATTATTAATTTTCATAGTTTATTTCATGTATTTACAATTATATGCTAACTTATTCAAGAAATATCCTCTCAATTAGTATCAGGGTGCTTTTTAGGGCCAAATTTTTTTCTTCTGAAAGTGTTTTTCTATCCCACTGCATAATTCATTTAAGTATTTTTTGTATCATAATAATCTCTTTTAGACTAGAGTAAAAACTTGTCCACATAATTGTGGGAAGTGCTTGGGTGAAATCCTTAAAACTAATTATGACGAGTACCACATGAACCCCAAAGTAGTTAGCCGATTGAGAGGACCTGTCAATGAAATGGGCAACGACCCTATCCTGATTGACTAGTTCTCATCCATGAGGAAAACCAAGAGCTATTGTTTAAATTTAAACTTGTGGTCAAATTTTTTTTAGAGAGCAGTACCTGCTCAGACAACATTAGTGGCCAGAGAGATATCTTTAAACCCTTAGGCATCCATTGAAATGTGGGGCTCATTTCTATTAGTTTTAGAATATTTCTAGCAGACTATCAAAAAATCAACTAGCAACAGAGAATCTAAAGGCTATCAAAGGACTTTTAGCTAGAAATTTGACATAAACCAAAAACCATAAAATCTTCATCCTACCAATTTCAAAACAATATCTGTAGATTAACAACATCTCTCAAAGGACTCTAGCCAGATAGAAAATAGAAAAAAATCTTGAAAAATAAACATTTTTTCATTTTTTTACCATATCTCTTCATATGTAGCCCCGTTGATCCTCAAAATTTATCTGAACACCTAAAATTTCATTCTCCATATTTTCTTCCTTGAGGTCCTATATCCCAATTCCACTCCTAATTCCTATAAATCTCAATTATCTCTTTTTTGGGTTTTGCCATAAATTCTTTTGTTTTTGTCCATTTGCCCTGAAATTTTTCCATATTATTCATCTCATTTTTCTGCTCCTTTGTCCTTCTCTAATAATTTTTTTAATTTTTCCACTTTCACTCCTGAAATTGCCCTCACCTTCGTCAATCATATTCTCACTATGCAAAAAAATTAGTAAAAGTACCTTTACCCCTTTGATTTCACCCAAATCACAAACTTTCCTTAATAAATGTGTAGTAACTCTAATTTTTATACCCATTGCAAAAAAAAACTCTTATTTGGGTCATGGTAATAACCTGAACAAGTGCAATAAACATGGAGGATGAAATTACCACCCTCAAGACACATCAAAGATCTTGATGAAAAAATTCTTAGCCTCAGTCTTCAACATACCACCTTGAACAATAGACGACATCTAGAGTCCTCTTCTGACAGTGGATTTTCTTATTCCAACAATTTTTGTGGGTTGAAGCTTAGTTTTCCTTGATTCCATGGTGCAGACCCGACTGGATGGATCTATTGGGAAGAACAATATTTTAGTCTACATAATACTTTTGATGCCAACAAGGTTTTGCTTGCATCCTTTCACTTGAAACTTGAATCCCTTCAATGGTATTGTTGGTATACCAAGGCTCATGACAAGACAAGATTGATCAATTTTTTCACCCTCATTTTGTAACGGTTTGGCCCTAGTGCTTTTGATGACTTCATAGGATCACTCACTAAACTTTGCCAAACAAGAACCGTGAGAGAATATCAAATAAAATTTAAACAATTGGCCAATCACACAAAAGGATCGTCTAATGAATTCTTCAAGAGTTGCTTTTTCAGTGGACTGATGGATGCAATTTGATTTAAGGTCAAAATATTTTGGCCCAACACAATTATGGAATCCTTAGGGTTGGTTAAGTTAGTAGAGGACAAGATCACAGCTCAACATCAATTCAAATCTAACTTTGCTCCATTAAAAAATATAACTCCATAATGATCTCAAATAATGCCAGCCCCTAAAACCACTCCTATCAAGCATTTGAATGAAGTAGAGATGCGAGCTCGTAGAGAAAAATAACTCTGTTATAATTATGATAACAAATTCACTCGAGGATATCAATGTGTCGAGCAAAAGCTCTGCATATTGGATGCGGACTGTCCACCCAAGATTGAAGATTGAGAAGTTGATCAAGATACAATAGGTGATCTAGAAGAAGCTCAGCCAATTTTGGAACCTACTTCTCAAGAAGACCAACCAGAGATCTCTCTCCATGCTTTAGCAAGAGTCACCACCCCATAAACCATGAGATTTAGGGTCTACTTCAATAAGTTCCCTCTCACAATACTCATTGATTTTGGTATCACTCATAAATTCATTGACCCTCAGATTACCAAATTGGCTGATTATTTTATCCATTCTTGCTCCAAATTTGAAGTCATGATTGTTAGTGGGGGAAAATTCCCTTGCATAGGGAAGAATCATAATGTGTGTATCTATATTGAAGATTATAACTTGTGCTCTGACATGTTTACCTTTCCCTTAAGTGAATGTGATGTTATTTTGGTAACGTAATGGTACACACACTTAGACCCATTTTATGAGATTTTGTTGAACTTTGGATGCAGTTTTCAGATAATGGGAAAACCCATGCATTGAAAGGCTTACAATTGAGGTCTCTCAGCATCATCAGTTCACATCACATGGAAAAGATTTTTAAGAAGAATTCACATGATGTCATTTCCCAACTTCATTCCATTCAAATGAAACCATCAATGGTCTCCACTCCTAATTTACTAACCATTCTGCATATGTATGCATGTGTCTTTGGAAAACTAGTAGGATTACCACATTCATGGATAGAGGACCACAATATTCAGCTCCTTCCTAGAAGTGTTCCTCCCAAAATTAGGCCCTATCACTATCCATTTAAGCAAAAGGCTGAGATCCAGATGCTCATTCGATACTTGCTAAAATAAGGCATTAATCACCCCAATACCGGCCCATATTCTTCCCTAGTTCTTGTTCAAAAAAAGATGGGTCATGGTGCCTCTGTATTGACTTTTGTGCAATTAATCACATCATAATCAAGGATAAGTTATTAATCCCTATTCTTGATGATCTTCATGGCACTCATTTTTTCTCCAAGTTGGATCTCTACTCTAGATATCACTAGATCTGGCTTCATGAAGATGATATCCGTAAGATAACTTTTCACATGCATGATAACCACTATGAATTTTTGGTCATGTCCTTTGGCCTCACTAATGATCCTTCAATATTCTAGGAATTGATGAATAAAATAGTCTATCCCTATCTACGTAAATTCATTTTGGTCTTCTTTGATGAAATCTTCATCTATAATAGAGCATGGTCTAAGCATCTGCAACATCTAGAGCTTGTACTACAACTTCTCTCTGAAAATCATCTTTGTGCAAAACAGTCCAATTGTGCTTTTGGCTAAAATGAATTGAAGCATCTTGGGCATATTATTTCAACCCAAAAGGTTTGGGTTGATCTTGAAAAAATAGCCACCATGACAAATCGGCCTTATCCTCATACATTCAAGAGCCTCCATGGTTTTTTGGGGTTGATTGGATATTATCACAAGTTTGTCAAGGATTATGAGAAGATTTTAGCTCTACTGATAGCTATGCAGAATAAATATGATTTTACATGGATACAAATTGTTGAGTGTGCATTTAAAGAATTGAAATAAGCTATGTGTACTACACATGTTCTAGCTATACCACATTTTGCTAAGACCTTCACTAACGAGAGTGATACTTGTGGCAATGGATTTGGTGATATTCTCTTCCAAGAAGGATGCCCCATTACATTTACCATCAAAGCTCTTTTTGGCAATAATTTAGTAATCTCTACTTGTGAGAAGGAAATGATGACCATTTTGCATGTAATATAGAAGTGGCAGCCATACCTACTAGGGAATCATTTTTGTATCAAAACTGATCACCAAAGTCTAAAATATTTCCTAGAACAATGGGTCTTTGCCTTATCACAATAGAAATGGGTCAAAAAACTCATAGGTTATGACTATGAGATCACTTACAAGAAGGGTAAAGACAACATTGTGGTTGATGCTTTGTCTCACACATTTGTAGACCAAGCTTCCATTTTAGTTATTTCCATACCTATTCTAAATTGGTTGGACATTATGCAACAGGGTTATATCAATGACTCCTCATTATCTCAAATCATTCAATAGTTGTCCACTAACCCCTTTATTGTACCACATTATTCTTGGGATGGTTCTTCTCTGTGATGTCAAGATTGGTATCAACCTAGTCCACCTGTTCAACCAAGCTCTGATACCACTTGTCAGGAACCTAGAACAATAAACATGCTCTGATGCCTACTTAGTCAGGATCTTGCTCTACCAATAGAGCACATATGATTACTTCTTGTATTAGCAACTAAACATGGAATTTAACCAAAATCAATAAGTAACTAGAAATATGAAACAACACAAGAATTGAGAGACAATACACAATTGTATTAATAATCACTCAGAAGAATATACAATAAGGAAGATGCCACTTCTTCCTCCACCTCAAAGGTTCGCCACACCTCAAGACCTTCTTCCCTCTCTCTCTCGATCACAACAATCAACTCCAATATAGAATTGATGTTCACCTCTCTAACCAGTCAGTAATGTGCTACCAGTTCACCAAGTACACAACCGTACTCAAAGTAGATCTCCTGCTCTCTGCTGCTACCTGCAAATCACTAGACCTTACTCACCAATGTAGATATCTCTACACCCCTGAAGAACCCTTGTCCTTACCTCACCAAGTCCTTATGATTCTTCAACTAGTACCCCGGTGGATCAGCTCCTAGACCTTGCAGACCCTGTAACTCTCCCTGATCATACACTCTCAGCACCCCTTTGGAACTAGGAAGAGCTAATCTAGCTCTCTCTGAAAGCTCTATAGCTTTCTAGCACACTTTTACAATACATCCCATGAGTCCATATATAGATCTCATGCTTACAATAATTAGACTATCATAATTACAATAATTAGACACGTAACTCAAGACTAAGACTAGCCTTTGACATGCAAACAAACAGTCCAAACATAGACTCTCCAAGATCAACATGCAAACTACCTGTTTACGCACGGGCTGCCGATGCCGGCACCTCCAAGACCAATGTCGGCCGACTGGTGATCGACGTCGGTTGGTTCTTTTCTGCTATCTGACTGACGTCAGTTGATCAGACTGACGCTGGTTTTCCTACAACTAACTCTACAACTCTGCATCCTCTGTAACTTCTCCTGTTTGCATCCTGGTGAAGCTTTTAGCTCCACAACCTAAAAATCTCCCACTTGGAGATAAATAGCTACACCTATACCTGTACCTGTACACCGTCTAAATTATTCCCTGGCTTGTATCCCTCTTCAAGATTAATCCTGAAGACCAACCACCACACAACCTGTGATGCTATACCTATCATTCAAGTAACCTGCCATATCCAAACCTACATATCCATGTAGTGAAGTCCTTGACCCTGCATAACATGTTAACCTGCTGCTGATCCCTCTCAGATACCTGAGAATCTACCTTCCCCGAATTGGCTCCATACTTTCTGACAACCCCCACTGCTTGGGAAAACTCAGGTCTACACTAAACCCCATGTGATTTCGAACCCTGTTCCAAGCTAAGCTTGAACTGTCCAGGCCTTGGTGTGCTTTCTGATTCTGCATCCTGCATCATGAACCCCACCAACACCATCTTCACATCAGCGCCCACTGGAGATAAAATCTCCATGTCTCTTATGCAAAATAATTTCGCTGCTCCAAATTCTTCATGACACACCTCTAAACTAACCTTACCTTTAGCTCAGCAAAACCCTGTATCTCTGAACCTTTAACTAGTATACCATTCACATACAGTAACAGAATAATATTGTAATCATTATCCACCTAGTAAGATAAACACAATAGTTACACTGACATTGACTGAAGCAATGCTTAGTCATCTACTTGTCAAACCTGTACCACTGTCTTGCAGCTTCCTCAAGACCTATACCTTGGCCTTCCGTCTCACGTATCCATCCACTCTCTTCTTTAACTTGGGAATCCATTCCGTCTCTCAGTGCTTTCTTCCATATGACAACTCTACCAACAAATACCTGTTTGGTTCTTCTCCAAGGACTCACACTCCTCATCCATGCCAAGTTCCCACTGTATCTAGATTCTACCTGCATTGCATCTTCGCATCTTCTTGGTTCTTGACCATCAATAAGTAATATAAAGAAGGTGAACAATGAATATGAGGTTCACTTACCCTTTCTGACCTCGACATGAGCGTTTGAGACTTGTTGACAGCTTGCTATCCACCCAATATCCGTTCCACTGACCGATCTCAGCCATCTCCTAGTCTGCTCCCGACCGATGTCAGTTCCCTACACTGACCCTGACTACCAACATCATTTCCCTGGTCGATGCCGGTATCCTTTCTGTCGATGTCGGTTCCCTCATGACCAACTTTGGTCTTTCTTCTGCCGACATCGGTTACTATTTGACCGACGCCAGTACCTGTGTTCGCCTGTGAGTGATAACTTTTTACCCGTGAGCTCTCCGTGGATCAAAACTTTGTTTAAATCAAAATAGCCCTACTCAGAATAATTCAGTTCCCTCAGCTGATCTTTGTCTGCCATCTCCTCCATGAACACCAAGGCTTTCCAGTTCTTTAGCTTGTCAAAAACATCTATCTTCTGCTTGAGAACCTGCATTCCCCTCCTACATATGTGACCAAGCCCATGAAGCCACATCTCTGCAACAAAAGGTGAATCAATAATATAAGTAGATAGATAAAGGATACCTACTTTCTTACCACCATCTAATTCAAGTGTATCCACTGTGAGAGTTACAGTACATCTCCCATCACCCAAATTTATTGAAGAAATTAGACTCATCTCCAAGACTGGTACCTGCATGACTTCCTTCAACCACTGTGTGTCATCCGTCTACAATTTCAGCTTCACTTGCCCTTTGTCAATCATTTGACAAGGCTCTCCAGCTCCTAAATAAATCTCTCCAAAGTCTCCAAAGACATACCGATGAAAAGATGCTCTATTTCGAGCTGCATGGAAAGAGGCAAAAGAATCTGTGAACCAAGATTCCACTTTATCCATAACATCCTGTGCAACATCCCCTACAACATCTGCTCCTCCCTGCTGATCTGCTACCAACCAACAATCTTTATTTACCTGCTCTTTCTTTCCATCAATCAGACCATTCATGCTATTCAGTTTCTCCATTCGTAGCTTACTTTCTTCTGCCATTGCTATACTCCCACTCAATCTGAAACCCCTGCGAGTGACCTGTAATCAAAAACACTACCAGATCTGAACCACCTGTTAGTCAACCCAACCAAAAGCTCTGATACCACTTGTCAAGATTGGTATCAACCTGGTCCACCTGTTTAACCAAGCTCTGATACCACTTGTCAGGAACCTAGAATAATAAACATGCTCCGATGCCTACTTAGTCAAGATCTTGCTCTACCAATAGAGCACATATGATTACTTCTTGTATTAGCAACTAAACACAGAATTTAACCAAAATCAATAAGTAACTAGAAATATGAAACAACACAGGAATTGAGAGACAATACACAATTGTATTAATAATCACTCAGAAGAATATACAATAAGGAAGATGCCACTTCTTCCTCCACCTCAAAGGTTTGCCACACCTCAAGACCTTCTTCCCTCTCTCTCTCGGTCACAAAAATCAACTCCAATATAGAATTGATGTTCACCTCTCCAACCAGTCAGTAACATGCTGTCAGTTCACCAAGTACACAACCGTACTCAAAGTAGATCTTTTGCTCTCTGCTGCTACCTGCAAATCACTAGACCTTACTCACCAATGTAGATATCTCTACACCCCTGAAGAACCCTTGTCCTTGCCTCACCAAGTCCTTATGATTCTTCAACCATTACCCCAGTGGATCAGCTCCTAGACCTTGCAGACCCTGCAACTCTCCCTGATCATACACTCTCAGCACCCCTTTGGAACTAGGAGGAGCTAATCTAGCTCTCTCTAAAAGCTCTATGGCTTTCTAGCACACTTTTACAATACAACCCATGAGTCCATATATATATCTCATGCTTATAATAATTAGACTATCATAATTACAATAATTAGACACGCAACTCAAGACTAAGACTAGCCTTTGACATGCAAACAAACAGTCCAAAAATAGACTCTCCAGGATCAACATGCAAACTGCCTGTTTACGCACAGGCTGCCGACGCCGGCACCTCAAAGACTGATGTTGGCCGACTGGTGACCGATGCCAGTTGGTTCTTCGCTGCTATCTGATCGACATCGATTGATCAGATCGACGCCGGTTTCCCTGTAACTGACTCTGTAACTCTGCATCCTCTGTAACTTCTCCTGTTTGCATCCTGGTGAAGCTTTTAGCTCCACAACCTAACATGTGATACAAGGGTAATCTTGTGCTTCTCCAGAGCATAGATCTTTAGCAAGATATATTCTATGAAATCCATGCTTCTCCATCCATAGGGCACTTAGGGTTTTTCAAAACTTATGATCAGACATGATGCAACTTATTTTGGAAGGGAATGAAAAAGGCAATTCAATAGATGGTTATTGAATGTGATACCTGCCAATGTAACAAGGGTGAAACCACACTCATCCTTAGGTTACTCGAACCCTTGCCCATCCCTACCAAGATTTGGATAAATATTTATATGGACTTCATTAAGGGGATCTCTAAATCTGGAGGAAAAATAATGATCTTGGTTGTGGTTAATTGTCTCTCTAAATATAGTCATTTTTGTGCCCTCAGCCATCCCTATACTGCATCCACAGTCACACAAATTTTATTGGACCAAATTTTCCATCTTCATGGAATTCCTTCATCCACTGTCTTATATTGTGATGCAACCTTCACCAGCCATTTTTGGACATAACTATTTTGACGCACCAACACCCAACTAAAGATGAGTTTTGGGTATGATCCAAAAATGGATGGCCAGATTGAAATTGTCAATAAATGCTTAGAAACTTTCCTTCATTTCTTCACCTTAAAACAACAACATCAGTGGGAAAAGTGGCTCCCCCTCAGTGAATGGTGGTCAATACCTCATACCACACTTCAACTAAAATGACTCCATATGAAGTAGTATATGGTCAAGAACCACCAATGCTCCTTCTATACACCCCCAATAGTTCATCAATTCAAGTGGTCAACATGATTCTCTAAACCTAGGATTAGATCCTCAGCACCCTAAAATATAATCTTCATATGGCACAAAATCTAATGAAATAACAAGCCGATCAGCACCATTATGAGCACACTTTTTAAGTAGTGATATGATTTTTATTTGCCTGCAGGGATACAAGCAATCCTCCCTAAAACTCAAAGGAAATTATAAGTTGGATCCTAGGTTCTCTGAGCCCTATAAAGTTTTCTAGAATATTGGGTCAGTTGCTTATAAGTTGGAGCTCCCACCTTCTTCCTGAGTTCACCCTGTATTTCATGTCTCTTATCTAAAAAAATTTATTGGCACAAACATCAGAGTGTTGACTATATTACCAGAGCTTGATAATGAAGGATCCATCCTTGTTGAGCTATATGCAATCTTGGCTAGACACACATGCTAATTTCACTTATGCTCCATCTCAAAGGTTTTAGTTTAGTGACATGGAATGCAACTAGAGGATGCCACATGAGAACCACTATTTTAGATTCAACGCCAATTCGTACATCTAAAGTTTTTAGGACAAAGATTTTTCTAATAGCGAGGGGATGTTAGGAACCCATGCCACCTGTTGTCTTTACGTTCTTAGTATAATAGTTGTTATGGATGCATATGCTTTGTAAGTCATCCCATGAGCATTTTGTTTCATCCCACATTCAAGGGAAGTAGTAGTTGTTTAGATTAGACTTAGTATATAAGTGTTGAGGCCAATGAAGGCATCCATGAATTTATTATATTGATATTGCTCAAAGGAGGTTGTCTCCTTGAAGAGGTCAATGATTCTATAATTCAGACATTATAATTTAGTTCTACTTATTTGAGTTAATATATTACTAATTTTAATAGTTTATTTCATGTATTTGCAATTATCTGCTAACTTGGTCAAGAAGGATCCTCTTAGAAAAGTGACAAGACTTTGATTAGTGTTTAAAAACATGGTAATGACATGTGTTTTATGTAAAGGTACCACCTCTTTCTAAGCGTTCCATTTATTTTTTCCATCAAGACTTACCTTATAAGAATGCCATCAATTTAATCACCATATATTATTTAGAAATTCAAAGCACTACCTTAAGGTTTGACATGCATTTCTCAAAACCTCGCCATGATTCTACTAATGATCTTTTTTTGGGGTCTTGGGACACGATTTAACCAATTATATTCCTTATTAGAAATATAATCACATTGTTCCTAATATTTTTCCTTATTGTTTTTGGATCCTAATATGGTGATGTGCCCCTTCCCATAATTTAGGTTCCATAAATATTCCTATCTTGGAAACCTATTTTACAAGAAAGTATTCTATCTTAGCAACTTTCATTCTCATTGTCGCTCAATCTACTAGCTCTCGTTTCTCACATATAACTAATACAACAAATTACAATAACTATTCATATGAATATATTACTTACTCTTCTATTCTTATTACACAATTATTATATGTAGTGAAATTTATGTCATGAATATGATCAAATTTGTGTTAGAAATCATCTTTTTTTAAATTTTTTAGGTGGAAAATCTTTGAAGAATTTATGTCAATTTTTTGTTTAGAAAGTGATGAGAAAAGTGAAGTAGCTAATAATTTTTAGTTGCGTGATTTTTACATCATATTTTTACCACATTTACATGAACTTTTCCCCAATTTTTACTTAACATTAATGTCGATTTTTAAATTGTTAAAATATTTATATAATAAAAATAAATTAATAAATTTTCTTAATAAATTATTTTAAAAACATCCCAAGCTAAACAAGTTCAAAGCGTGGAGTATCATGACTCACTGCATCAAAAGAATAAATTTGTATTTTTTTTCTTATCCCTATTAAAATCTCCTTTATTTATACAAGCTAAAAGGATGATAGAAATAACTACGTAGTTCCTATTAGTGTAGGTTTTTATTTTTCCCTATTTATTAATTAGGGAAATTGTATTTCTTGTGCATACATGGAGTTTTCCTACATTTGTGGGATAGGCTAGCTGATGTGGAGGTGTGTGTCATAGATGTGTCATAGGTGTCATAAGAATGTCATAAGTAACTCCCTTGATGGGAGTTACTTCTCTATTCTTAGCACCTTGTCACCACCTTTCATGGAGGAGTTACATTCTATTCTTGGGGTGCCTTGTCCACCTTTTGTGGAGGAGTTACTTTCGTACTCTCCTATTTGTATTCCTCACTTTGGGCATCTCATGCTAATTCAAATTTGGTTTTCTCAATTTTGTCTTGTGCAATTTATCTTCTTGTTATCGTCAAATTGCTTTAGCATCTTGTGGTGTGCACTTTTTTATTTGTGTGATCACGTCTTCATTGCACTCGCATTATCCAGATTCTGGCAACAACTCTGATATGGTATCCGAGCTTCCCCGGTAATCTTGTGTATGATCATGCTTTTAGCTTATTTTGAAATCAAGAGGAGTGGAGTTTTTTATTTTTAGATTTGATCAAAAATAAAAATATATATATCATTTCCGGTATCTTTGGCATTTTGGGTGTCTTTATTGATGTGTTGTGGCTTCAATAAGACGGAGGTATTTTTTTTTTTTTTTTTGCAAAATAAATACTCTGCATTCTGTTTCTTGCTCTTGGACGCCACCCTACTTTGCATTGTGTTTTGTGTGACTCTAGCTTGAGGAAAGAAAGAGGACGCTTCAGCGACTCCACGCCACCTTTCTGCTTGCTGCACCACACTCCTTCCAGCTGGGTGCCTTCAATTCCAGCAGACTGAGCCTTACTACAACTCCTTTCTACAGCAGCAAAGCGCCTTCAACAGGCCATACAAAGCTTTTTTCTGACTAGTTTTCTGTTTGCCAAGACTTTAGCAAGCATTCAGCTCTGCCACAGGTCATACGGCGTGCCCTTCTGGTTAGCAGTCAGCGCCAACTTCAGTCTCTGTCCTTCCAGCAAGTAAGCAAATCAAGTCTATTTTTTTAAAAAAAGAATTTTGTGCCTAGCTTCTAATCTCTCTCCAGCAAGGCATAGGGCATACAACATTTCCAGCAGGTCTCAGGGTTTGTCTTTTTTGCTAAATTTTTTTGGATAGTGATTTCTTCCATATGGCGCTTCTTCTCTTGGTTTCCCATGCCTCTTTTGGTGGGCCCACTCTCTTTTTCTTGTAAATCTGCGTTTTAATTATTCTGATATTCTTAAAATTAGTAATTTGAATGTTTGATTTAAAATCAAATTTGAAATTAGCATTCAAAAAGGCAATTTAGAGGTTTAATTTCAACTTGTATCTTCGACCTACGAAGACAAAGGGTGAGGCCCGGATTGGTAGGAGGCCAATTCCCCCTCACAAAAAACTTCATTTGGATTCTTTATTCCGTGCCGAATTCAACAAGTGGTTGAAAGGCCACTTTCTCTCTCTATAACAGGCATTTTTTTAATGTTTTAGTGCTTTTTTTTTGCAAAAACACTAGTTTATGGGAAAATTGTAACTTTAAAATCTTGCAAACGGTAGCTCGGTTTTGGGTGCCATTTTTTGCAAAAGTGCTTGTACTTCAATTCTCCATAGTGTAAACTTGTTATTTTTTAAAAATGCACTAGTTTATAAAGTGCCAAAAATTTGGGTCTTCCGGGACACATTTTTGGCTGAGTCCGACGTCCTGTTTGCTTTAGTCTTGCATTGATTGCTCTAAGACACATTTTTGGCTGAGTCCGACATCTTTTGAGCATGCACTTGCATATTTGGGGGGGGCTCAATATTTTGGGGGGGTGTGATTGCTTTTCACAACTTGCAAATTTTTACTTTCATTCTCCTTTTCTACATACATTCACAACTTGCAATCAACACAACTTCACCTAAATTCAGCTAAAAAATGGATTCTTTTCAACTTAAACCCTTAACACCCTTCAACTATCATGAATGGAAAGTTAAAATGTCAATCATTCTTAGAAGCAAAGGGTTGTATAGGATCACCATGGGTATAGAAGTAGAACCCAAAATAGATGCTGAAAAGGTTAAGTGGTACAATCGAAGTGATGAAGCCTTTGGGTTACTGAGCTTGTCTGTGTCTCCAAAACTTATTTTCCATTTAGAATCCTCCCAAACTCCTAATGACATATGGGACACCTTATAAAAGTTGTTTTGGAATCTTGATGAAATGAGAGGTTATGAGCTCGAAAACGAACTCATAAGTCTAAGTCCTAACAACTTTGACACCCTACAGGACTTCTTCACTAAGTTTAAGGCCCTTAGATTGCAATTGAAAGAGTGCGGAATAGAGAAGAAAGATGATCAGCTTATTCTTTCTATTCTTGCAAAGTTAGGTCTTAGCTATTCAGTCTTTGTCTCCACTTTCCATGCCACAAAAAGTGCCCTTGGCACTACATGGAAAATGCCTTCTTTGGATTCATTCATTGCCGACTTGACTAGGGAGCAAGATAAACTAATTCAGATGGGCATAATGAAGTCCACTCAACCCCAAGCCTTGATAGCTAGAAATGGTAAGGATAAGACTTCAACAAAGGAGAAGAAGAAAAAGAACAAGGATCGGGAGAAGAAGAAAGAAAACACTAATCCTGCCAAAAACAACACTAAGACTTCATCCTCCAATGCTAAACCTAAGAAGGAGAAGGTTAAGTGTGCATATTGTAAAAAGTCAGGGCATGATGAGTACAAGTGCATGAAGAAACAAATAGACCACCTAACTCATCTTCTAGAGAAGAACAATATAGGTGTTCCTGAGTCCATCAAGCAGAATTCATCAACCCAAGATTCTACTAAGGCAAAAGGCAAGGGTAAGGAGAAAGAAAAGGGCAAGGCCCTTGTAGAAACTACAGCTTCTACATCTTCATGGGTCATAGACTTGAGTGCTTCTCACCACATGGGCTCTTCACTAATTGAATTTTCATCTTTAGAGCCTTGTAGCATGACTTTAATTAGTTTGGGTGATGACACATTAGTTTCCGTTGCAGGGAGAGGGTTAGTTGAAATGGAAGGAGGAACATTCAATAATGTTCTAAGTGTTCCTTCTCTTTCAACCAATCTCCTATCAGTGTACCAAATCACTCACATTGGTCGGGGCATGAGAGTTGAGTTTTCACCAGATTCAGTGTCTATCAAGGAGTTGCATAGTGATACTACAGTGGCAGTGGGAAGGGTAGATCACCAAGCCAGGTTATACACCTTTTCACATTTTGCATCAGATTCTTCTCCTACAACATTGCTAACTCATTCAGATGGAGTTAGCAAATTATGGCATGAGCGGTTTGGCCACCTTAACTACCGCTATCTTGAGCAACTTTGCAAACATGACATGGTCATTGGCTTGCCTCGTGTCCAATTCTCAAAAGGACTTTGCGAGGGGTGCTCCCTTGGGAAGCATCCCGAAGCAAAATTTGACAAAGGCAAAGCTTGGAGGGCTTCACAACCTTTGGAGTTAGTCCACAGTGATGTATCAGGACCATTTCCCAAACCATCTTTCACAAGGGCCAAGTACATCCTCACTTTCATTGATGATTTCTCTAGGTACACTTGGATATATTTTCTCAAACAAAAGTCTGAAGTGTTTGAAAATTTTCTAGACTTCAAGGCTCTTGTTGAGAAACAAAGTGAGAAATCCATCAAGGTTCTTCAAACTAATAATGGAGGGGAGTATGTCAGCATCAGGTTTGAGCAGTTTTGCACCATAGAGGGAATTGATTTGCAGCGCACAGTCACTTACAGTCTTTCACAGAATGGGGTTTCAAAATGCAAGAATAGGTTCCTGAAAGAGATGGGTAGCTGTATGATTCACTCCAAATCCCTAACACCATAGTACTGGGCCGAAGCCATCAATTATGCTTGCTACATTCAGAACAGGGTTCCTCACAAAGCTTTGAAAGGGATAACACCCTTTGAAGCTTGGCATAAAAGGAAACCTGATGTTGAGCACCTCAGGGTTTTTGGATCCCCAGCCATGGCCCGCATTCTGAAGAAGAAATGTAAAGCTATGGAATGTCAATCCAAGCCTTGCATCTTTGTAGAATATCCAGATGGTATTAAGGGATATCACCTTCTAGAGCCAGTCACACATGAGTTGTTCATTGAGAGAAGTGTCCACTTTCAGGAGAGTCCTAGAGACTCAACAATTGACACTTCTTCTCCCTCATCAGATCTACTTCTTCATGATGATTCCTCATCAGATTCAGATCAGCCACAGCAGGTTCTTGAGCCAGAGACATCTTCTTCTTCTTCACATTCAGACAGTGAGGACAGTGATGCAGTGTCATCCACCTCTAGTCAGTCAGAGGATGAGGAGTTAGCCCCTGACTTGCCCACTTTTGGGCTACTTTGGGCCAGACAGACACTTGAGAGCGTTGGCACTTGGGCAGGAGATCCTGCAGATGACAGACGTATTAGGGGGATTTTCAGAGAGATCCACATGCCTTCTTTGCTTCAATTTCAAATCCACAGACTTTTCAAGAGGCATCGGGGGTACCTGAGTGGGATAGTGCTATAGAGGAAGAATATTCTTCCTTAATCAAAAATCACACTTGGGATTTGACTTCACTTTCGAAGGGAAGAAAGATGGTTCGATGTAGGTGGATATATCAGACCAAATTTGTAGCAGATGGGTCAGTTGATAAGTATAAGGTGCGATTGGTCGCCAAGGGTTTCTCACAGGTGGCAGGCATTGACTACTCAGAGACCTTTGCACCTGTTGCAAAGATGACTTCTATCCAACTCACCTTGGCTATTGCCGCAGCACATGGTTGGGATGTGCATCAGATGGATGTGAAGAGTGCCTTTCTTCACGGAGACCTTGAGGAGGAGATCTACATGAAGCAACTGCCAGGATTTGTTCAGGATTCTTCCTTAGTATGCAGACTTAGGAAACCTATTTATGGCCTCAAACAGGCCCCTCGGGCTTGGTATGCCAAGATGGATTCCTTCCTTCTCATAGCAGGTTTCACTAGGTGCCATTTTGATCCTAATGTCTACTTCTTGCAGAAGGATCATTCGCTTCTGATTTTGGTTCTATATGTTGATGACCTTTTGATCACTGAGATTTCTTCATCGGCTATTGCAGCGGTGAAGGCATCTCTTCAGGATAGATTTGACATGATAGACTTGGGTTTGTCGCACTACTTCCTTGGCATTGAGATCTCACAGTTAGATTTAGGGATTTCTCTTGCACAGCCTAAGTATGCTCTCGACTTATTGGCTCGGTTTCACATGGCTGATTGTAAGCCATCTCTGACTCCCTTTCTATCAGGTGTCAAGCTTGAGGCTGATTGTTCTTCACCATTGGTTGATGCCACTCAGTATCGCCAACTTGTTGGTAGTCTCATCTACTTGACTCACACCAGGCCCGACATTTCATATACAGTGAAGACTTGTCTCTAGATTCATGTAGGAACCCCATGAGTTGCATTGGAAAGTAGCTAAGAGGATCTTACATTACATACAGGGTTCACATAGATACGGGATTCATTACAGATTTGGCACAGAGGTTGACTTGGTTGGATATACAGATTTAGACTGGCTGGCGATTCTCAAACTTGTAAGTCCACTTCCAATTATAGTTTCTCTCTAGGTTCTGGTCCTATCAGTTTGTCTAGCAAGAAGCAAGATGCTATTGCTATATCATCCACAGAGGCAGAGTACAGGGGAGATATTAATGCAACTACTGAGGCTATTTGGCTTTAGGGGATTCTTTCTGAGTTTGGCATTCCTATTAGGCAGCCCACCATCATTTATTATGACAATCAGAGTACCATACAGATTTGTAGGAATCCAGTTCAGCACCAGCGGACCAAGCACATAGAGATTCACATGCATTTCATTCGGGAGCTTATTCATAGTCAGGTCATTGACTTGATATTTTGCTAGTCTTCAGAGCAGGTTGCAGACATCTTCACCAAACCTTTCACTGAGAGCAAGTTCAATCATCTACGAGCTCTTCTTGGGGTGCGGTCCACATCTGTAGTAGCATCATCTTCAAGGGGGGCCTTCTAGCCTCTTCTTTCTTTTATGTCTCTCTTTTGGGGGGGATTTTTTTCCTACGGGTTTTCTCCTTTTCTCTATCTTATGGGAGATTGCATTTGTACATGGGTACCTCATTAGGCCTAGTTGCCGGGACCCATTTTCTATTTCCACACTACCCACCTAAGCTGTACTTATGGGGGGTATTAGTGTAGGTTTTTATTTTTCCCTATTTATTAATTAGGGAAATTGTATTTCTTGTGCATACATGGAGTTTTCCTACATTTGTGGGATAGGCTAGCTTATGTGGAGGTGTGTGTCATAAATGTGTCATAGGTGTCATAAGAATGTCATAAGTAACTTCCTTGATGGGAGTTACTTCTCTATTCTTAGCACCTTGTCACCACCTTTCATGGAGGAGTTACATTCCATTCTTAGGGTGCCTTGTCCACTTTTTGTGGAGGAGTTACTTTCGTACTCTCCTATTTGTATTCCTCACTTTGGCCATCTCATGCTAATTCAGATTTGGTTTTCTCAATTTTGTCTTGTGCAATTTATCTTCTTGTTATTGTCAAATTACTTTAGCATCTTGTGGTGTGCACTTGTTTATCTTGTGTGATCACGTCTTCATTTCACTCACATTATCCAGATTCTGGCAACAACTTCGATAGTTCCAACTATATTTTCTTATATCTCTAATTCCTTTTTGGAGACATATTGCGCTGCCATCAAGACCAAGTTTCTTTTGGACATAATTGTTTTATGGTCACAACCCCTATAAATGGAGATGGATTTGGCTTGAAATTACCCTTGGGCCTCTTGTGTGATGCCTCTACACTTAATTCCCTTTTTATGTGATTCTTAGATATAAGGGTTAACATATCGAGCACAAGGACTATGAAGTGGTGAAGCTCCTGCTCTTGCTCTACCTACTTTGAAGTATGCTCTGTGGATTAAAATGTGCCTCCTAATTCCTACCGAGTTGAAATCCCTCTTACAACGCTTGCATACATGATAATAGTTTACTTTTATTACGGTGCACCACCACGCATAATATTGCTTACTTATAGTTCATCGACACTCTGGCAAATCGAATCCTTCTGCATTCTTATCCCAACTCAGTTGGCTCCTATATTTACCATGTATTATAAAATCATTCACTCCATTCTCTAATAATGTTTTGGCCTCCATTACTCCTTAAATCACAAAACCCATCAAAAATTGCTTGCATACATAGATTTCAGTAATATCATAGCATACCTGAAATCCTTGCATATTATTGTGGTTGCATATTTAAATAAATAGAATCACAAAGGAAATTTGTCAAGAAATTATTACCTTGAATACATATATCCAAGCATCCAGTTCTCGACCTTGCTTGTAGAAATATGAGAGTGTTATTAATCAAAAGATCAAGTGATATGATTTGCAGGCCTTCAAATAGCCCACGGTATGCATTTGTCACTTTTATTTCTGCTTGCCATTTTATTGTTTTATTATGTATTAAGTATAATTATGGGCCTTGGTTTTTTAAGAACTTTGGTTTCTTTTAGTGTCTTTGGTCCCTTTTCTTCGAATCAAACAAAGCCTAAGTTTTAGTTGTTCTATTGTGGATTAGGTTGTATAACCTTCAATTTGTCTTAAGGAACTAGAATTTTATTAAGTTCTTAGTAAACCGGGTTATCTCTTTTGTGAGTATTAATGTCTCCTTCTAGAACCTCAAGTTCGTTAGACCCTATGCTATTGTCAATCTCTCCAAACTGCTCTTCCATTCCGTGAACTTGCTTTCCTCACATGACTTGTGGACTCAACTCCTTAATTATGAAAGACTCTGCTTCCATTGTTTCCATTGCATCAACCCTAGTCATCAGATCACTGAGTGTCCTTCCATGACAAGACATCCCTTTGCTCCCTGGCCCTTTCAAGTTTGGAAGAAGAAATTTAGGACTCTTGATCAAATTTTCGTGTGTCACAATCATGATAAGTTCTTTCATCCTCCTTATTCTAGGGAGGTTCTTACGGAGGATTGTTCAAAGGAGGTGTCTTCTACCAATCATTAGTTGACTCTTTTATAGGTGCCTTCAACATCCCCACTTGGGCCCATGCTTTCTAACATTGTAGAAGACTCGTCTAAAAGGCTTGGTGGTGGTTCAAAAGTGGAGTGGCCTAACAAAGATGTAGCGTCTTTGTCCATCCCCACTCACATGGCCCCCTTTCCCCAGTTTTTGTTCCCCCCCCCCCCGCGCCCCTATGTCATCCCCCCTCTGCCTAAGTATACCAAGGAACACAAAGTTGATGTTGGCTCCACCATTAAGAAGTGCAAACGCTCTGACGCAGAAAGGTTGAAGTTAGAGATCAAAGATATGCTGAGAGAGGGATCCCAGTGGACAATAAAGGACCTTCTTTCAAGGCGTAAGAGAAATTAGGCCCTAGCCTACGGTTGAGGACTGCATCGCCTCAGTCTAGACGCCTTTCGGTTGGTTTCCATTCTTGTTTCATTTTTCTAATCTTTTGTTTGTCGGTTTGGTTGAAGTCTTGTTAAAAGGTCATGGTTTTCCCTTTTGGGTTTGTCAGTGAATAGGCAGAGGTTTGGTGATCTATTTTTATTGTGTGTTGCCTTTCCTTGGCTTTGCCACGTTCCCATTGTGGTTAGTTTTTGTCATTTTTAGGGATTTCTAGCTTCTTTACGGTTCTCATGTTTTCATGTTATCGAGAACTAAGCCCCCTTTTATGTTTCAACAATGGTTCATAGCTCTGGTTCAAAGCATTTTTCTAGTTCATAGCTCCAGTTTCAAAAGTATTTACCCTGTCAAATAAAAAATGTATTAATTTTTTTTAAATGATTGAAAATATAGATTAAGTGTATAGAATGTATTTTTAATTCGGTGTTAAGGATTGAGGGATATCTATTCTACTAAATATGCCCTGAATATGATCCCTATTTCATTTCTTTTTAATATCTAAGGGAATTTATACTTTGATAAATAGTTAAATAACAGTTTTTGTATCATCATCCTCATTAAATTATAACCCACTTAATTTAAATTGAATTTTAAATGACACAATCATTATTTTTAAAAACAATACAAATTTAATATTTCACATATCAATACTAATGTGATGTAATATTAATACTAATTATGTCTTTTTTTTCATGTCACGTTTACACCACATTTATATTATAATTTTAATCAAAAAAAAAAAAAAAAGAAGATAAAAATTACGCAAGAATGCTAAAAGATGCTAACTTGACCGAATTGGTAATATTGATTGCACTACATGTAATAATACAGTACTACATCACATTTTCAAGGAAATTCATCGTAGCTCACAAGTAAGATATGATTAAATCATCTACTTCATATTTTAGACACTTTCCTCCCATCAGAGTGCGACACATCCCATAATTATGAAAATTTGATGAGCCGTCTTTGCACATCCATTTCATTAGTAGTTTTAAAGTTTTTTTAAATTGCATATTGAGGTTTTGAAATCATTCATTGTTTTATGTAATATTAAACGTACATTATGGTATTAAATTTATTTAAAGTATTTATTTTATAATATTATTTCATTTGTTGATATAATTTATGTTAAAATTTTAAATATGCTTTGAAAAATTAAAAAATTAAGTTTGATATAGTGATTTAATTAACTTACAGAGACATTTACATAAAATTGCCTTATATTTGTATGTTAAAAAATAGTGTTAAATTTTGTCGAAAATAATATTTTAGTATTTGACACAGAGAGAATAAGATGTATGCATCATAGTTTTCATCAAGACATTTTAAAAGGTTTAAGAGGGAGAATTTTTAAATTTTATGTCATGATTGTATTAAAAAAATTTAATCACAATATTTTGAAAACAGTTTTTAGTGTCATCCAATTTATGTCGCTAAAGGTATTAGACACAAGAAAATGAATAGAAAAATAATATTTTGATTTATTTACATAGATTGTTTATGAAATTTGTACCATATTTAATTTTTTGGTGAAATAATAATATATTAATATTTAGTTAATTAATTGCATAATTGTAAGTGGTTGAAGATGTGGATAAGAGGGTGGAAGAGAAAGTAGAGGAGGAAACCAATCATCTTTCTTTGTTGCAAAAGCAATTTGAAGTGGTCAAGTCTACAGCTTTGGAATAATGATTGTCTAAAGATAAAGCAAGATTCACAAATTTGAAGCATCTTTGACAATAGTTAGAGAGTTGGATGAGAAAATTAGGGATTGTAGATCTCTGATGAATATATATGCTCTATATTTAAAATAACAATGGCTTTGGTTTTTAATTATAAGAGTGGCTTCTTCTCTCATTGGATTCAAGTTGTCCTGAGTATTTTTTCCAATTATTTCTTTCTACTCATGATCAGGAGAAAAATATTTAATGTGAAGCCTACTATCATAACTTAGCTCTTCCTTATTTCTCATAATGGAACCCTAATCCTAAAATATGGGATATTTTTTATAAAGGTAAAGAGAGGGTTATTAAAAGGTCCCTTCCCTTTTACTTAGATCAAGAAAAAGCCAAAAAATCCCAAATAGTAAATAGGAAACAACATGGGCCAAAAAAAAATTATTGATAAAAAACAAATCAACCACATAAAAATGGCATAAACCAACAGTGGAGAGCAAAACAAGCAAAAAAATAGAAATTAAACATCAAGTCCTTGAAGGACCGAATCCCATTCTTGAGCCAAACCATTGAGAACTTTCTCCAAATTGCCAGCAACTCCAGGTTCCACCTCCAATAACTTGTCTTTGTCGTGGCCTTTGATCCTTCTACTTGACCACATGTTACCCTGTTTAGAGTATTGGATATGTAGACAATACCCATTGGTAAAGGGGACCTTGGGACAGCTTGATATCATGTGCCCTCTAATTTATATTTTATACAGTCACTGTAAGGGTAAGGAAACTAGGGTTTGATCATTTAACAAGGAGCAACACTCTACACATGAAATCTAAATACACTAGAGCAAAGATGATATAAAGCCTAGAAGGCTCTAAGTGATCACATTCATATATAGTTAATACTATGTACTAGACATCTACATCTAACTCAGACACCAACATTGACGTAACTATCTAGGTCTGATATAAGCATCTAAGGCCGTAAAATACAAATTTATACAATCTAATGATTGATCCAGAGTCCAGATCCAATCTACTTCTAGTCTATTTCATATCAGATCTACACATGCATAGTAAACCAGCTAAGTACTCTTATTTCTAATCTATTGAAATATCAATCAATATTTGTACCTTCTATTTTTAGTATATCTCAACATTTATATAAGTTTATAAATTAATTGTGCTACTATAGATTTATTTATAATACTTATGCTTATTCATTTTTATATTATTAACCTTGTGTTATATCGACCCATCTCAATTTAGGGTTAAATAAGTGTATCATTAAATGCCTATTTCTTTTGGCCCTCAACCTTCCTTAGTGTTTGTTCTTGATTGAGTTTTCAATATAATATTTGGTCATTGGGCTCTTGCCTTTTCCAACTACTTTTTCTTGATTGAGTGTATTGTTTTATGCCTCTTTCTTTGCGCCCTTAGATTTGTGTGACGTTAAATTTTTCTTTGTGTGCAATCCTTTTCCTTATTTGACATTTGATTTACCTTTGTGTGTGTCCCTTAGCCTTTTGTGATATTAAGTTCTATTTTGTGTACGTATATTGTGTGTGTCATGGTCATGATATTTTATGCTTATGAGTGGATAAATCTAGGATTATCTACTCAATTTACCAAGTATTTGGTGTCATGATCCATATCCCACACTTCCCTATTTATGTGTGGTTCCATAATCCATATCATCTACCTTTCCTGCTTAGTTCAATATTTAGTTTATACTAGTGATGGTTACTATTGCATGCCTAATTATTATATCTATCTTCACATGAAAATTATATGCCTTACGCTACATGTTTTATTTATTCTTTGACAATTCATTCATTACTATGATGGCATATTCTCCACGTGTTACCACATGCTTCTACATCATTATATTTATTTTACATAACCTCATGTGGTTTACTCTTTTCTTTTGAGGTAATTAATTTGTAAGCTACATCTCTCACCTCAAAATAGGCCATACTAGTGGACTTGTCATGGATATTTAACCCTCCATTTACAAAAAAATCATATTTTGAGACTTTACATGTTTAGAGAGTTCAAATTGGTACATATTATCAGTTTAGTTCAGATTATGTGACAACTTTTTACAAAATTTAATAGATTTTGGGGGCATACATATGCACAAATTTAACATGAACAAAAGTTTCAAGTTTTTAAAAATATATGTTTGGGACAAATGAGACATAGATGCATAACATTCTATATCATGATGAAAATAATTGAATTAAATTATAGGCATGAAAAATATTCATTCAGACACACTATTACAATTTTATACTTAAGAGCATGGCATTGAAGGTACCAAATGTTACATATTTAATATATAAATAAGTTTGCAACCACTTATTTATGTGCTTAGCACAGGCTCCCCCTTTTGTCTTGAGGTTCAACATCAATTAAATGAGTAATGTGGTTTAAATTATACACCTTTAATGGCCTAGCACTACTCCCAAGAGTTGAGGCATTTATTCTTCCAACCCGTGGCCCTCACCTTAGTTAATTTCTCCATTGGGGCTTGATCACTACCAATTCTCTAAGTGCTTATACAAGAAGCCCAATTTTCTAAGTGTTGCAGTAGGATGCCCAATTTTTTGATAATTAAATAAGGAACATAGTTCTCAAGTCTTTTAATAAGGAGTATCATTTCTAGCAACATCATAGGGGGGAAACATGGTTCACCCACTTACAGGTGCATTCTTTCCTTGGTCTTTAAATTTAAAAAGTTTCAAATTTTATTTTCATATGTGGACATTGATTGTTGTATATTTTTTATAGGTTTTCTTGGAGCAAGAAGTACATTTAGAGTTTTCTCCCAAAGACAAAGTTTGTTTTACACACTCATGTACATCTCTTTATCCTTTTAGATTAGTATTATATTTCATTTCAATACTAAACACTTGGAAATATCAATCTTAATCGAACTTCATCTTATATGACTTGTGTGTATATATATGGCTCTTATACACTCTTCTCTCGCATTTACAAGATTTCCATGTATATGACCTTCCCAATTTTCTATCAGTCACCTATAAAGATTCCCTACTATGTAGCCAAGTTATTAATTATCGCACTAAGAGTATCTCCATATCATAAAATAATTATTCCTTTCTCTCATACAAGTTCAAAAAATTTGGATGCTTGTATAATTTACAGGAGTCTAACTCTAATGGATTTTCCTTGCACTAAGAAATAGTCATTTTTCAAATTCAAATAATCTTTAGGAGTCGAATTGCATGTTTTTCATATGTTGATGGTGTGAAAAAGTACCCAAGAGTCCTATATAAATACACAATAGGTCTACACCTATTGGATTATCTATCATTTTCAAGAAAGCCTATTCTAACACTTACACATTAAAAGGGGATACCCTTGCTTTTCTAATTCAATAATTGGTCACAAGGACCATGTCTTATCCAAAAGCTGAAGCACTCAAACCAACCCAAAGTTTCCATTTACCAAATATCAAGCTCTAGATTACAAGTTACAATCATTAAATGAGCACCATTGCACACATACACCTAACAAAGAGAACTATATGTGGTTTGAATTCTCTCTTCGGAGTATGGAATATGTAATTAGTATTCAACCATTAATTGGGGAGTGGGTGCTCTTTTTCCTTTTTGCAAGGTTAAACCTAGTATCAAAAGTGGGCGTAGAGATTTTTAAAAATGAGGCAGGTTTATATATTTATATGCATATAGAGGACTTGATATTGTACAAGTAGACATATTTCAAGTAGGTACAGTGAACTATACCAAAACACTAAGATACAACCCCACAAGTTGGAATTATAAATCTCATATGTCTGCACTAGATGTTAGCATCTAGAAACTAACAATTTTCTCTAAATTCATCCAAACATGTAGTTCTTGATTCGAGTGACACTTTATTCAATTTTTAACGCTTGAGTTGCATGCATTCATTCTTAGACCTATACAAAATAGAAACAAACTAAGTATCTAAATTTCTTAAGTCATTTTTATTTATAGAAAGTACAATTTTTTAATCATATTCTACTTTTTACATTCATATTTATATATCATTTCTTACTTTATATAATTTGAATAGTGTAAAAATTATATACATTTTAGCTTGACATTTAGAGATGAGGTTAGGATCGTGTTCGAATAAATTTCATAGAATGGATATCTCTCAAACCTTGATTTTTAATCTAAAATCATTGCATAAATAAATGATCAACCAGTTAAAAAAAAACTAAATCAAAATATAATTTAATATTGAATAGTTTAATTTTTAGTGTATCAAGGGAAAATTTATTGGTAAAAAATAGAATTCAGATTTGGATGACATCACCAACCATGGCCTATGACATGTAAAATTGGTAAAATTCAAAGGATGACAGATTATCAAATACCTAGTGATGAAGGAAATGATAGCAATGGCTCGTGACAGTATCAAATGGACAGTTATTAAGTTAAAAGATAAGATGGCAGATTAGGCAATAAAAATACACGATGGTTGGTGACAAGGATATGAAAAATGGCCGGTGTCATTTGACATGGATTGGTTTTAGGATTTGATTGCAATTTTTTTCTGATATGGATAGGGATGCTTTAAGTAGCCTCCTCTTTGGACCAGTTGTATCAAACTTTTTGCTTAGCAGTTGGTGGAGTTGTTCCATCACTTTAGTGCACACTACTTTTTATTTTTCCATGATTTTTGATATTCCTAAGAATGTGTACCATTTACTATTTGATTGAGAAATATATTTGTTATGGTTATTCCAAATATTTAGAAGAAGATTATATACTAGTTGTGTTCCATAAGATGGCGTTGCTTCATTTTTTGCGCTAGTTACGTTCCACAAGGAACTTTAGCATAGTATTTTATACATTTTGATGACTACTATTTTAGTATAGTTATACCATGATCTATGTGTTGTAATATGATAGTATTTTATACATTGTGATGATTATTTTGGAATAGTTATATCACAATTTATATGTTATTGTAACGATTATATCATTTTGTTGAGTGCTTGTATATATGAGAGTTTCTTAATGAATAGACTTTTAGGTACCATTTTAGAAATGGTAGTAGATATGCTTCATAACATTGTGCAACTCCTTAAAATAAGTATGCTTTACATTGTAATTATTTTTATCAATTTAAAGCTAGACAAATAAATTTTATATCTAATTTATTCACCTAAAACAAATATCATGATTTATAATGTTGATTATATGTAACTTGTAGTTAACTATGGGTATAAATAAAAACATAAAAATGTCATGGTTAATTTATTAAACTCAAATAATTATTTTGAATTTCAACAAACTAAATCTTGATATCAACTATTTTTGAAAAAAAAAAAAGATTACTATCAATATAAACATTTTTTTATTTGCACGATCTCTAGCATATGGCCCATGTATATAACTACCTTTGCACTTACCTATTTTATCTCTCTAGTGCATTAAGGTTATTTACCACTAGCATAAATATAAATGAATTGACATAGGCTAGATCTAATGTGAAACAATTATATATATATATATATATATATATATATATATATATATATATATATATATCCAATGTACTAAAATAGTAAAAAATCATAAACAAAATAGTTTGACAAGAAACGAACTAAAAAAATAGTGAAAGTGGTAAAATGAACACACCTTGGTAGAATATCGGGATTTTAAGACTGAAACTAAGTTTTTCAAGTGTTTTTGTAGCTCTATGTGTAATATAGAATTCTCAACTACAAAAGATGGATTCAACACCTATTTACCTACAGTTAAATACATCTTGGTACAGATTTTGCTATCGAATCTACCCTCTCTATATTGTTGCTAGATATGTAGTGATTTATTGAATCTATACCCTATTCTACTTTAATCTTGATTTTTTCTATACAGGGGTGTTCTCTCATGTCATACATTCTTATGTCTTGGGTTTTTTGAATTTGTGGGCATAATTTTTTTTAATCTCTTCATTGTATTCTTGACCTAGTTCACTAGAAATGCTCAAATGAAGAACAAAAAAAGGGGTATGGGTTGGGAAACCTAAAGGAAGTTGTAGTTGATTATCCCACATGTTGGAATTAGACCTAATGTGTTTTTTTTCCATGTGAATGTGTTATGTACCTATGGATGTGATATATTAATGTATATGGGTTGATGGAGATGTCGACATGTGGCACATATCCCCTTTAGTTAGTTGTATGGGTCAAATATATTAGGACAAATGAGTAACTTATGGAATTAGTATATAGGGTAATGTGTAATGCCCAACATTTAACCTCAAGAAAACTTAAACAAAACCGTTAAAACACTACTATATTTGTGTGCATGTGTGTGTAACACTACCTTCACGCAAGTGAACACTCCAACTACAAATTATCCACATACATGCATAGCATAAAGGTAACCTTAAATGAAAGCACTCAAAAATAGTACACATCACCAGATACCTAGCTTCTCACCTTCAATCTCAAAAGGCAACCTTCATCAAGATGTTCGACAAGCTTGTTGTAACAAAGTTGTGTCGACTACACTAGAATTGGTTTGCAACACTACTCTGACTTTGATACTCAAAAGTTA
>JARHVA010004566.1:822500-1032500 GCA_037957365.1 Torreya grandis | reverse complement strand
TATAGTGTTCCTATAGGTATACAGTTTTGCTAGGTATACATTAGTTCTAGAAATATGGAAGGCTTGTTACTTGGATGCTTGCTTCCTTTTCCCTTGATACCTCATCTTCATTTGGGTCCTAAAAATATACCATCATCAAAATTTTCAAATAAAAAAGCAATGTTATCCCAAACTCAATTCTTCCTAAACCATTTATTTAAACATTTCCATTAGAAGATAACCGAATTTTAAGGACAAGACATAATTAGTATACCTATTACTAATTGAAATTATAAAACAAATAAAAAAAGTATTGAGGAATAACAAATGTTCTTACTCCAAACATAAGAAATATTAAGTCTTGTTGTTGCTTGCCCACATGAGGATCTATTATCTTTCACATATCTATCAAATTTGTGCAATTTGACATTTTGAAGATATGAAACAACTTTATTGAGTCTTCCTTTGATACCTCCCACTTCACATACACATTACACTTTTTATCCTAGGTTTCATCATCTTTACTTTGTGTCTTTTTTTATCTGGTCATCTATATGATGCTTTGTTGAATCCACTTGTTGAAAACTAGTTACTTTTATCAATGTTGCTCAACTTCCATTACTGAGAGAGAGAAAATTTGAAATTGACAACCCCAACTCAACCTCTCCAGTTTTTAACATCTTCGACAATCTTAATTTATGTCTAGTAATTCTTTTAGGGGATGGGCTCCATGACGTTAGTTTAGCATTTTGAGGAGAGTAGATATTGTGGGTTGTATTTTCTAATCCTACAACCTCTGGGCTAAAATATTGATTGGTTTTCAAAAATAGGTTGTGTTATTCCATCTAGATCCCACCCCAACCTCTTTTGGTGTTTCATTATGTGGAATATCAACAAGATCTATTTTTTATCCATTAACTTCATTCCATATCTCAACATTAATGAATTTGTATAAAAAATATAGATTCAGAGGGATATTTACATAAAATAAAAATATATGAATAGATATGCATGCTTTCAAAAATTGATAATCATTCAATGTTGATGACATCACCCTCTACACTTAATTAAAATCTATCCAATTTTAACCAATCAAGATGCAGATGATACCTTTTTTTGAGACATGCAAAATTATTTTTGATGATGACCACCCTTAAACATGACACATCCCTAAAAAAAATGAATTCATGCAATAAATATTGCCTTGAACCATGTGAGGTGGCCAATAACATGGAATTTTTTTTGGCCAATCAGAGAGCAAAAGAATATTATTATATTCAATTAGTTAAAGACCTTACATCTTGCCTTTTCTAAAGTTGCACATATTTTTATGCACAGAAAATAGAGTCATTTGATTGGTCTAAATCACTACCAATAATAACTTGTTAAAGTTTTTTGAATGTTATACTCCCTCCCTTGATGACTAATAAGATATTAATATACACTTTTCTCATTTTTTTCCAATCTAAGTCAAGTAAGTTATTATACTCATTCCCAATCAATTAAATATTAGGAAAACTATTTCTATTGTGATATCACTTTCATTAAATTATATATATATCAAAAAATTATTCATAAAAAAATATGTAATAAAGTTTTTTTCTTTTCTAATCTAAATGTGTCACTACTCAAAAAGAGTGGGTTAGAGTTCAACATGATACGAAGGATATTAATATACATTTATGTCAATTTGTTCCATTAAAAAGTGGGTCCTAAATCAAATATAAAAAAATATATAAAATATTAGTATACACTTTTATCAAAATTTTCAACTAAATATTATTTAATGAAATTGATAAATTTATGAAAAAAGATAAAAATAAAAATAATTAAATATCAAATTCATTACATTTTTCAATTTATTCTATTAAAAAATAAAATCGTAACCCAAAAAAATAAAAAATAAAACATTAATATACACTTCTATCATTTTGTTTTCCATTTAAATGTTACCTTACATATTATAGATCAACCTAAACCGATCAACACAAAAAAGAAGAAAAGATAAAAAAAGAGGAATGAACATTTCTTATAAAAAATTGGAATAGTTGAATGGAGAATGACATAATGAATCTTCTAGTAAACCCTATCACTATTATAGATTTCACCAAGGAAATCAGCCCAATGCATATCAAATCAATGGCTAGGCAGGTTGGGAATGTGTCTAACCTAGAATAAGTAGCTTCCATAGAGAATAATCTATCCAATAATGAGGAAAATTCTAAATTTTCCAAAGGAAACTCTGAATCTATGGTGATCTGGGCAACATTCCAGGTGACAATTCAGGTGATGGTTCTACCCCAATCAATGGTAGGACTTATGGGAGCCATAACTTTTGCACTGTAGCTCCAATCGGCTCACCGTTTGAACCATTAGAAATATAAAAATGAGGAGAACATGATGAGATGTAATTTAGATCCAATCAATGGATTTTGACCCCTAAAACCCCAATGTAAGTGCCCCAAATTTCAATTTGAGTAGTGCAGTCTAAAAATAGTAAGTTTCTAAAAATAGTATTTCCTCAAATTCTTTATTATTGTAAATCATAGAAGTTGAACCACTTAATCTCCCTCAAGATTTGTGACATTTCACATCCTCATCCTACCTTAAAAATGTTTATAAATGAAGATGTAACCTAAAATGGAAATTAGACATCTCTTCTCAGAGATAAGCATATGTTTGGATCTGTAAATTTTTATGAATAAGACATTTTTTCTCAGAGATAGTATTATTGTTATTGTGTTATTTTTATTTCTTGAATTTATTTCAACAAAATATTCTAAGTTTGGATCAGTGGTATCAGATCGGTTTGTCTTTAGAGTGTATGATCCCAAGGATGAGGTCATATTACAGGAAGCTTGGGTGGAAAATAGAACCAACAGACTAACCACCTATTCACTCCAAATGACTTCAAATGATGGAAAACACTGAGACATCTAATCCTTTCAAGGAAATGGTCAATGAATCGCTCCAGTAAAAATAATCATAGATGCTACAATAATTCACCCAAATTCTCCAATAAATTTTGATGGGAAATTTTGGCTCCTCATCTGCAACCCCACATCCTTTTAGTGCCCCAATACCCTTCAAGGTTCAGGTGAATTTTGATATCCCTAAATTTGAAGTCAAAATCAATGCTGATGTAATATAAAATTGGTTAGATCAATTTTCATCTTATTTTTTTGTAAATAAATTCATCAATAAAGATAAGATCACTTTTGCTCTTTTGAAAGCATCATTGCCTGTCAAAAATTGGTGGGAAGTGTACAAAAAGAGATTTAGTGTAGATGATATTGGACATGAGGTAGAACCTACTTGGGATGATTTCATAGAAGCTATAAAGGAAGAATACTACCCCATTGGATCATATGATGATCTGTATATAGAGTGGCAACAACTTCACCAAGGTAAGGAATAGTCTGTTCAAGATTACACTGACATTTTTCATTCTCTATCTGTGAGATTGGGAATCCAAGAAAGTGAGAAACACAAAGTTATCAAATATCATGGCAGACTACAATGGTATATATAGGGAGAAATGGAACTCTTCAATTTAGAAACCCTCAGTGAGGCATACAAGTTCATAGTGAAGATTGAGTAGAAGTATGGAAGAACGAATACGAAGAGTCAACCTTAAAAATGGAAAAGTGACAAAGAAGGTCAAACACAAGGCCAAAATTTGAATAAAAAGGAAGGAAAAAGTGGGAAATGGTGTGATTATCACAAATCTATAAATCACTCTAAAGAAGAATGTTGAGCCATCAAGTCCCTAAATTTTGAGTCACAATCCTCAACATTTAGTACTTTGTCTCATACATAACCTGTAGTTGAAGAGGATGAAGAAGAGATTGTAGATGGTGAGCCTGATGCCATAGTTGCTTCATCATAGACCCATGAGAAGTGTCCAGATGACAAGGAAAGGTTATTTCATTTTAAGTTATGGGTGAAAGGTAAGCCTCTGCATTTCATTCTTGATAATGGGAGTCAAAATAATTTAATCTTTGCTAATATTTTGAAAATCCTAAATTTGTCCATGAAGCCTCACCCAAATCCATATAGTATTGGATGGTTGAGTCTAGGTAAAAACCTCTATGTCACCCACCAATGTCTTCTCTCATATGCAATAAAACCTTTCCAAGATAAGCTTTTATGTGATATGGTCAATCTAGATGTTTGTGATGTATTCTTTGGTCAGCTATTCATATATGATCAGCATGGAATCTATGAATCAATAACTTGAAGGATCACCCTCACTCTTAGAACATGGTGCTACAGGGTACCAGAGGTAACACCTTCCACATCTCTCTCTCTCTCTGATTTGTGCCAAGAAATTTGTTCTCATGGTGGTCAAGCCACAAGAATCCAAAAGGGTTGATGTTGTAACCTTGGCTACACAAAAAATTTAACAATAGAAGCCAATAAATAATAAGTTGAAGAGGTTTATGGCCTCCCATCCATAGATTAATGGTCGGACAGAAATGGTGAACAATTGGGCCCTACACAACTCCATAAAGTACAGCTCTATAAAGCAAAGTCCATTCCAAGTATGCATCAAGAATCAAATCAAAACATAACTACCACACTTGATGATAAATATTGATGTAATGAGGACCATTGATTCTCAAGGAGGAAGGAATGATCTAGGCAACATTCTAAGTGACAATTCGGGTGATGGTTCTACCCTAATCACTGGCAGGACTTCTGGGAGCCATAACTTTTGCACCGTAGCTCCAATCGACTCGAAGTTTGAACTGTTGGAAAGATAAGAATGATTAGAATGTGATGAGATGGAATTGAGCTCCAATAAATGTATTTTGACCTCTAAAAACCCAATGGAAGTGACCCAAATTTCAATTTTAGTAGTGTAATCTAAAAATAGTAAGTTTCTACAAATAGTAATTCTTTGAATTATGTATTGTTGTAAATCATGGAAGTCAAACCACTTAATCTCCCTTGAGATTGGTGACCTTTCACATCCTCCTACTACATTAAAAATGTGTATAAATGAAGATGTATTTTGAAATGGAAATCAAACATCTTTTCTCATAGATAAACATATGTTTTGGATCTACAATTTTTTATGAATAAGACATCTCTTCTCAAAGATAGAATTATTGTTATTGTGTTGTTCTTGTTTCTTGAATTTATTTCAACCAAAGCTTCTGATTTTTGGATCATATAGCCATGGAGAAAACACAAACAAATGATTTGAATGTTGATGAGATCTCGCACTATGATTCAGGTAAAACCCTAGAAATATAACTTCTTGATGATGTTTTTGATAATATAAGGTGGAAAAAACTAGGGGCCAAACCCTTAACATCAGTAGAAAAAGAAAAAAAAGGCTCACAAACAAAAAGAGCCACCAGAGTCATCTACATCATAAATAGCATAAACAAATGATAAATAGTAGATAGTATAAATTAGAAAATATCATAAAGTATAAAAAGAAACTAGACTAAGGAGAAATAACCTCCTAGCCTTTAGCCAAAAAATCCACAATTTCATCTAGTTTCTTGACTTTTTCATCATCCTCAGCATTCACTAGTGACTCATGTTCCTTCAGAAGATTTAGGTTCAGTAAAGCCAAGTGACAGATCATACTACTAATATAGGATCCCAAGGAATGAGCCTTCTCTTAGCTGTCTTCCTTCTCCTTAGTCTCCTCTTCAAATTGCTCCACAATAATCTTCTCCCCTTCACTAGTATTGACCATAGTAACACCCCCCTCACTACTAGAATCCTCTGTCTGTTGTTCATCTCCCCCATCATTGTTCCCTTCAGAAGTCTTCCAAATCTCAATGTCTTTAGCTTTCCACCAAACCTTACCCTGAGTAGAAGCTTTAGAATAATCCATTAATTTGTCCTTTGGGGCTAGTTTCCTCGGAATTCTCCTTGACCTTCTCACCCTAGATGAAAAATCCTCTTTCTTTCCCTTCTCTATCATTTTATAATTTTTCATCGAGCCCTCATAATCACTACTTAGATTCTTATGGGACCCCATTTTATCTTCAGTAACCTCCCCCTTAGAATATGCCTCCTATGTCTTTATTTTTTTACTTTTCACACTCCCTTTAGAGATATGAGCATGTAAATCCTTCACAATCTCTTGTAGAGTAACAGAAAAATAAACCCATTTCATTTTTTGGTTATTAGGGGTAGAGCATGGTTCCTCAAAAATAGTAGTAAAAATGGAGGGTATGCCAACTTGAACTTCAATCACATAGGGTTGAATTAGCTTAGGAGGGTCTAAAGCAAGGTGGAAATTATACAACCAAAGAATGAGGCCTTGATGCAAAGGAACCAAGTGTTTCAAGGTTTTTTTTTAATATTTAGATTTAGCTCAAAACACAAAGTGTTCAAGGGAGGATAATAAATAAATAAAAAATCTTATCAAATCATTGCAATAAAAATGATTAAGGGGAGGTGGTAATTATAAAACCTAGTAAATCATCCCTTCAAGGTGAAGTATTTCATCAGGGGAAAGCACATCTCATCCCATGACTCAGGCAGCTTAGCAGGCTCAAACCCTCCCTAGAATAGGACTAATTCCTTGCTTTCACCTAAGAAAAGATTTTGGTTTTGAGGGTCAACCACCTTGGTCTTCTTCTATAATTTAGTCTCTTTTTTTGAAAGACTAGTTTCCATGGTAATGACCTCTTTGGAGACTTCTTGATGATGTTACTAATATTATTTTTGAATGTTAAATAGAAATTTTATTATGTTCTCTTTAATAGGTATTCCTAATGAATCATATTTTTATAAATGGGCCAATATGAATTGGTAAAATAGGGGATGGGAAATTGAGGCATTAAGAGGCCTAGGAAAAGGGTATGTCTCTTGCATGTTTAAATCAATAGATCATGCTCAAGATATTTTACAATGTGGAACTTGGGTTATCTATGGGAAAGTCCATTACCTTCAAACTTGGAGCTTCAATTTCCATCTTGGAGGGTCATCTTACTCCCATTATCCTATGTGGGTCGAGCTACCTTACTTTAATCTAGCTTTCAAACCATTTTTAAAAGATATTGTGACCTAGTTGGGTAGAGTAATTTGGTGCAAGCACAACTCTGATAAGTTTTTAAGTTTAAGGGTTCATCTGAGAGTCTACATGGAAATAGATTTGAATAGACCATTGCCTGAGAACATTAAAGTTATTGGTCTAGGTTGTGAATTGAATCAGTCTATTTGAATAATTCAAATGCTTGATTTTATTATCGTAAAGAAGGCCATATGATTTATGAGTGTCCTATCAAGAAGAATAAATTCACATAGTCACCCCTAAATTCTTCTCTATGTAGTGTCCATGTTTTCTCCCCCAACCAAGCAGCTCTTCCTTCCATCCCCCAACCTACCCCTCACTCATCGCCTACCCCTACCCCCAACCCTTCCCCTATAGAGTCTAACCCTTCCTTTAAATATGTGGTCATGTTAGATGGATGGAGAATGATTAGAAAGAGGAAAGAGCCATCTAGATCATTTTCTCCTACTATATCTCATTCTTCATCACAAGATCATTTATTCTCAACCCCTCCTTCATTTTCCATACCCTCCACCCTTGAATCCACCCTTGCTCTTCATCATTCCTCTTCTTAAACTCTTGCTCATGATTCCTCTTCCCCTCCTCCTTTCCCCTGATACAGATCTAGATAACCTTTTTTTACCCCTAATAATCAATAATCTATGGATCATGATGTTACTCTCACTAACAACTTCAATATGTTGACTCAAGATGATGATTCTACTAATCTCCAACATGAATTATAACTTAATTTATTGGAATGTAAGAGGGATTTCACTTCCTCATCGTAAGTTTAAATTAAAGGAGGTAGTTATGAAATAGAGGCCTGAAGTGTTATTTTTACAAGAAGTCAAACTTAGTAATATTAGACTTGAAGCATCTTTACATAATGTTTGGAAAGATGTTTTTTTTTTCATACATCTCATATAGATGGTAATGGTGGAGTTGTTATTGGGTTTTCATCATGGATCTCTAAGCATATCATTGATAAGGGTGAAGACCCTTCACATAGCTATGTTTGGGCCCTTACCATTATCAATGGATAACTCATGGATTCTACTCTATTTATGCCCCAAATTTCACTAAAGATAAAATTGAACTTTGGGATTGGTTGTCCAATAATTTGCCTACTATGGATTTGATTCTAGGTGGTAATTTTAACATGGTAGAACATCATTTAGACCAGAGCTAGCCTAAACGACATAATCTTAACAAATATGAATTTAATGTATGTTATGTCAAAATTCCTTGGGTGTTGTAGATCCCATTCATGACAAATTCACCAACCATATCACAAACTGGTTCACTTGGTCCAATTTTAGGATGGGTGGTGATAGGAAATTTAGCAAGATGGATAGATTTTATCTATCTCCTATTTTACTATTGGTCCATGACTCGATGGGTTTTTATGTTCAGGTGGACTATTCCACCACTCTTTCATATCACTACCCCATTTTTTACAGCATTTCCATATCTTAAAAGTCAAGTATTGATAATTCCCTCCCATTCAAACACAATATTTCCCACTTAAATAACCATGTTTGTTTTGTTGCCCTTGAAAGAATCTAGACTACTATACCTAAACTAGAGGAAGGATATTCTTGTATTGATTGGTGGTACACAACCATTTCTTAATGTACCATTTTTCTTCATTCATTTGGTAAACAAATGTCTTGGCAATGAAAATAAAGGGGAAAATAGCTCCAAGGGAAACTCGTTCATGATAGAAAATTACTTAATTTTGATCCTAACAACACTAGAATTCAAACCTTCATTGCTTCTATAGAAGCGCAATTACAAAAAATTGATACTTATAAAGGAAAAGGGGCTAAAATTAGATCTAGACTATACTAGATCAAATAAGGTAACAAGGGTACTAAGTATTTTTTTAGCTAGCTTAATTACAAACATAAAAAGGAAATAATTGACACTATAAAGGATGAATCTGATGTGATTTAATATAATCCTTTTGAGATATGTACCTTATTTAAAAGGTTTTATGAGGAGCTCTTTAAGGATGATCAATGGTAGGACAGTCAACAAGTTCTTGAGGATATTGTTAGGGATCATATTCCTAACAAAATAGACTCTGAATATAGTTATTTTTATATAGAATTCTTTCCTTAGAAGAATTGAAAAAATCCCATTTTTTTATAGCCCCTTACAAAAGTCTAGGCAATGATGGGCTTCTAATGGAATTCTACCAAGCTATGTGGCATCTTATTAAGGAATATTTTTACTGCCTTTACTTGGAAGTTTTTAAGAAAGGATCATTAGGATTGAGCATTAATGGTGGCATAATCAAATTCCTCCCTAAATGGAAAAAGGAAGATACTATTTCTAGTTGGTGTCCCATCACATTACTTAAATAACTCCTATAAAATCATTGTAAAAGCTTTGACTACGAGGATTAAACTAGTGGTGCAAGGAATTTTAAGAGCTAAACAAACTGGGTTTCTTACAGGAAGATATATCCTTGATAATATTATTCTTTCTTGGGAAAAAAGTGAATGGGCTCAATAAATGGGATAAAATGTTATGTTAATCAAACTTGATTTTGATAAAGCTTATGACAGAATACGCTAGAGTTTTGTCCTTAAAATGTTACAATCATTGGGTTTTAGTCCATAGATTCGAGCTCATGTCCAAATGTTATTTCAAGATGCTAATGCTCATATTATTATTAACAATGAGATGATAGACCCATTTCCTTTATAGATATCCATCAGATGAGGATGCCCCTTATCTCCTTTCCTTTATGTCCTAATAGTTGATGCCTTGGGCTATGTGCTTCATTATGCCAATAAAATGAAACTCATTTCAGGTATTTCTATCCCTCATAATGTTATTTTAATCAATTTACATTTTGCTGATGATAGCTTATAATTCTTTCAAAATTCTAAAAAATAAATTAATAATATGATGGCTATTTTAGAATTGTATTATTTAGTTTCAGGGTCTAATCTTGCTCATGATAAATTTTTTTTTTGATGATTCAATTAAGGTCTATTCCTCAATGGATACCTCATGAATGGAAATAAAATAAACATGGTAAGATTACAAGGTATCTTAGGATCCCTTTTGGTCTTGTAGTTTCTCTCTCTGATATGTGGAATTGGTACCTTAATAGAGTTAAGAACAAAAAAATTAGTCAAGGGAATAAATTCCTCTCTTTGGTAGGTAAGATCCAAGTAGCTAACAAAAACATTCTTTCCACACATGTTTATTATTCATATTGATGGATGCCTTCAAAAAAAGGTTGAGGACTTAATTAAAATTATGCTACAATTTATTTGGGCTAAATGGGATAGTAATGCTAGTTTTATATCTACATCATGAACACATTATATTCAACCTAAATATAAAGGTGGTTTGGGGCTAATTGATCCAAGGGGTTTTTCTAGTAGACAAATAGATTATTAGAACTATTATAGATGACAAATAATGGAAAATGCTTATACGAAATAGAATTCGCCTAGCTGTAGTGAAAGGTAAATGGCAGTCATTGGGTTGGTTGGATAAAATTATCCATGCTTCATTCTTTATGAAATCTGCACCACCCTTATAATCTATTTGGAAGGCTTGGAAATATACCTTTCACTTCTTTAATGGAGGGATGCTTCTTTGTAACATGGGTTCAACTTTTCCACTTCTTCTATTTGGTGGAATAAACATATTGGTTATCAAGGCCAACCCCTTGCCTTAAGTTATTCTAAACAGTCTTATTTTATATTTAATAAGGGAACTTGCTTTTTTGGAGATCTTTGGGATTTTTCTACTTTGAGCTAGTTACCATGGCAGACTATCAAAACTTTTTTTGGCTTGAGAAATAATTATAAACCATATCTAATTTTTTTTAAGTCTTTGGTGCCTTTGGAATTATCTATGAAGCTATGTACTCATGTCCAATGTATTTTTTTCAAAGACTAGTTATGGTTGGTTTCTTATCCTTTTCTTTTTTTTCCTTTAAAGAGGATATACTTATAATTGCTTCTAGAATTGCCTTTAAAGCCCTATTTGAAAAACAAATGGAACTGCAGGTTCAGTGAAAGATATTGGACAAAACTCACTACTCAAATTTGGAAATCAAAAGTTGATTCTGATGCTCAGTTGATGGCTTGAAAGATACTACATTGTAAACTTCCCATTGAGGATAGGTTAAAAAATATTATGATCCAACCTATTGACTATCCATTTTGTCATCAACATGAAAGTATGAGACATATATTTTGGGGATGCCTATATGTGAAAAAATAATGAAATTCAACGTTTTGTGATTTTCCTACTATCTTTGGACACAAGATTAAATTGAAAGAGGCTCTACTAGGTTTTGGATTACATGATAATGTTATAGTTAATGGTGTTAGACATGTTATTTTCATGCACCTATGAAAGAATAAATGCAAAGAAGTTTTTGATCATCATGATTTTGTAATTCTAAGGTTTTAATCTAATATAATTTTTTATTTTGTTTTTTTTTTATCTCAATGTCAAGCAGAATCAAAGAAGAATACAATGGTGGCTCTCTAGATTTAACAAATTAAATATCAAGTGAACTAGCTACTAAGTAACAAGAAGATTTATATTACACAAGAATTAAAGAATCTATTGCATGATAGTTGATAGGCTTGCATGGATTATCATGATGTAATTTATTTTTGTATCATGATTTTCATAGTTTTTTATGACTCTGTTTACTACCAACACTATATTGTTCTTGCTTTCTAGGTTTTTAATGCTGCCAACAGTCTCTCCCTTTCAGGTGCTCTTATGAGTACTGAATTCTTTATGTAATTTGAATATATTTCAATACAAAAAAAAAGGAAAGAATATGGTGTCTTTTCTTTCCTCAAAAAATATATCCACTTTAACTAAATGTTAAAATCACATCTCTACAAAATGGAAAACAATTTGCTCAACTTACTCATCTCTAAAGAAAGGAAATGAATGACTATATTCACATGCTTCCAATGGATAACAAATTCCAAGTTAAAAAGAAGCACGTGCTTGACTTCATGATTAATGGTGATAGAAAGCATTCACGTGTTTTTTATTTTAATGTTTAATTGGTTCAAATTAATTAAATAAAAAAATGACAATGATTAGAGTATGAAAATAACTTAATATAATATAAAAAAATTAAAATAAGTTATAAATAATATTATATTGTAGAATTTTTAATTACTTGTAATTGGTATATTTGGTAATAATTTCACATTGAGAATAATTTCAAGATATAGAAAATTTATAAGGCATATATTTATTAAAAGTGTTTAATTTAAAAACATATTAAAGGGTGAAAACTCAAAGAGATGAACATTTAGAACTATTGTGTGGTTCAATTTATGGATTATATTGGAATATAATAAATAAAAATATATAAGATAAAAATCATTAAAGTAATGAGTACTTATACTCCAAAAAAAATGAAATAAAATATTGTAATGACATCAGAACATGAATATAACATTAAGAATGAAACCTAGGAAAGATACATAAATAAAGCCCACAATCATACTCTAAAAAAAATTAAATAAAATACTGTAATGGCATCACATATTGAATATAAAAATAATAATGAAACCTAGGAAAGATACATAAATAAAACCCACAACCATCAAACACCTTGAATGTGATATCAAAGTTATAACGTAAGACAATAATGCTACCATTAGGGAGACCAAACCCATAAAAGGTGGCAATGGTTTATCTCCATAACCACTCCCACTTATAGGTAGTTATGGATATATAAGTAAAAAAATCCCAAACCAATTATTCATTTTTTTTTAGTAGAATCATATACCATGGAAACATGTCAATCTTAAAGAATTTCAAAACAAATGTGGAACTAGTGTCAAGAATATCAAGTATTAAAAAAAAATTATAACAATTTCTTGATGGATTATATTTGATGGGATAAATTAAACTTGGCATTATAAACTCAAAGGTGATAAAATATTACTCCCACATTAAGGCATTAATATAACATGTACCAAGCAAAGTGAGCCTTCTTGGTTTCAAAATTGGCTATTCATATTACGTTGAATCTCTTACTTTAGTGATGATGAAAGGAGCTAAGAATCCATTTAGTTTTTATTTTTTCTTCTAACATAATTAGAAGAAACCCATGATTAGTTAATAATGATATGTATTAAAAGGTACTATCACATGTCACTGCCAATCTCTCTACTAAAGTGGGTATAGGAATTAACAATCTTAGGAAAATATTATTCAAAACTAATTATAATATTTTCATTATAGGTCTCAATGTATGTTCCTATAATATGTAACCTATATTTGATAAGTATTCCATGTTATCCACGAGCATGAGGTATGGAAAAAATCATATGCAATGCTATACACATATCTTTTATATAGCTTTATGGATTTAACTCTACATACTTCAAAACAAAAGGAGTGAAAGAGTAGTTGATAATGAAATACTATTGATATAGATTAATTATTGATATAAATCCCATTTATAAAGTTGTCTCAACCTAAAAAATCCATGGTTTGTCAACCAACTAAAATTTCCATATGTTCTTATAAAATTAAGCTCAATATATTTTTATGGGTAAAGCGGTCATGGAAATAGAGTGAATTCACATCTCTCTCCAATATTTTCTATTATTGATGCATCATTGAAAAATTTTAATTTTATATCCCTCCTTTCCTTTAAAGGATCAATTATTCCATTATTACATAAAGAGTTGTTCCTTGTTTTGATGTAAATTGGGCCCATCACTTCTACATCTCTTTATATATAAAGCCACTATATGGAAACCTCAACATCTTTTAGATTTATACCAAATTAAATCTCTCAATAGATCTTAAAATTTATAAGAATTTATTATATAAGGCCTTCACCATGATGACAAATAAGTTACATGAGTAGAAAATGGGACCTTAGATAAAATTTGAAACTTTCATGCCAAAGAAAGAAGTTTGGCATGCTAATTTAAAAGTTTCTTTTCCATTATTTAGATAACATAAGTACATAGGTTAATAAGTGTGGCTTGTAAATAAAATAAAATGCTTATAAATTTTAACATCTTCTTATAATCAATAGATATATACATCTATATTGTTGAAGCCATGGTGGCAGGGGTAGAATCTATCTATAACATTGTCTTTTATCCCACTGAATGTTATATTCTAAAGAAATATACAAAATAGTCTAAGGAATTCCATGGATATTTTTATAGACTCCTCCTCAACCAAAGTGAGAATAAATCTTCATCAAATTGGTCATTGATTAGTTTTTAGTTTTAATTTTTTGGGAGGAAAATAACATTTATAATCACTTTAGAGATATAATTAATCAGAAGATAACCAAAACTTTCAATGGCAAGAACTTAAAGGATGGGAATGAGGGTATTATTAAAACATTTATCTAAATATAGACCAAACCATTAAAATTATTTCCCACTAATAGTGAGACAATTTGAAGTATCCTTAAACATAACAATAACTAAATTGAAATAATTTGACACAAACCCCAACATGAAGCATACAAAATTTGAATGGAAATTTAATTATATCGATATGAATTTTCAAATTCAATTTTAACAAATATGAATAGATGATTAGAGATTTAGGCGCATTCCACACCCTCTCAAATAGAAGATATTATGGAAGATGTATATGTTATTGATGAATATATTATTTCTAACTTAACTATCAAGGAAAATGAGTTACATATTTTAATTTCAAAGGTAAACCTAACTATAATCTTGTATGTCACATTGTGAAAAGTGACAAGACTTTGATTAATGATTAATTCTAGATTTTGTGATGATTATTTTATAATCATTCGAAACATGGTAATGACATGTGACTTATGTAAACGTACCACCTCTTTCCAGGTATTCTATCTATTTTTGTCATCAAAACATACCTTATAAGAATGCCATCAATTTGATCACCATATATTATTTATAAATTCAAAGCACTACCTTAAGGTTTGACATGCATTTTTAAAAACCCCGTGATGATTTCACTAATGATATTTTTTTGGGGGGGTCTTGGGGTACGATTAAACCAACTCTTTTTCTTATTATAAATATAATATTTTCATAGTCCATAAAACTTATCCAAACAAAAAAAAATACTAATATTTTTTTTATTTTTCCTTATTATTTTTGGATCCTAATATGGTGATGTGCCCCTTCCCATAGTTTAAGTTTCATGCATACTCTTATCTTGGAAACCTATTTTATAGGAAATTAATTTATCTTAGCAACTTTCATTCTCATTATCGCTCAATCTACTAGCTCCCATTTATCACATATAGCTAATACAATAAATTAAAATAACTATTCATATAAATATATTACTTACTCTTGCATTCTTATAACACCATTATTACATGTAGTGAAATTTACATCATGAAACGTCATGAAAATGATCAGATTTGCCTTAGAAATATATTTTTTTAAATTTTTTAGGTGGAAAATCTTTGAGTAATTTATGTTAATTTTTTGGTTCAAAAGTGGTGAAAAAAGTGAAGTAGATAATAATTTTTAATTATATGATTTTTACGCCACATTTTGCCATATTTTTATTGAACTTTTACCCAATTTTTACGTAACATTAATGTCGACTATTAAATTATTAAAAAATATATATAATAAAAATAAATTAGTTAAAAAATTAATGAGTTTTCTTGGTCAATTATTTAAAAAACATCCTAAACTAAACAAATACAAGGCTTGTAACATGACTCACTGCATCAAAAAACATAAAATAAATAAATAATCTTGCATTAATAAATTTGTATTTATTTCTTTCTTGCATAAATAAATAGCAGGTATAAAGTTTTTTTAATTGTATATATTGAGGGTTTGGAATCATTCATTGTTTTATGTAATAATAAATATACATTATGACAATGTCTTCATTTTATAATATTATTTTTATTTATTGACATAATTTATGTTAGAATTTTTAAAATGGATTGAAAAATTAAAAATTTGAGTTTGATGTAGTAATTTAGTTAACTCACTTTATATCAAACACATTTACATAAAGTTGCTCTATATTTCTATGTTAGAAAATAGTGTTAAACTTTATCTAAAATGACATTTTAGTATCTGACATAGAGAGAACAAGATGTTTGTATCATAGTTTTCATCATAACATTTTTAGTGGTTTAGGAGGGAGAATTTTTAATGTAACAACCTTGTTGGGTTTGATATAGAAAATGTGATAATTTATTTTTAATTTAATCAACACATTCCTTCATTTGAGTTCACCACTAGAATCTAAATAGTTATTCAGATATAACATTCTAATTATACTAAAAATAAGCATGTGACATCTAATACCACTAATCCTTATCACCATATATGACACATCATAACCAAATATAGAAAGTAATTACAAATATCTAGCCACTGTTGTTACAACAATATAACCACTGCTATCAAAGTTCAAATAAGTAAATAATTACATCTCATCATATTAATGTCTCAATAATAATAAATACAATACAATGTATAAGATACAAGATATAAATCTCCATAGAATATGAGTTCCTGAACTCCAGTATCTTTGGCAATCTCAAGTGTCATCTCCAAATAAGTACTATTATGGGGAAGGAGAGCATCATCTGAGTTCTTTTCCACACCAACCATGGACCATAGATTCCCTACAAAATTTATATCAAGGAATGGCCCTACCTTCACGAATGAGTGGATAATGATGGTGTAAGAATCTAGAGAGACAAACTAGTACCCATGTATTATATGATTTCTAAAATTAAGCATGCAGTGTATCATAAATAAACATGTTCTAATAAGATATCACACAAACATGTAAATCATAGACATAAAATGATAACATCTCATTAACATTAATTGAACAACTTTTTTTTAATAATTATTGATCTCTAAGATTAGTCAATTTCATAAACACCACTTGATCAGATTATCTTCATCTAGCATTGTGATGCTAGTAAGCTAGTGAAGTTCATCTCACTACTTACTCAACAACAACAATGTAAGATTTGTTTAACATATATATAACCAAAAAATTCATACATATTAATTTCTATAAACAACCACAAAACATGCTAAACATAGCAATAACCAAAACACATAAATCTAGTCTATCAAACATATGAATGCATCTAGTTACAATTATAGTTTGTACCACCAAATTATAACATATATTTAGAATTTAGTTTTCAAATAAAATACACTTTAAGACATCCCATAATATCATAGTTTATTTTACATGAGCATACTACTCAATCAGGAACAACCAATCTTATAATTTCAAGAATCAAATATCTCTTAATCCTAAATAAAAAGAAAGCAAGTATGATTTATACCAATTGAGTATATCATATATTTAAACTACCTAATACTATAATTTATAGTCATACTATATACATCTAAATTTGCTTACTTCATTTAACGTCACTAATATTACTATTGGTTGACACTAATTCTATTTATCTAATTTATCTCATCTAATCCCATTATAAAATCACCCCCTCTAAACACTTATCTCATATCCCCCATCAATATTTATTCATTCACTAATTATAGTCTTATCCTACTTCATTATTTCTCCAAAATCCCCATTATCCCATCTTAATCCCACTTATATATTATTTGGGAATTTTAAATTCTCATGGCCCACCTACCCACCTACTAAGTCTACTCTTAAGCTCTCGTACATCCCTAGTCCCTAATCACCCACCTAATCCTATCTAGTCCCATACCTAATCCTAATTAATCCCTAAAGAGGATTCTAGAATCTTCTCTATTCTCACCTTCCTCTCTAGAAGCCTCTAAGTCTAGAGGCTTTCAAAGAATTTTAAATTCCTTGGATAAACCTCCACCATAGATCTCCATAATCTAACGTTGAATTCCAACCATTGATTCTTCCATCCACATTATATTTAAACAACTCAGTCCTCCATTAAAACCAACTCATGAATTTTATAAAGTCTCCATGCCCACATAATCAACTAGCAACTACAAGCATTTAATATATAAAGTCTTCATGTCAATCTAATACTTTAATCCATCATCAACATCCTTGATCATGCCAAAATTTGAAGTCTAAAGTAATCTCAATCCAATCTTCTTGTTTTTGTATTCATTTAATCATGGTTTAGAGAAACTAGCTTTAGGATTAGTATGTTAGTTTCAATTTTGCATTCATTTATTTACATATTGGTTATAATGGCTTTAGATCTTACCTAGGTAGTTTATTATTTTAGGTTTTAAACTGCGTGTTTATAGTAATTTAATCCAGTGTGCTCAAAATTCACACTACACACACATCAAAATGCACTAATATATGTTATATATGTCAAAAAAATTGTACATATTAATATACCCATAATATGAACTACGCATAAGTATTCATTGCTATAAATTAACAGTCATTTATAACTTTAATCAATAATTTTGTATGATTTCATTTAATCATTAAAAATTTCTCATTCATGAAGTATATTGATGATATATATAAGATAAGGGACTATACAAAGTAATTCATCTTCATAGTTTTTATTCCTAACTAAAATAGATTTTCATCCTAATATAATCAAAACATATATAATTTCATACACAAGTTCTGAAAACTACATAGTCTTTCATATCAGGGCCTGCATATAACTATTTGTCAATATCCAAATTGCTCTTATATAATACACAAAAGTTTCACCAAGTACACAGATATATGAATCACCCAAATCCATGACAATATACTAGTCAAAAGCTATGTTATAGGCACACATCCCATTATATATATATATATATATATATATATATATATATATATATATATATATATACTACGTATGTATAAGGGCACCTATATTCTCATATAGATGTATTTTTTATGTTTACACACCTTGTATAACATATACTAAGTAGTTCATATATTTCATACTAATAGTATTCTTCATTTTTTCTATTCCTAAATCAACAAGTAGGGTCTATCACCAAATTTTACCATTTTTTGAACCCTTTTTATTTATTCAATTATTTATAAATCCTGAATCCATTATGACAAACAAAGGATACATTTTAGGATGGCTAACACCTTCTAAAATAGATTAAAGTTACAAATCCAACTCATGCCAATCAAAATATCATTGACTCAAACCAACAGTCAAAATGCATTAGCAAGCATTAATACATGGATTAAAAAGGTAGAGTCAACCTTGACAGTCTTAAGAAAAGCAAAGATAGTCATCAAAATGATTAAAAGTAATAAATGATAACTGACCATCAACTCAACTGATTTCATTAAAATGGACTACATTAATAAACATATGGCTACGTCTATTCGGGTTACTCTCAACCCAACTATTTTATATATATATATATATATATATATATATATATATATATATATATATATATATATATATATATATATATATATATATTAGCTAACAAAACTGATAGTTAAATTCACGTCACATAGATCTAATAACATACATAGATCATAAAGATAACAAACTTACAAGGTAAATCTTTTGATGGTAATGTTAATTTATAGTAGACTACTAACCTTCCCATATGTTATTTAGAGATATTAGCATTCACTAATAACAATCATATCAAATGATATGGGTAATTGGTTTATAACACATACATAAGTAACAGTAATTGTTGGTCCACTAAAAAATTAACTATTAACTATCTATTAAAATTCAAATTTATCCACTTATTATTTTAATGTATATGTCCATAGATATTATATCTAACTATCATAGTAAATTAAACTTCAGTTATGATCTTTGTTACAATCACTAAGTGGCTTATGGTCTTACCTTAATCTGGCAATTATTAAATGGTTAGGACCCACAATATAGATAACAATTATTATTCTTATTAATTGGAGAAGGACTGGCCATAATGTCATTATCCAATAGCCATTCTAAAACAATTATCAAGCACTATGTCATAATGACTTTCACTTGCTAAGTTATATTAGAAATGATTGGATAATACAAATCAACACATACTAGTAACTTATAGGGTGGTCATTAAACAATAATATTGACTTAGCACCTATGGCTATTTCTATTAACTGGCTAGGTTGTTATTACCAAAATCACTATTTCCATTAATTTAAACATGCAGTAACATTGAAAGTCACTTATGGTATAATCATTATACAGGTTTTGCTTAGCATAAGTTGCCAAGCTTATTGGCATAGATAACTAAACTGGCTCACATTATATATATAATATTAGAGCTCCACTATATTGGATCACTAACTAAATTGAATTGCTATAATTAATGTTTTGTTGTTTTCTAATAACATACATAATGATATTGATATATTTAATGTACTATAATATATTCTGAGAATATGCTTATAACAAAATTATTTCTTATAATAAATTAGAAACATAATTATATATCTTATATTTTATGATGCCCCATAGTCAGTGATTTGATTTGAAGTATTTGACTTGATTTCAATGCTTTATAAACATTCCTACCCATACATTGTATGGAATGTTGTGATTTGATTTGATTTGAAGAGAGTCAGTGATTTGAATTGATTTCATAATTATATGTGTAACAAAATTGATGTTGTATACCAATTTGTCATATATCACCATATAATTATGCTAACATAGAGAATATATTATTTAACATGTATATACTATTCACTTATATGAAGTCATTATTGTAAAAGTATGTACTACAGTTCATTGTTTCTCAAGTCACTATTATAAAATTACTTCATAATGTTCAATTGATATATATTTGGATTGTATATAGAAATATCTGTAGTTATTTTTAATTCACTATAGTTGTATAAATTCATCATTACAGTTATACACTCCATACTATATAATACGCTACCATTTTAATATGTAGTTATCTATTAAATACCAACTGCACTTATGAATGCATACTACATATATATCATATCAGAATGTTAAATGAATGCACATATACATACTATAAATATATGCATATATATTATAATAGATTTCTAAATAAATATGAACTTAGCTCGAAGGATTATGGCAAGTCGATGGTATCCTATTTTCCTCACCATGCACTTTAACTTCCTTCATCAAAATGTCTGATCCTCTTCCTTCCTCCTCCATGTGGTGTTGCCATTTTCATCTTCCTCCCTCCTCAGTTGTGATCCTCTATCCTCTTTCTTTCCTTATCATTTTTCCCCTTCTAAATATGTATTCCCTTTTAATGAGAATCTCCTTTGATTTTAAATCTATTTCCTTTCTTTTTTTAAATATCTCTAACATTCTTTTTATGGATGTTGCGCTTCATTTTCCTTTCTTTTTATTTTTATTTCTTTTTGTTTTGTTTCCTTTTTGGATGCTCTATCCAGTTTGCATATATTTGACTTGATAATAATTAATTCATTAATTATAACAAAATTATTTTATTGCTACTAACTTAGCATAGTTAAATTATTTTCAATGTGACTAATGTAATTTAATCACATTCTATGAAAAACATTAGTTAACACATTATTATTCAAATTGAATTAACCATAATGAAATCATATGAGTTTAATCCCATGTGAGTAATAAACTAAGCTAACACATAACTAACCATGCATAAACAATTATCTAAATTCACATAGCATCAAAAATTCACTAACACTAACCATTCAATTATGCATCTAGCATATACTAGCTAATGTGGTGTGTGCAAGGTTCTAGCCATTTTCTTTGTCATCCTCCAACAAGTCCATCTACGTCACCTTTTCTAATTATGCTCTCCCTTCATCAAGCTCTAAGGGATGAATCTCTTATGTGTCCAACTCATGATAAACATGTAGTTAGTCCATTACATCATGACATATATACATCATAAAATATAGTTGAAATAATAACTCATCATGATCAAAATATAAGAATATACACTATAGCTAACTCATATCAATGTAATCATAAAACCAAAGCAACATACCATTGTCCCATAATATTATATGACTTACAACTTAGCTAGTAATAATAATATCAAATTATCAACAATATAACATCCACGGATAATTAGTTAAGTTTTCTTAATGAGGAATTGAGATGTAACATCCTTCCCCACTAAAGCTAGTCATCATCCTAGATGACACTTATTCAAACATAAGTTCTGAATCAAAAATATTGTTCAATAGAAAATAAACATAGTAAAAAGTATCAAATCAAGAAAATAAATATGGTAATTTCTTATAGAACCCATCATAGTTATCTCAAGTAGCATTATTCTCAAAGTATTGGTCCCACAAGACCCTGCACTGTGGCATCTCCCTATGAAAACAAAATTTGCAAGTGTCACTTACTTTGAATAGTTATATCATGACCACCCAAAGGTCTAAAACTAGTAAGGCAATCATATATGTTATAGGAATGACCACTTCTAATACCTCAAATGGTCCTACATATCTCAGTGAAAGTTTCACTAAATTCCAAAATTTAGGCTTCAATCAACAACACATAAAATCAAAAAACAAATGGCTAAGCAGAGTTCCACAAAGCCTCCTAGTCCCTCTACACATATCTCTATCCTAGAGAGTGTTTTTCTCATTCTAGAGAAAAGTGTTTAGGGAACTTGGTAAGAATCATGTGTATAAGTTAATACCATCACTACTCCATGTAGCTCCTAATAAGTATAACATGTCAATACTACCGCTACTCCATTTAGCTCCTGGAAAGTATGATAATGAATGGGAACTAAAAATACTACATTTTTAATGTATACAAAATTAAGGAACAAAAATTCCATAGTATACATGTGTATGGACATATATCTAAATTTGACAAGTTGCATATGTCAAATCCTAGATTTGACAAGCTCCCCTTGTTAGATCCAAATTTAGTAACTACCGAGCCAATGTGAGAATAAATAGAATCCACTCACATATCTTAGTACTCATGTTCCTAATTCACCACTTTTCCCTTAGGTGTCCACAACCTAATGATCCCCAAAATGTACACAAGGTTCAATGAATCACAAATCCATACAAAGAAATCACAGAAAATAATGATATATGCTAAATAATTCAATATATACCAACATACATTACAATAAAAATCATACAATCACTACATAATTGTATTAATTTACCATTAGCCAAACATAACTAGTATCAAATTTCGCCTCTTAACTTATTTATGTTATAATTGTAGTTATGATATAAAAAAATGTTAAAACTATCATAACAAACAAAGGCCAAGGATCACACCATCCTTACAATCTTATAAAAGGAACAAGTGAGACAATGTTTCCCTGCTTACTCAGTTAGTTACAAAATAAGTTATAAGTTTACCTCAACCATTTGGACTTAAAAAGATGTTCTGCAAATCCTATTTCATACTCACTCTAGGCAAAAAGTACATAAATGTCTCATCAAATCAACATGTTTTAAGTAAGATGATAATAATACAAATATAATCAAGGGTAAATAATAACATAACAATTATAATCAACTTATAAATCTTAATCCAGAACTAATATAAATTTGAGGTTCACCACTCTATGTGATAAAAGTTCACAAGAGAAAGTAGTGAACTAACATCTTATGAACAAAACTCTTAAATACCCTCACATGGTATGAATAAAAAATCCACAACCCAAGTTTCCATAATAACTACACACTTACCAAATATGTAAGTGCAGTATCATATCTTGTTTCCACAACCAAAAAAAAAATATTAACCACATAGATGTATCAATCCATTTCATTCCTAAAACTTCTCTATCAACAAGAAGTAAAACACACTATCCCATGAACTCTAGGGAATATGGTCAAAACAACATTTCAAAAACAAATTTCTGTTTAAGGGAACACTAAATCTACATCATGAAAAATATGAATCCCCTTAGTGGGTTTATAATGATGTCAAAAGAGAGTGAAAGAGTAACAACGCACTTCCATACTAGTTATGTGAGATGACACCTCATCCTAATCCACATAATCATAGGGGTTCCAATCCAAGAACAAACTCTTAACACATAAAAATTCTCAACCAAGACATCTACACTTTACTACAAGAAAATTCCCATCATACTAGGTTGTGCCAATCCATAAATGATCTTTTAGGATTCCCACTTTTAGGATTAGTGTATATAAGACACAAAACTAATACATATATACTTAAACAATAATCATCCCATGATTTTTGTACACTCAAAATATAAAGCACAAGTGATGGAGATGACTTGATTACCTAATAAAGATGTAATCACTCTCGAGGTGTTTGATCTAAGAGATCAAAATATTGTAAGAATATCTTGTTCACAACTCTTGAACTATGGCATGCACTCACCTATCCAAACATCATATACAAACATACATGAGGATTTACTAAATCTCATAACTCCAATCATGGTGAAGCATGATTCTACACTAAGGTAATACAAATACAATATTCACTTCTCTTAACCAGTATAATACTACCTGTACTCTCACACCTTAAGGGTTTTACTGCTCATCAAAATGATCTTAAGGTTCATCTTGATGTTCTTCTTCTTCATGACCATAAATTCTTGGCCATTAATCTTTAGTTCCAAGGCTAAAATTTTTTATCCTTCGTTCATTCATGGCTGAGATAATTTGATCTAACTCTACGTCTTACTCAATGTTAAGTCAGTTAAAATAAAATAAAGGGTTAATGTAATGACATTTGTAGAAACATCTCTACATACTCTAGCTTTTACCAAACACTTTTTTGATAAACAAAAAGATATGAAAATTCTAGAGGACTCATTAGGTCCTAGAGTTTGAGTCACAACTCTGATACCACATGTAACAACCCCACTAGGTTTGACATAAAAAAATGTGATTATTTTTTTTTAAAATCTAATCAATACATTCCTTCATTCGAATTTACCATTAGAATCTAATTAGTGATTCAAATATAAAATTATAAGTATACTAACTGCAAATAAGTATGTGACCTCTAACAACCACTGATCACTATTAACATATGAAACAAATCATAACCAAATATAGAAAGTAATTAAAAATATCCAGCCACGGTTGGTATAATGATATATCCATTAATATAAAAGTTCAAATAAGTAAATAATTACATCTCATCAGATTAATGTCTCAATAATAATAAATACAATGCAATGTAAAAGAAACAAATCTCTATAGAGTATGAGTTCCTAAATTCCAGTATATCTAGCAATCTTAAGTGTCATCTCCAAGTAAGCACTATTGTGGAGAGGAAGAACATTATCTGAGATATTTTCCATAACAATGATGGACCATCAATCCCCTACAAAATTCCCATCAAAGAATGTTCCTCATTTCATGATGAGTAGATAGTGATAGTGCAAGAATCTAGAGATATAAGGTAGTACCCATGTGATGTATAATTTCTAAAACTAAACATGTGTTGTATCATAAAGAAACCCATTCTAAAAAAATATCACACAAATATGTAAATCATACACATGAAAGGACAATGTATCACTAACATTACCTATCCAAGGTTTTCAAATAGTTATTGATCTTTAGGATCAGTCAATTTCATACACACCACTTAATCAAATTACCTTCATTTGGCATTGTGATGTTAGTAACCTAATGAAGTCCATTTCAGTACTTACTCAGTAACAATAATGTGAAATTTGGTTAACATATATATAAATAACAAATTCATACAAATTAATTCCTACCAACAATCACAAAACATGTTAAACATAGCAATGACCAAAATGCATACATTTAATTCATTGAACGTATGAATGCTTCTAGATATACAATTATAATTTGTACCACTCGGGTATAACATACATTTAAAATATAGTTTTTAAATAAAATACATTCTATGGCATCCCATAATATCATAGTTCATTATACATGAGCACATTACTCAATCATGAACAACCAATCTTATAATTTTAAGAGTCAAATGTCTCTTAATCCTAAATAATAAGCAAACATGGTTTATACCAATTAGGTATATTTTGTGTCACACATCATAATGCACTAATATATGTTATATATGTCAAAACAATTGTACATATTAATATACTCATAATATGAATTGCACATAAGTTTTCACTACTGTAAACTAATAGTCATTTATAGCTTTAATCAAGAATTTTGTATGATTTCATCAATCATGAAAACTTTCATGTTCATGAAGTATATTGGCAATCTCTATAAGATAATGGATTCTACAAATTAATACACCTTCATAGTTTTTATCCCTAACTAAAATAGATTTTCATCCTGATATAATCAAAATGTATATAACTCTGTACATAATTTCTCAAGAATATATAGTCTTATGTATCGGGATTTGCATATAAGTATTTAGAAATATCCAATTGATCTTATATGGTACACAAAAGTTTCATCTAGTAGACAAATATATGAATCAACCAAAGCTGTGATAATATACTAGTCAAAATATATGCTATAAGCATGCATCTCATTGTGTGTGTGTGTGTGTGTAAAGGCACCTATATTCTCATATAGACATATTTTGTATATTTTCACACCTTATGTAACATATACTAAGTATTACATATGTTTCATACTAACAATATTCTTCATTTTTTTATTCTTAAATCAATAATCAGGGTTTATCATCAAATTTTACCAAATTTTGAACCCTTGTTACTTATTCAATTATTTCCAAGTCATGAATCCATTATGATAAATAGAGGATACATTTCAGGATGGCTAACGCCTTCTAAAATAGATCAAAGTTACAAAAGCAACTTATGCCTATCAAAATAGCATTGACTCAACCCAATAGTCAAAGTGCACTAGCAAACATTGATACATGGATTAAAAATGCAGAGTCAGCCATGATGGTCTCAAGAAGAGCAAAGATAGTCATCAAAATGATTAAAATCAATAAATGATAATTTACCATCAACTCAATTGAGTTAATTAAAATGGACTAGATTGATAAACACAGGGCTACATCTATTTGGTTTACTCTCAACCTAGCTATTACTCTATTAGAATTACAAAGTGTGTGTGTGTGTGTGTGTGTGTGTGTGTGTTTGTGTGTGTGTGTGTGTGTGTGTGTGTGTGTGTGTGTGTGTGTGTGTGTGTGTGTGTGTGTGTGTGTGTGTGTGTGTGTGTGTGTGTGTGTGTGTGTGTGTGTGTGTGTGTGTGTGTGTGTGTGTGTGTGTGTGTGTGTGTATTTACCATGTAAGTTTGCTATCTTTTTTATCTATGTATGTTAGTATATATATGTAACATGAGTTTAGCTATTAGTTTTGTTAGCTGAGACTATATATATATATATATATATATATATATATATATATATATATATATATATATATATATATAGTCTCAGCTAACAAAACTGATAGCTAAACTCATGTTACATAGATATACTAACATACATAGATCACAAAGATAGCAAACTTACATGGTAAATAGTTTGTTGATAATGTTAATTTATAATAGACTACTAACCTTCCCATATGTTAGTTAGAGATATCATCATTCACTAATAACAATCATATCAAACGATATGGGAAATTGGTTTGTAACACATACAAAAGTAATAGTAACCATTGATCCACTAGAAAATTAACTATTAACTATCTATCTATTAATAGTCAAATTTATCAACTTATTATTGTTAATTTATATGTCCATATTTATTATATCCAACTATCAATTTAAATTAAACTTCAGTTATGATCTTTGTTACGATCACTAAGTGGCTTATGGTCTTACCTTAATCTGGTAGTTACTAAATAGATAAGACCCACATAGTATAAATAATGGTTATTGTTCTTAGTATCCAGAGAGGGACCGACCACAATGTCACTATCTAATAACCATTCTAAAATAATTATCAAGCACTATGTCATAATGACTTTCACTTATTGAGTTATATTAGAAATGATTGGATAATACAAATCCACATAAACTAGTAACTTATAGGGTGATCTCTATACAATAATATTGACTTAGCACCTATGGTTGTTTCCATTAACTAGTTAAGTAATTATTACCAAAATCACTAATTCCATTAATTTACACATGTAGTAACATTGAAATCCACTTATGGTATAATCATTATATAAGGTTCGCTTAGCACAAGTTGCCAAGCTTATTGGCATAGATAACTAAACTAGTTCACAGTATATATATATAATATTAGAGCTCCACTATATTAGATCAGTAACTAAACTAAATTGTAATAATCAATGTTTTTTTGTTTTCTAATAATATAAATAATGATATTATTATATTTAATGTACTACGATATATTTTGATAATATGTTTTTTAACAAAATCATAGCTTATAACAAATCTGATACATAATTATATATATTATATTTTATGATGCCCCACAATCAATGATTTGATTTGATTTCAATGCTTTATAAACATTCCTACCCATACATCATATAGAATGCTATGACTTTATTTGATTTGAAGAGAGTCAGTTATTTGATTTGATTTCGTAATTATATGTGTAACAAAATCGTTGTTGTATACCAGTTTGTCATATAACACTATATAATTATGATAACACATAAAATATATTATTTAACATATATATACTATTCATTTATATTAATTCACTATTTCAAAATTATTTATTACAGTTCACTATCTCTTAGGTCATTATTATAAAATTGCTTCATATTGTTCAATTGATATATTTGGATTGTATAATAAATCTCTATAGTGATTTTTAATTCATTGTAGTTGGATATATGCATCATTGTAGTTATGCAATCCATGTAATATGATATGCTACCCTTTTAATATGCATTTCTCTATTAAATAACAATCATGCTTATGAATACATACTACATATATATCATATTAGAATGCTAAATGAATGCATGTGAACATTCTAGAAATGTATGCATATATATCATAAAAGAATGTTAAATAAAGGTGAACTTAGCTAGAAGGATTATGGTGGGTCGACAGTAGCCTATTTTTTCCACCAAGCACTTTGGCTTACTTCATCATAATAATTGATCCTCTTTCTTCCTTCTTTTCCATGTGGGGCTGCCCTTTTCTTCTTCCTCCCTCCTCAGTTGTGCTTCTCTCTCATCTTTCTTTCCCTAGAATTTTGCCCCTTTTAAATATTTATTCCCCTTGAATGAAAATATCCTTTGATTTTAAAGCTATTTCATTTTTTAAAAAGATATCTAAAATTATTTTTACGTATGTTGTGCTTCACTTTCCTTTCTTTTTATTTTTTTTCTTTATGATTTTCCTTTCTTTATGATTTTCCTTTCTTTTTGTTTTGTTTCATTTTTGGACACTTTATCCAATTTGCATATTTTTGACCTTATAATAATTAATTCATTAATTATAACAAAATCATTTTATTGATATTAACTTATCATAGGTAAATTATTTTCAATATGACTAATGTAAGTTAGTCACATTCCATCAAAAATGTTTGTTAACACATTATTATTCAAACCAAATTAACCACAATGAAATCATATGAGGTTAATCCCATGTGAGAAATAAACTAAGCTAACACACAACTAATGATGTACAAATAATTATCTAAATTCACATATCAAAAATACACTTACGTTAACCATTCAATTATGCATCTAACATATACTAGCTAATGTGGTGTGTGCAAGGTTCTAGCCATTTTCCTAGTAATCCTTAAATAACTCCATCTACATCACCCTCTCAAATGATGGTTTCCCTTCATCAGGGTCTGAGGGATGAATCTCTCATGCATCCAACTCATGACATATAGGTAGTTAGTCTATTACATCATGACATATATACATAATAAAATACAGCTAAAATAACAAATCATCATGATCAAAATGTAATAATATTCACTATACCACTATCCCATAACAACATATAAATTAAATCTTAGATAGTAATAATCAAATCAATTTATCAATTATAGAAAATCCACGGATAATCAAGTAAGTTTGCTTAGCAAGGAATCAGGATGTAACATTTAAATTTTAACTCTTAAATTTTATGTCATGATTGTGTAAAATCTTTTTATCACAATGTTTTGAAAATAGTTTTTAGTTCCATCTAATCTATGACACTAACAGTGTTAAACAAAATAAAATAAATAAAAAATAATGTTTTAGTTTATTTACATAGATTGTTTATGCAATTTGTACCAAAATTAATTTTTGGGTGAAATAATAAATACATTAATATCTACTTAATTAATTGATTAACTATAAGTGGTAGAAGACATGGATAAGAGGGTGGAAGAGAAATTAGAGGAGGAATCCAATCATATTTCTTTGTTGCAAAATCAATTTGAAGTTGTCAATTTTAAAGGTTTGGAAGAAGGATTGTCTAAAGATAAAGCAAGATTCACAAATTTGAGAGCATATTTGACAATGGCTAGAGAGTTGGGTGAGAAAAGTATGGATTGTACATCTCTAATGAAAATATATTCTCTATATTTAAAATAAAAATGGTTTTGGTTTTTAATTAGAAGATTTGTTTCTTCTCTCATTGGATTCAAGTTATCGTGAGCATTTTTTCCAATTGTTTCTCACTACTTCAGATTAATAGAAAAATATTTAATGTGAAACCTAATATCATAACTTAGCTCTTCCTTATTTCTCATAATGGAACCTTAATCCTAAAATATGGGATACTTTTGATAAAGGTAAATAAATGGTTATTAAAGGGTCCCTTCCCTTTTACATAGATCAGGGAAAAAGCCAAAAAATCCCAAATAGTAAATAGGAAACAACATGGGCCAACAAAAAAATTTTGATCAACAACAAATCAATAACATAAAAATGGCATTAACCAATAGTTGAGATCAAAAAAAGCAAACAATTAGAAATTAAACATTAAGTCCTCAAAGGAATGAATCCCATTTGTGAGCCAAACCATTGAGAACTTTCTCTAGATTGCCAGTAGCTCTAGCCTCCACCTCTAACAAATTATCTTTGTCTTGGCCTTTGATTCATTTACTTGATCTCAGATTACCTTATTCAACTCTAATAACCTTCTTTAGACCATGATATTAAACACATAATTTATATTGTTAATTTTCTAATCTGAACTATATGATTGATGTTCTCCTACATCTACATCTTTTCTCTCTCCATTTTCAAGACCTAATATTCTAAATGAAGCATCTTTTAATAAACATTCTCATCTTTCTATGTTACTTTCTACATTTTAGCCTGACTAGTGCTATTACTAAAAACAAACTAAAATTATTTGATGGAGTCCATCTCATTTATTGCTTTCATAGTCCACATCTGAATACTTTTGAGGTCAAAATCATTTATTATAATCATGAATCTATCCAAATATACCTCGTCATCAAAATCATGCACTCCTTTTTTACCTTTTGTGTCTACATTCCCAATAACCTCGACCTGCATCTATTCCTCCTTCTCTATTGGGGATTCATGCTATAAATGAACCACAATCTTTTCCTCTACATTAGGATAAATACTAGCCAAAAAATTAAGCTTTAAACCTTTATAATCAAACTCAGGAACCTCTTCTTCATCATAAGAATCAAACTCAAAAACCACTAAAAACATTTCAAAGAGTGTTTAAGGGTTGCCCTTGGAATCTTGATGGAGACAATTTTGGAAGTTTTCCATTTTCCTTCTCCTTTCCTCAGAAAAATTTCTCTCACCTGGTTCTACTAATTTGATAGTGGGGGAAGAGCCCACTACTAAGGCTTTGGAATGATTATAAAGAAGAAGGATTAAGAATTTATACAAAGGTAGAGGGACCCTCCCAATCTGAACATCGATAACAAAATTTTCCAAGGAAAGCAATAAATAAAATAGGAAGTTATCTATTATATTATGATGAAAATGATTCAACAAAGAAAAATGATAATAAAATACAACTTGGAAATGACCCTCCAGAGTTATATATGTCATTATCTGATGAACAAATTCATGGTAGGGAGAAGAGAGAGAGATTATTTTAAATAACACCCTTGATATTCAATTAGTTGCTCTCCTTCCAATAGGAATTGGTCAACCTCTTCCTTTTTATCTCATTTTGATTTAAAATACACCCTCCCATGTGTACTCATCCCATTAAAATGAGAGATAATATCTTTAGTGACTAAGATAATCACACCCCACATAAACATTATGTGCCCTTTCCAACCTCTATTAAATTTTATTGATATATGAGTGTCATGACCTTGAATATTCTCTGTTTAGTTCATATGACCCCCATCTTCTAGAATGGTCCACACTTATTTTTTATTTTTGTTGGGGCCAGCCTTATTTGGATCAACTATGTTCCTATCTCCACCCATCATGCCAATGACACCAAAGATACTAAAAAACAACCAACCTAAAAACATCTAACCGATCTCTAAAAATGGTGTAAAATAAAATTATCTTACCATCCCATCCAACAAGGTAAATGATTAAGCCTTCACCATCCTTAAATTTTGTGCCTTAATGATATTTTAGAGAGGTTTACAAAGCAATGAAACATGTATAAATAACTAACTAACCAAACCTAACTATTCCTATGGGAATTACAAAGGATAGAAAGAAACAAATGAAAGAAAGCAATACCCTATTACCTTCCAAAATGGATTCACCATACCCATGTGGCTCAAAAACATGTTTTCCCTTGATCAAGCATCCCTATCTTTGTCAACAATGGTGGTAAGCTCCTCCAATGCCTCAAGAACACTCCATAAAACATAGGCTCTTGATTGTAAATTACTAAACTAGCCTATCAATGAAGCTTTGTGGAAATAATTTAGCATTATGACTTTGCATTATTCCATATTTGAAGATATTTGAGAATAATAACCTTGCACCAAAAATAACTTAGAAATGATGTTCATGGAATCTCTATTTATAAATTTTTGAGATTGGTTAGGATCAACCTGAACCATCCATCTTGAGATGAAGATGTGTGGTTGAGGATAATCCTAATATTTGGAAATAAATCCATAATCTCTTCAAGATAAATAAGTATTAAAGAGGCATGGGAGGCATTAACTAGGCATGGGTGACCCGCAATCCTGATAGTTTATGTACTTATGGCTTGATAGATGCCACCCCATAGATGATGTCACTAGGTGATGCAAATAATAAGAATCAATTTTCAAAAATAAATATTCAACAACACTCATGGAAAATCCACTTAAGATCTTGATTTAGATTAATTAGCCTTTAACAAGGTTAATCAATATTTGTGCAACTATTTGAAAATGGTCCTCAATCAATCAAAATGGTTAGAAATTGATATTACTGGGTCATAATTTGACTAGAGAGGAATTAGAATGTGACATTAGATGCGTTGGAACCGTATTCTCATTTAGGATGTTGCCAACATCAAATAACAAAGGTACATGATGTGTACCAATGAATTAGAATAAAATAATGATCCAAAGCACTAAATGGTGAAATGGTCATTTTGACTCAAAATGATATGATCAAAGTTGGTTGGCCCATAAAATGCATTACCCTATTTAGGGATGCTTTGACCTAAACTGGCACTTGTAAGTGACAAGTTCAAACCATTTAGCACATTTTATGGATTTTGACTTAAAATGTGCATGTGAGTATAATTCGAGTAAGATTGACAATTTCAACACAAATGGTGTTAGGAATGGATGTCTACATTTTACCCCCATTTGAGAAGGTGTAGTGAGACATTCAGGTGAAGAAACGTCTTTTCAAAGAAAAGAGTTGTCAATAAGAAATTAGAATAGACCCATGATGCCCCCTGAAGAGGACATGCTAGGATGAAAGAGAAGGATGGACTCTCAAAAAGAGAGAGAAAGTGAGAGATTAACCCATGGAATAGATTACATTTAGACAAGTTGATGCTTGCACACGTGATTACCATCAATGATCAAAATATAATTAGAGGTATAATAGGCCCTAGAGATGGGGGGAATGGGAAAGATACAATCCATAAATGTAAGAGACACACTATAAACGTACCCAATTTGAGAGTACAAGCTACACACTTACGACATTGATCAATCCTGAGACAAGTTTCACACTCAAATATTACCATCATGGGATTTAATGTGGAGAGTTGGAATTAGAGGAAAAGAGAGAATGTTATACTTTAGGAAGGGAAGCACCACTAGAATGGGGTCTCTAAAGAGAATATAATAATAAGTACTCTAATAGAGTAGATTTGATCATGATAAAATAGTTTTGCTCCAGTAGGGCAAATCTTGATCATTGATAAAGATTAAAGAATGAGTTTTCCCCTGCAGAGCTGATTTGATTCAGATGTAGTTCAGATTTTGTGCCCCAATGTGGGTGAATGTCAAGTAAAATAGCTGAAGAATATAACCAAAAAGATAGGTTAAAGTGAGCAGGTGCAAACGCACATGCAATGGTGTAATGGCTTATAAATCCATATAAAACCAAGCATATGAGAATGAACAAAGTGATGATAGAGATGAAAATATGAATGGAGATAGCTGAACTAACCTTAATAGAAATTAATCACTTCTTACATAGTCTTATGGACTCATGTTCCAACATGAACTTCAGACCAATGTAGTTCACCTAAATTTGGGAGAGAATGGAATGAAGAATGATGAAAAATTACCAAGAATTGATTAGACTCACAATTTATGTGAAGAGATGCAAATCTAAGAATAAACAAAGAACCCTAAAATGCATGCTACCTAGAAGCCTAATTCTATATCATGAGCCTAGGTTTTGCAAAGTGTTCTTGAGAATCATTTATCAGAGTTGATGTTGACATTAAGACGTTGAGACCTGAGCACAAAGTGATTGCTATAGTAAAAGAATTTAGGCATCGTAAGTATGAATAACTTTGAATGACATAAAATTTCAATTTCACTGAGTTAGTTCAAATGTGAATATCTATAACTAAGGATATTGGTAAAACAATGACCAAAACTAGAGTTACAACAATTTACATTTAAACAAAAAAGAAAAAAAAAAGTAAAAGATAAACATAAATGAATCTAACTTGAAATCAAGATATGATCTATCAAGACTTAAGTAGGAACAAAAATGTTTAAAAACAAAAGGCAAGAACATCTTAATAACATGAGACCAAGATATGAATAATCAAGATTTATATGGACCATCAAAGCATTCTTGAACACAAAAAAGCAAAATCAAATAGAAAAACAAGACACCAAAAATAATCAAATAAAAAAAATGGTCCAAGAACAACATAATAACATAGGATCAAGATATAAACAATCGAGATCCATGTGAATCATCAAGATGTTAGGAAACACAAAAGAGATAAGCAAAAAACAATCAAGGAAACACAAGACCAAGATTAGAGAGAATAAGTAATAAAAAGATAAAAGGAGAAGAAATAAAATGAGAGGTGTAAAATCACAATCAAAACACCAAGAAAACACAACAAAACACCAAGAAAGCATAACTAAACACACACACACACACACAAAAACCAAGTTAGTGCAGTTTAAAGACAAATGTTCATGCATGTACGGTAGAGGCGTTACTTTCCACCACATCATAACAAAGAACAAGGACATGACAATTATTCCATAATTAAACAAGAACAATGATATAAGAAATGGGGGAAGAGAAGAAAAGGAAGGGGTTGGCTGAGTTGACTCCAGATGTATAAGACAAGTAGATGTTGCCTACAAAGTTATATGAACTCATGTTCCAACATGAACTTCAGGCCAAATGTAGTTCTCCCAAGAAATGGGACAAAATAAAAAATGATGATCAAACTAGCATGATTATGTTATAGAAGAAATGGAAGATAAAATAAAAAAATGAGAATGGTCTGATAAACAAGAAGTTAATGAGATGAGAAAGAATGATCTTGCAAAATAGTAAGTACATGGGAAAAGATGAAATGAACTAGTGTTTTTGTGCTTGCAAAATGGCAAGAGAACTCTTACTTAATATTTTCTCACAAAATTATGAGAGCATTCAAACTTAATAGTTTCTCACAAAATGATGAGAGCGTGGGATGGTGTAACGGAAATGTACAAATGTACAGAAGCATGAGACAATGTTTTTATTCTTTTGTGGATTATGTTCTAATGTTTTTGATTTTTTCAAAGTATTTCTAATGTTTTGGGTATTTTTGGGATAAAATATGCACAAGGTGGGACCATCTAGTTGAGGAGATGCATGTCCTGAGAGTAGAGGTTACAATAAGATAGCTAAGCCAGCTACAATGGTGCTCATAAATCGGTGAGAGTGAGGTTCTTGATAAAACAAGAAAGCAACAAATACTTGTACTGAGAAAATGTGGTTGTTCACCTGTCAAAAGCTACACAAGATTATCCTAGCTGAACTACTTTGTAGAACTGCTACTGAAGATGTTCATAATTCTCACGAGACATAATAGAGATTATAATTGGTCAAGGGACAAAAAGTGTTCAAGCTTATAACATGCCTTAGACAAAACAAATAATATGCCTCTCAAAGAGAGCAATCTAGAATGGGAGGAATAATGTGTTTAGAGTGCTAAGAGTTCAAATCCTTTATTGTCAAGGTTCATGAAAAGTGGACCGGGGTAGTATAAAATTTGTTCAAGGTAAGATAAAAGGGTGGGATAAAATTATGACAACATAAGTTGCCCCTAAATCAAGGGTCTTATAGATAATGGTTCAAAGTTATTCATGCATAGAATCTCTTAAGGTGTAGGATGTTCATGGGCTCTAAAAGCTCTTCACCATTAGGTTTAGCCAGTCAGTATGCTCCTAATCCATAGTTTGTTATAACAATATATGGTCCTAACCAATTAGGCTAAAACTTGCCTTTGTTTTTGGGTTCATCATTTATGTTATTCTAGTTATCTTTCAAAACTAAGCCACTAATCTCAAATTCTTGAGGGATAATGAGTTTGTTATAGCTTCTCTGTAATTTATTCTGATAGGCCTACAAATTTTTTAGGGTAGCCAAATGCTTACAATCAAGAAGTTCTAGTTCTTACAGCCATGAGGCTCTATAGTCTTCATCATCTTCAATGTGTTCCAGTGATATTCTTAATGATGGGATCTCAATCTTGATTAGGATGATAGCTTCAATGCAAAAAACAAGGGAGTATGGAGTAGCTCCAATTGGGGTACGATGATTGGTTCTATAAGCCTAGAGGGTAGGAAAGAGTTGTAAGTGCCAATTACACCCAGCATCATTGACAATCTTTTTTAAGATGGCTAAAATGGTTTTATTGGATGCCTCAACTTATATGTTGCCTTGTGAGTTATATGCAGTGGATTTCTTGTGCTTGATCTTGAATTTTGGACAAAGAGATTTCACATCTTGGTTCATGAAGGATCCACCATTATCAGATATAATATGGACTTGGATGCCAATTCATAGATGATATGGTAATGAATGAATTTGGATATTTATTTCCCGATAATATAAGTGAGGGGAATGACCTCAATCCACTTGGTAAAGTACTCAATTGTAGTTAAAATGTGTTTACGGCCATCTGAAGATGTTGGGTTAATTTTCCTAATGAGATCAAGACCCCATGTTGAGAACGGCCATGGTGTTGTAATCAGTTGCAATGGTAATGAAGGTACATGTATCAAGTTTCTATGTTTTTAACAAGGAACACACTTACATAATTACAAGCATATGTCTCCATTTTGGGCCAATAATAGCCTATTCTGAGAAGTTTCTTTGCTAGGACTACACCATTGGTATGGGCCCCACACATTCCTTCATGAACCTCCTTTAGTGTCAACTTGGATTCTCCCGAAGATAAACAATGAAGAAGTGTTCCATCATAGCCTTTTTGATAAAGCATATTTCCAAGGAGGATATAACATGTTAAGTAATGAAGGAAAAAAATTGGTTATTGGAAAGGTTGGTAGGAAATACATGGCTATGGAAATAGTTATAAAAATCTTGGTACCATGGTAGCTCAGGTGAGAGATTAGGATCAGCAATGGTGCATATCCTCTCTGAATCTGATAGAATATGTGTCAGCTAAAGAAGCTTTTCAATCAGGAACTAATAATCTTTAGCACTATCCTACATTTGAATCATGGAACCAATTGATGCCATAGAATTGATAGATCTATTGTTGATTCATGGAACTTGCTCAAACTATAGAGATTTAAAATGTGTTTAAAGGTTATCAATGATTTGCTTGTAAGGAACAAGCTTATCATCTCTTGTTTTCTACTGATTAGTTGTCTAATTTATGATTAGCTACAAATATCCATATATATTTAAGCTTTGAATATCCCATCGTATGGCAAGATAGAGCCCTACAACCAATGCCTCATATTCAGCCATATTATTTGTACACTAAAATTATATATGGAATGTTTTGGGGATCAAGTCCCCCTGTGGTGTGATCAATAATATGCTAGATCTAAACCCTCAGGATGTGAAGGGTCCATCAAAATAGAGTGTCCACTTTTCATATTCTTGTGATGCTTGATCTATCATCATGATAGAATCATATGGAAGGTCAAAGTTGAGAGGTTGAGTGGCTGTAACAGGAGCTTCTACAAGTTGGTCTACAAGAACTTGTCCTTTTATTACCTTTTGATTATGGTATTCAATATCAAATTCACTAAGGAGCATAATCCATTTATCCATGCATCCTTGGAGAGATGCTTTAGATAATAGGAACTTGAGAGGATCTACCTTGGTGATAACAATAGTTTTGTTATTTAGCATATAATGTCATAATTTTTGAGTGGCAAACACCATAGCTAAACATGACTTCTCAATAGGCATATTATTATGTTCATAGGCTACAAATGTATGGCTTAAATAATAAACTGTATTTCTTACCATGATCATCATGATGAGCTAAAAGTGCCCCTAGTGTATGTTTCATGGCTAATATGTAAAGAAGCAGTGGCTTTCCTTGTGTTGGAGGTCATAAGACTGGTGGATTGGCCAAGTATGTTTTAAGATTTGAAAATGCTATCTAACAATCTCCATCCCACTGAAATGTTACCCCTTTCTTTAAGAGATGGGTAAATTTGTGGAACTTATCTACCAATTGAGAAATGAACCTATGTATATACTGGATCTTGCCTTGTAGACCTTGCAACTTTTTAAGATTATTTGGTGGAAGCATTTCTATAATGGTAGTGACCTTTTCAAGGTCGACTTCAATCTCTCATTATGATACAATGAACCCTAGCAATTTTACTGATGTGACTCCAAAGACACATTTTTAGGATTCAAGTGGACTTTATATGCACAAACCCTATCAAATATTATTCGTAGAAAGTTTGTGTCTCTAGCACTTATTCTTGATTTTGTTAATATATCATCAACATAGTCCTCAACAATGTCATGCATCATGTCATGGAATATGGTAATCATTGCATGTTGATATATGGTTCCAACATTCTTCAAACTAAATGGTATGACTTGGTAATAGAATGTCCCCTACGGAGTGGTGAACATGGTCTTATGATAATCTTTAGGGGCTATTTTGATCTGATTGTAACTAAAAAATCCATCCATTAAGGATAGCATCTCATACCCAACAGTTGAGTCAACAATCATGTTGATGTTGGACAAAGGAAAATCATCCTTGGGACATGCCTTATTGATATCATGAAAATAGGTAAAAACATGTATGCCTAGAGTCTTCTCACTTAATGGTGCTATGTTAGAAACCCATTCAGAGTAGTCCAGTGGTCTGATAAAATTAGATCCTAATAACTTTTCCAACTCAGCCTTAACCAAAAGGGCAATGCGTGGATGCATCTTTCTCAACTTTTGCTTGACTAGTTTAGCATCAAGTTGAACAACTAGATGATGCACAACTAAATCTGGATCCAAGCCTAGCATGCCAGAATATGCCCATGGAAAGATGCCTATATAATCCTTAAGAATGGATATAATATGTTCACATTCCTCTTCATTAAGGGAAACTCCAAGATAAACATTTTTAGGATCCTCATGGGTTCCCAAATTCACTTCTGTTGTGCTCTCTACAAGGATTTTGGATCCATCTCATAGAATTATAGGCAATGTATGGTCATGATCATCTTTTTATACTATATCATCTTGTTATTCCTCCCAAAGATCTAGATAATATGAAGAATCAAAATCTGCCTTCTTAGGGAAAGGCCAATTGGCAAAGACCTCTAGAAACTCAAGAGTAAGATGCTCAAATATTTGATGTTATTCTAAAGAGATAATTGTACTAGCTATGGAACTTGGGCTAGATGGATGTTCTACATCTTGAGGGGATGAGCAAACTTTCCAGTCTAGGACTGCCTAAAATAGGTTTTCACTCAAAGGCTTGTCTTTTTCTTTACTTTTTCCCTGATCAACAAGTCTTTTCAAGAGCTTTTCACCCAAATATCTTGATGTTTGTTCTTTATTATGACCAAGAAAGTTTGCTTGCTCTTCAAAGTAGGTAGAAGAATTTAATGAAAAATCAAAACCCTACTTATGATCATGAATGGGGAATACATCTCATAGCCCCATGTATTTTATAATCAATTCTTCATTTTGAAACTCATCGATGCATATAACTAAATTTTGTTGATCCCAATCTATTAGTTTAGGATGACAAAGGCATAAGTTACAGTGAGGCTTTTCTTCAAGATGGGAAGTGCCAATGGTAAAGATATAATGTCCTACTTTAGGAAGGGAAGCACCACTAGGATGGGTTTTTGCTTTAGGATGGGAAGATACAATAGGTGTTATGGTCAATATGGCATTTGAATCAAATAAATCTAAGTCAGCAAGCTCATCAAAAAGGCTATAATGGGATGTTGTGTCACTGCTAAGAGTCTCGTTACTAGTCACTTCAGAAGAGTCACTACCAAATGTTATGAGGTCATATTCTTGACAACTCCAGCTGATAAGGGCTCTAAAATTCCTTGCACATGTGGGCAAAGGCCTTTCCCTGTATAGTCAAGATGATTCACTATCTTGTTAGGGATAGGATACTTTGGATTCTAAAAACAATCTATAAGGCCCTCAAAATATAACCAAACTCCCTCAATAAAATCCTCTCAATTCTTCTTTGGTGCAATTGCAGGTACAAAAACCACAGGAGATTTGGGTTGCTTCTTCTTTGGTTGCCAAATCTAATCAAGTTTGTTAGGAGTCTGGGAATTTTTAGGCTTACCAAATGTTTTAGGGGATTTTGGTAATTTCTCAATATGGAGAACGTCCTTTAGATGGTATGTGGAAATGCTTGCATCTTTAATAATCACCTGTTTGGCCAGAGCTATAGGAAATGGATCTGTTGAAGTGGAGGCTAGATCACCAAGGTCTATATAATTAGATGGAGATGGATGAGAAATGATGGATTTATTCTTCTTTGTAATGAATTTAGAACCTGGGCAATAGTTATAATTATGAAACTCTGCTTCAAGATGTTTGTAGTATTGGTATGGGTATTGATCAGTGAGAATAGTAACCTTGATCCCATCATGGGGAAACTTAATAATATTGGTGGAGAGTAGATGGAACTGCTTGTACTTCATGGATCCAAGGATGACTAAGAAGTATGTTATAAATAAGCTCAATATCCACAATATAGAATAAAATGTGATGAGAAATAGACCCAACCATGACTGACAACCAAATTGTACTGGATGACTCCCTCTCAGCATTGTCATAATCCTTGATTGTAATAGTCTCTAGTTTGTCCATGTAACCCAATCGATGTACCAATTTAAGAGATATGATGTTCAGCCCTGAACCATTATGTATAAAAACCTACTTGATCTTGTGATCTACAATGATTATCTCAATGTATAGTGGGTTATTGTGGTTTGGGCCAAGGGTGGACATGTCCTTTTGATCAAATTTGATTTATCGAAATGAAGACAAATGTCCAACTAGGTTTTATAATTGATCAAGGTTTATATCATTAGTCACAATAGACTCTTGTAAAAGTTTATTGAAGATGGTTTTATGGACATCAGATGTCTACAAGAGTTCTAATATGGAAATTTGTGTAGGAGTTTTATCTAATTGATCCGTTATACTAAAATGCCTTCGAATTGTGGATTAAACTAGTTTAGTCTTTATTGGGACAGTATTTGACTTTAGAACCATTGGCACAATGTTCTTATTAGGTTTATGCAAAGAAGTGGGTGAAGGGCCCTGGATGGTAACTCATGGGTGTCTAGTTGTAACTGCATAACCTAGAGGTGGTAATGAGTCATTATAATTAGAAGAGCAAGGCAAAGGGCCTTAGATGGTGATTTGTGGGTGATTAACAGTATTGTTATAATTTTAGGTCAACATAGAGCCTTTAGAAGAATGGTACTATTGTTCAGGATTAGTAACCCATGCAAATAAAGTAGTAACATGATGATGTGAACTCAACATGGTATTACTAGGGGGAGAGGGTGTTGGCCCTATAATGATGGGTCTCATGTTGCAAAGAACATGAGATTGGCCACATGGTGTTATGATAACAGTGGAAATGTGGGTTGTAGAAATGCATCCCACAGTGTTATTATAGTCATAAGGTACATTGTTATGAGCCACATTATTAGTGTGGGGATCATGATATTAATTATGCTCATTGCAATGTTGACCTTGTTGTTGGTTCTGATTCTGACTTTGTCCTTCATTGTGACCATTTTGATTTTTTCTTGGTGGTGGTGGATCATGTTGAGAAAGGGGGTCTTTGTAGATTCCCATATCCTAATTTGTGTCTTGATTAGGGGCCAACTTAATTTCTAGCTCACCATTTTCATTAAAGTCCTCAATAATATGTCATAATTGAACACAACGATATACATCATGACTAGAAACACGATGAAAGTTACACCATTCATTCTCTTTGTACTAGTCTGGTTTTGGATGATCTTGAGGAAATGGCCTTGATACTGGCCATATAATTAAATTAGCTATAATGAGATTTTATAACACTATTTTAATTGATTCTCCTAACTTGCTAAAGATTCTAAAATTTTTATGAAATGTCCTTCATGGAGGTTGTCTTTGCAAAGTAGGTAGTAGATTTGATGGAGTTAATTGTAAATTTGGAGGAGGCATAGCCTATACCATTTGTACATGTCTTATTTCTGTCACCCCATTTCCAACCATGTTCTTATTTTTGTGAAAGCCCTTAGACTTATCTTGTGTAACTATTTGAGGAGCCAATGAATCAGTCTGATTAGACACTTGTCCTTGTGTAAAGATATTAATAAGGCCCCTAGCAATAAAAGCCTTCTCAATCTACATTCTTTTGTCAATAATTTATTCAAATGAGTTAGCACAATATAACCATAGATTATACACAACTTTAGGATGCAAATTTTGTACAAAGATATCAACCAACTATTTATCTAGTAAATTGTGTTGAAAGCAGCCTGCTGATCCGTAAACTACACTACAATATAATTCAAAGTGAAGTTTAAATTACGAATACTAATTTCTCAAAACTGATACAAATTCTCAAAAAACTCAAAATAACTTGCAAAATGTTTTGGCATAAAACATTCTCAGTTATTGAACCCATTTTTTAATAACGTTGTGTTATAATTGTCATAATGAAAACTACTTGCATGAGTTCATTTACTAATTAAACCAAATCAACAAACTGAAACAAAATCATGTATCCAAATGATAAATTACCAAGAAACATGAAACATGATAATGGAGTTCAGCTTAACAAATGATGCCTACATCTCTGGGTTCTCCAAAGGAGTGAACCGTTTTCATTAAGGGCATTTCAAAAACCTAGAAACAATAAACAACTTTCCTGCAAGTTGATCTCTCAATACAAAATTCACCTTCACCATGACTGATAATCAAGCCCAACACCTTCAAATTTTGTGAGTCTTCACACCTACAAAATTGCTTCAAAAAGTCCCAAAATTCTCCTCTATGGGCTTAAAAATACTCTGCCAATATACAAATTGGATAAAAAGAGCATTAAGACTGAGCATCATGGCCAGAAAATGGATAAAAATACATTATCTAAGCTTTCCCAAAGCTTTTACAAAGTCTCAGCCTTTAAAAATAAAAAACACAGTCCAAAACCTGTTTAAAACAAATATAGATTTGTGCTTTTTATAATCAGTTGCAAGCCTGTGGCGTAGTGGCTAAGTCTCTTATCTTTTTGCCACAAAGTTAGGGGTTCAAAACCTCCTTCCTCCATTCTAGGTGCTCAAGTTCTCCTTTCTAGGTGCTTTGACTTGGCCTCTCCTTGTTGTGCATGCTCAGGCTCTTCTCCCTAGGTGCCAAGCATGCATTTTGAATTTTTTCCCTCCATTTTAGCGCCTTGGACTTTGAAAATATCAAATGACATATGAATAAAAAACACCTAAGCCAATTTTTTTGCACTTAATTTTTTGCCACATGTCAAATGGCTATTGGCCCACTTGGATTTTCAACAGTGCCATGTGTCGACCTCTAATAGGTCCAAATGTCGATACATTTTTGAATCACGTGCCGAATATTGCAAGTGAATTTTTTTTACAAATCTTCAAATGACCATATCTTGAGCATCCAGACTCCATTTTTAAAACCGTGAAAAGCATCAAAAAGCTCTCGACAAGATCTATAGTGTGCCATAATTGAAACTCTAACTTAAAACCTTTTTCAAAACCAAATTTTTGATCACCTGCCAATGCTCTCTACCTTTGTAGATATGTATCAAAACTTTCACCATCATGCTACTTAGGTTTACATAAGTCAGCAATGGTCAATTCATGTTGTATGTTGTATGAGAAATGGTTAATGAACTTTTTTGATAAGTTGTTCCAATCCTCAACTGATCCCTTGGGTAGTTTAAGTAACTAATTAAGAGCTTGTCCTGCTAAACTTCATGGAAATAGTCATAGTAAGTACTTGTTACTATAAGGAACATCTTGACACAAGATGAAGAATGCTTATATGGGTTCACATGGATCTCCTTTCCCTTTGTATTTGTCAAATTTAGGTGCATAAAAATGAGGTGGAAAGGGGTTTTAGAGAATAGATAAGTCAAATGGATATGGGAATCTCTCATTGAATTTGTACTTTTTGACTCAATTATTCATCTCCAATCTTTGGATAATTTCCTTCATAGAATTCCATTCTTGCATGTTTGGTGCATTTGTGGATTGGATAAGATGTTGTTGGGGTGGAATGTGCCCTTGGTTTTGTTGCTATTGGGGTGGAATGTGCCCCTAGTTTTGTTGTTATTGGGGTGGGATGTGCCCCTATTTTTTTTGCTATTGGGGTGGGATGTGCCCCTAGTTTTATTGCTATTGGGGTGGAATGTCTCCCTAGTTTTATTGTTGTTGGGGTGGAATGTGTCCCTAGTTTTGTTGTTGTTGGGGTGGAAAGTGCCCCTAATTTTGTGTGGATCTATAGGGAGTGTATACCTTTCATTCCATGATTTGGCCCTGAAATACTGCTTGAGTTGAGAACATAGGCTGTTGAATCTTGGATTATAAAAGATTCCCTAAATTTGGCTATTTCACACTTTATTGATTTTTTAAATTTTTATTTATTTACCAATCTTTATTTTGTTTTAGGGATTTCCTCAATTCAAACTAAATGTTTGGGTTTTTGAGTTTGTAAAGTAACAAGAGGTTCTTGATGATTAAAAAATGTATGTTCCATATGAAATGGAACATCTTGTAAGGTTTCTTGTGACTTTAACTATTCATTTCGATTTCCTTGGTCCATTATGGTAATGTTCTCATCCAATATTGTGATGTCCCTTACTTAGGGGCTCCTTTTTTTTAACATAAGCTTTGATACCACTGAAATGTCCCCTGTCTAATAGGGAATATAGCAATGCAAAAGCTCTGATACCACTGTAATATCCCCTTCAAATAGGGAATATAGAAACATATAAAGCTCTGATACCACTATAATATCCCCTTCAAATAGGGAATATAGAAACACATAAAGCTCTAATACCACTGTAATGTCCCCTTCTGATACCAGAACAAAGCTCTAATACCACTGTAATATCCCCAACCAATAGGGAATATGAAAATACAAAAGCTCCGAACAAAGATACAATTTGTAGAATAAATTCAAATAAACAAATAAACCACAGTAAATCTCTTAACTCACTAATCAGTGATCTTATTTATTTGTCCAGATGATTACAGTAGATGTCCTCTGTCATGCATATAAAATAATATGAAATATTCTATCTTAAAAACCTGGGCTTTGCAAATCTAGAAATAAACCCTGAATCTAGAACTGCTCGGGTCGTTGTGTCAACACACAGTCGCCAACGTCAATTATTATGCCATCGTCGGTTGATATGCTACCGACATTGGTCATTGTCGATTGGCTACTATGCCGACGTCGGTCTTTAGTCGGCCGATGTCGGTCTCTGAGTTGCCTACGGCTCTGTACGCCCTGATGCAGAACTATACAAACTTACACAGATCGGTATGAATTCCATATATAAATAAGATAATATGCTATGGCCTTTATGCTGAATACCAGATCTCAAGTTATATGGCTCTAGTACAGAAGATCTCTATCTATATAAATTATTGAATCAAAAACCTAATAAAATAAATACCTGGAAAGCTCTGTGATAGCTTCTATATGAAGTTACCTCTCAAATCTGTAAACCTTTGTGATAAATTTTGTATGAAGCTATCTCTCAAATTGGCAATAGATTAGCTGATATTTCACAGCCTCTGAATCACACACACTAAAGAGTGGACTTTCTCCAATGCAGATGGAATCTTGGAACCCTTGGCTCAGTCTTCATAGAAGAATTCTTAGCAATCAATAATCATAATGGCCTCCATGAGAAACCCTTATACCCTCAAAAATATGTGCTTGCCCTAATTAGGGTTTCTTAAATTAGAATTAGGGTTTCTTAATTAAAAATAGGCTAAATAATTAATATTTGATTAAATCAATCAAATATTAATAGCTCCCTCAATACATGTCGGATCCTCGAACCGTTTGAAGCTGGTGAACCAAGGAGTGATTCTACACATGACCATACCAAAACAAGGGTGCTTTGTTGCATGTCAAATATCCCTAAATAATAGGAGCTCAGGCAAACATGTCTAAAAGAGCCTGAATGAAAGCTAACTATAGGAATTCTACTAATCGAAGCCAAGCCAAGCTCCATCATGACCCTCTATCCATCCTATCAGCCTACAAAGGTCGCATAATAGGCTAATCATCAAGTCTAAAGATGTCACCTGAAAAGGGGACATGACAATTTGCCCCTCCTAAAATTGCTTGTCCCCAAGCAATCTCGGAACAACAAACCCATCAATCCACCTAGATCCCAAATGTAGTCATGATCTATACTGATGACAATCAACGCAAGCTCTGATACCACTGGTATATCCCTTTGGATACCAAAACAAAAGCTCTGATACCACTGAAATATCCCTTTGGATACCAAAACAAAAGCTCTGATACCACTATAATGTCCCTTACTTAGGGGCTCCCTTTTTTTCCTACAAAAGCTCTGATACCATTGTAATATCCTTAGAAATATAACCAAGAGAAATCTAAAATCAAACTGGCGAATGCAACTCAACCTATCTCTAAAATCACAACTACCCTGGATGTGTCGATACTGTAGGCTGTGTAATTTGCAATTATCAATTCCATCTACAAAAGATGGTGCCAATCCATCCCATAATGGATTGTAAGAATCTGGAGCCAATCTACACCTATGTGGAATCAAATCTTTTAACTCTAGGTCAAAAGAAAAATAATGAGCATACCCCACCGTATGATGCCGGTAGGAACCCCCAAACTCTGCTACTGGCTCACTATTGCCAAACTGGGAATCAATAGTTGGCTCCAATCTCTGACTCTAAATAGCTGTAGGCTAGATAGGACCCTGTGTAATCTACTCAAAAAACCCCACCTCAAAATCCCTGTGAGGTAGCATAGTAGAAAGGATCACTATAATCTCTCCACCAAATCTGCTAATAGCACTAGTACCTCGAATGAGAACACCTTCTGTCACCTTATGCGAGTCTAGATGAACACCTACACTATCCAGCAAATACTCCATGAATGATTTAGTGTAGTAAAAATTATATGCGAAAGCATCAACATACTCCCCCGCACACCACAACTGATCCCTCTGTAAAGATGGCCAACTGTACCACATTATCATCGGTGTGAGAAGAATCAATCTGGAGACTCGACTCCACTGGTATGCCAAACTCATCAGGACCAGGTACTCCCAAATCCTGAACATGTGTGTCAGCTCCTACAACATGTTCCTCAACAACCACTGCAGGAATGTACTCACCACCAACCACCTCAATATACAAATGAACTGGGTCTGGGGCTGGTGAAGACTGCAAGTGCTCCAACTCCACGGTCACCTCCTCTGGCACACTATCCAAAAGAGTAGACTCAAAATCACTAATCTCTGGAGTACTACCATCCAAACTCTGAATGCCACCATCAGACTCATCCTCATCTAACTTTGAAGAAGTTGTTGCTAAAACTACCTCATCATCAGAATCTCTAGCTCCCTCATCCTCTGCAACTAACTAAGAGTCCAAATCCTCATGACTAAGCTCGACCACATGTCTCTCAGAATCTTGGTGAGCCACCTTCATTGCCTCTACCTTAGGCTTTGAAGCCTCTACCTCTGACTCCTCAGAACTATCCTGATGTTCGAAATCTTCTGATTTTGAATCCTCATAATATGCCCATATTACACGATATGCCTTGCCCTTAGGCCCCAAATGACAACCGTGATTGGCATCATATGGATCTTTGTAGTATAAGCAAAGCTTTTTCCTGCGTAGACCGTTAAGAACCTCTTGATCCAAAGGTGTTGTTGTTGGGTTGGCCTTTGAATCATTCTTAACAAACGTAGGCCGTGTAGGCCTATCAACCATCCTGGAATGGGTCAGCTGTGGTCTCTGATTACCAGTAGCACTCATGTTATCTCCTTTCCCCCCATTCTATCGAACAGGTGTGTTCATCCTCTTTACCATAGTAGTGAGTGCCTATAGTGCCTGTGTCATCTCATGGTAGACTTCTCTAATGTCCTGATCATCATTATGCCTATGGCCCCTAGATGGGCTACCCTCATGTCTGTCACTCATGATACCACCCAACAGGTTGGCAGGAATTTAGCTTTGACCTACCCAAACTACCCAACAGGTTGGCAGGAATTTGGCTCTGATACCACTTGTATATCCCTTTGGATACCAAAACAAAATCTCTGATACCACTGAAATATCCCTTCGGATACCAAAACAAAAGCTCTGATACCACTATAATGTCCCTTACTTAGGGGCTCCCTTTTTTCCTACAAAAGCTTTGATACCACTGTGATGTCCCTTACGTAGGGGCTCCTTTTTTTTTTAACATAAGCTCTGATACCACTGAAATGTCCCCTGTCCAATAGGGAATATAGCAATACAAAAGCTTTGATACCACTGTAATATCCCCTTCAAATAGGGAATATAGAAACACATAAAGCTCTGATACCACTGTAATATCCCCTTCAAATAGGGAATATAGAAACACATAAAGCTTTGATACCACTGTAATGTCCCCTTCTGATACCAGAACAAAGCTCTGATACCACTGTAATATCCCCAACCAATAGGGAATATGAAAAGACAAAAGCTCTGAATAAAGATACAATTTTGCAGAATAAATTCAAATAAACAAATAAACCACAGTAAATCTCTTAACTCGCTAATCAGTGATCTTATTTATTTGTCCAGATGATTACAGTAGATGTCCTCTGTCATGCATATAAAATAATATGAAATATTCTATCTTAAAAACCTGGGCTTTGCAAATTTGGAAATAAACCCTGAATCTGGAACTGCTTGGGTCGTTGTGTCAACACATAGTCGCCGACATCAGTTATTATGCCATCGTCGATCGATATACTATCGATGTTGGTCACTGTCGGTTGGCTACTATGTCGACGTCAGTCTTCAGTCAGCCGATGTCAGTCACTGGACTGTTGATGTTGGTCTCTGAGTTGCCTACGGCTCTGTACGACCTGATGCAGAACTGTATGAACTTGCACGGATCGGTATGGATTTCATACAGAAATAAGATAATATGTTGCGGCCTCTATGCTGAATACTAGATCTCAAGTTATATGGCTCTAGTATAGAAGATCTCTATCTATATAAATTATTGAATCAAAAACCTAATAAAATAAATACCTGGAAAGCTCTGTGACAACTTCTGTATGAAGTTACCTCTCAAATCTACAAACCTCTATGATAACTTCTGTATGAAGCTATCTCTCAAATCGACAATAGATCAGCTGATATTTCATAGCCTCTGAATCACACACACTGAAGAGTGGATGTTCTCCAATGCAGATGGAATCCTGGAACCCTTGGCTCAGTCTTCACAAAAGAATTCTTAGCAATCAATAATCAATAATCATAATGGCCTCCATGAGAAACCCTTATACCCTCAAAAAGATGTGCTTGCCCTAATTAGGGTTTCTTAAATTATAATTAGGGTTTCTTAATTAAAAATAGGCTAAATAATTAATATTTGATTAAATCAATCAAATATTAATATCTCCCTCAATACATGTCGGATCCTCAAACCGTTCAAAGCTGGTGAACCAGGGAGTGATTCTGCACATGACCATACCAAAACAAGGGTGCTCCGCTGCATGTCAAATATCCCTAAATAATAGGAGCTTAGGCAAATGTGTCTCAAAGAGCCCAAATGAAAGCCAACTATAGGAATTCTGCTAATCGAAGCCAAGCCAAGCTCCATCATGACCTTTTATCCATCATATCAGCCTACGAAGGTCACATAATAGGCTAATCATCAAGTCTAAAGATGTCACCTAAAAAGGGGACATGACAAATACTTATTGCGTAATTCTAACCATATCTTCATGTTCTTTCGAAGCATTATTGTGAATTGAAGTGGCAACTAGGGAGTTTGTTAAGTCTACGATAAGCTGATCTACATATCATTGACTTATTATCTTGATCTTAGTTAGAAGATCTAGATTTGTGGGTTTTGACTCTATTTGTATTTACTTTCCTTTGTTAAAGTAAGAAGGTACATCAATTTTTGAAAAAGCTTGCTCTTGCCATCATTGTTCTCCTTCTCTAACTAAGGTATGCAATTATTCTGTAGAAAAGTCAGAAGGTAGTATAGTACCTGATTTTATCAATCTACGAAGGGCTTCATCTTAATCTTCTTGGGGTTTATATTCATTTTAATCATCTTTGAATCCTACTATTGTGGGGATATCATCAAAAACAAGGGGGTTATCTTGACAATCATAAAATTTAGCATCCTCATAACTAAGGTCATAAGAGGCCCCACTACGAGTGAACCTTTGAGTCATGTCTAAAAAGAGCTATTTCATGTGTTTGACTAAATTTGGACCAATGTTTAGAAACCAATCAAAGTATGCTTTGGCTCTATCTTAAACAAATAACCAAGGTACCAATGAGACTATAAAAGGAGGGTGGTTTGAAACCACACATAATTTAGAATATTTGGTTCACGAGTTTACTCAACCTTTGGTAAAGTTGAAATGGTATAGATCAGAAGAGAGTAAGGTAACTCAAAGACCCAAAGTGAAAACTAGTACACCAAAGCCTAGATATTTGTGATACACCCACACTAAAAAAGATAGCTTTAACTTTGACAAGTTGACCCTATAAGTTTAGTGTAAATCTCTCTGAATTATGAAGAAGACAAAATGAACTAAGCAACTCAAGATGTAAAAACATATATGAGTCATTAAGTATAAAGCTAGGACCAAATAGGCAGCACAATGTCACCACATGATTTTAGTAGGATAAAATGTGTTCTAGGACCCAAAGCGTGAGTGATACACAAGATAACTTGAGTCCACCAAGATGATAATGTGATTTTGGGTCTTAATAAATAACCTTCAATCCAAATAGAAAATTAAACCCAAGTTAAAACAAGCTTAGTGCACAAATGGCGAACCCACTTTTCCATACATTGTCAGTTTAGACTTGAGACGTTTATTTTTTATCATTAGCTTACTTGGTATTGATTTGTGTCTAAAACTTCTTGTTAACTCAATGAACTTAACTAAAACACATTTTCCTCAATTTTCTTAAGCAAGGGAGGTGTTACGATGTCCAAATGGAAAATTCATATTTTCTTTGAATTACACTCAAATGCACATTTTAGGTCAAAATCCATAAAATGCCCTAAATGGTTTGAACTTGTCACTTACAAGTGCCAGTTTAGGTCAAAGTATCCCTAAATAGGGCAATTCATTTTATGGGCCAGTTAACTTTGATTACATCATTTCAAGTCAAAATGACCATTTAGCCATTTAGTGCTATGGATCACTCTTTTCTTCTAATTCATTGGTACACATCATGTACCTTTGTTATTTATTGTTGACAACATCCTAAATGGGAATACGGTTCCAATGCATCTAAAGTCACCTTTTAATTCCTCTGTAGTCAAGTTATGACCTAGTAATATGACTTTTTGACCATTTTGATTGATTGAGGACCAATTTTCAAATAATTGCACAAATGTTGATTAACCTTGTTGAAGGCTAATTAATCCAAATCAAGAGCATAAGTGGATTTTTCATGAGAGTTTTTGAATAATTTTTTTTGAAAATTGATTCTTATTATCTGCATCACCTATTGACATCATCTATGGGGTGGCATCCATCAATCCATAAGTGCATAAAATATCAAGATTATGGGTCACCCATGCCTAGTTAATGTCTCCCATGCCTCTTTAATACTTATTTATCTTGAGGATATTATGGATTTATTTCCAAATATTAGGATTATCCTCAACCACACATCTTCATCTCAAGATGGATGGTTCAGGTTGATCCCAACCAATCTCAAAAATCTATAAATAGAGAGGCCATGAACATCATTTCTAAGCTATTTTTGGTGCAAGGTTATTAAGCTCAAATATCTTCAAAGCTAGAATATTGCAAATTCATAATGTTAAATTATTTCCACAAAGCTTCATTTATAGGCTAGTTTAGTGATTTACAATCAAGAGCCTAGGTTTTATGGAGTGTTCTTGAGGCATTGGAGGAGCTTACCACCATTGTTGACAAAGACAAGGATTCTTTATCAATGGAGAACATGTTTTTGAGCCACATGGGTATGGTGAATCCATTTGGGAAGGTAATATGGTGTTGCTTTCTTTCATTTGTTTCTTTCTATCCTTTGTAATTCCCATAGGAATAGATAGGCTTGGTTAGTTAGTTATTTATTCATGTTTCATTGTTTATGGACTAATGCTTGACTAACTTGTTCTGTAATCCAATCTACATCTTGGCATGCCCAATGGAATACTTTGACCTAAACTGGCACTTGTAAGTGATAAGTTTGAACCATTTAGGGTGTTTTGTGGATTTTGACCTAAAATGTGAATTTGAGTGTAATTTGAGTAAGATTGACAATTTCACCACAAATGGTGTTAGGAATGGATGTCTACAGATATTACAACATGATTTAACATGGATTCCCTTAAGATTTCACCAAATTCCAAACTTATTCCCAAAGGACAGGATCTGATTATCAAATATGTAAATATTGGCATTGACAAAATCCATTAAAATCCCGAATGACAACTTTATGAGGTTATTATACATGTAAAACATACTAAACATATACATCTCCACCATGTGAATCATCAACAATGAATCAAACCTTTAACTCCATAAGTTGAAGCACTTCCTCTATAAGATCCAATACATTGTTCTATTTGATAAATTTTCATTAACACCCTTATTATCAAACCAATCTACAATCATGTTCCTTTCTTTGTATGTTTGAATTGTCCTTAATTGTTGAAAATATTGGATAATGTTAATAGATTCCTCTATAAATTACTTATGGTCCAACTAGAAATATGTTTTTTATTAAAGAATTGAATGACATTTAAAAAGTCTCCCTCAATAAAAATATGAATGGAACTAATCTCTTTGGCCATCCTAATCCACTATAAAGCTTTTGTAGCTTTTGCAATTTGATTGGATTGAATGCCAATATTACTTGCATAAGCAACAATGAAAGAACCTATACATTATCTAATAACTCCTCCCCACCCTGGAGCTTTCTTGGGGTTCCATTTAGAGGCCCCATAAAAATTGAGTTTGACACAATCCATTGGAAGGGGGATCCTTTTAGTTAGTCTCCATATCTCTTTATTTTGGTCATGGTTAGTTCTGCCATCATTTTAGAGGCTCTAGTTTGCCATAATGTTTAATTCATCTCCTTTCAATTATTTTTTGTCTTTAAACTTAATAAATCCAAATTTTTCCTTCATAAAATCAATAATTTTTAGTTCCACAAGTACGTTACTCCTTTTCAAGTCCTTAAATATCCTCTAATTTCTTTATTTCTAAATGCCCCAAAAGACATGGGGTAAATCCATATACCATAAAATTTTTACAATGTCACTCTTGAAAGGAGCCAACCAATGATGCCACAAAGGTTGAACCCTATCCACCTCAAACTTGGAGATAACAACCCCTAAATTTTTAAAGGAAAAGGAACATTCCATCATCAAAATATTCTTCTTGACTTTCACACAAGACACGCACATTGGGAACTGGAATACCTCTATGGAATATAATTTGGGATATTAGGTTGATCACTTCTAGGGAATAGGAGGTCGAACCCCTTTCTCAAGCTATTTAATCATCACACCACAAAACTACATGGAGGTATGATACTATTTTATCAAAATTTGGAATTAATGTGGAGATTAACTCTATTTAAGATAGAATGATTTGAAATAAAATGCTATAAAACAACTTATGACAAGCAAAATGAAAACAAAGTATTGAAATAGATGAAACACAATAGAGTGAAAGAATACTAATTATGAAAAATATAAAAGACATAGTTTTGTACTATGTGATCAGCTATGTGAAACTAAAAAGTGGTTAAAACTAATCAATAGATTTTATTATGACTATGAAAACTATAACTAGAAGTGCAACTGCTTAGAGTCAAGATTTTTAGAAAGAGGACATGATTGACTAACACTATTATCCTCTATTTTTCAATTCTATCATCTACAAAAATATAGGGAAATCAAGAATCATTCATTTTCAACTACTAAAAACACACTTTTGTGTGGAAATTTGACCTCCAGATGCACATGATAGACCTATAAATAACTTATTCAATGTTGAAATGCTAATAGGCTTTTGAAACATTTGAAAACCTTCAAAGAGAAAGGGTGAGTTTAATGAATTTAGCTAACCCCAATCACCCCCATGATGATTTATCATTACCTACGTATCTAATACTTTGAAGACGGAAATCAAGCCCACGTAGTTCTCCCACTTATATCTCTTTGTGTGAATGTGCTCCTTTTGTTACATGAATGCATTTAGTGATGGCTTGAATACTTGATAATGATTTTCTTGTATTGGATAAAATAGACTCTTGACTTGTCTAAGGACTGATTAAAATCATATTTATAAAGAATAGGTAATATCTTCTTAGTGTGAAATAATGTAAGTGTGCCTCAATATTGAAAATTTCAAATGATAGAATAGGTGGCTTACATATGCCTCTATAACAATCTAAATTGGAAAATCTCACGCTACCTATCCTAAAAATATGAACCAACCTATAAGGGAGGGTATAAATTTTAAAATTAGTTATTTCTCGGGTGAAGGTCAACATCGACTCATAGGGTTCAAGGTTGACTAACACTATTGACCCATACTAGTTGACTTTATTTTAAAAGGAAACATGTGAAATTTAGAATCTAAGATGTGTATAAAAATGATTATAGGGGTTTTTAACAATTTAGAACATTTATGTAGGTGTAATATATCAAATTATAAAGGAAAAGGTATGTACAGGTACTTAGGATAAAGTGAGGTAGTGAAATAAGTTTATATTAAGTGCTCAAGTTAGTTAAAGTGAAAGTGGGAAAAATTGACATTATCAGCTATTTGTGACCAAATTTTAGTGACTACAAATATTGAGCATGTAAGATACATAGTTGTAACAATGATTTAGTTGATTTTTTTACTTGATTATTGTTGTTTTGGTTTGAAGTGTGCAAGCATGTTCAAAAAAAATACTGTCGTATACTACATTTTTACCTACACACCTAGAAAGTAAAGGCAAATTTAGAATGAAGAAAACACAATACATATACACTATAAACACTAGACTATGAATCCCTACATAGATAAGCTGATGACATAGGGATAGGGTTGACACACCAAACTCATTATGGTCTGGCATGTATAAGATAGGTCTGTACAACTATAGGCATGTCTCATAGTTGAGTATATATCCTAAAATTTAGGAACATTTCAAACATAATAAACACAATAATAGTAATTTATTTAATATTCTCATAATATTCAAGGTGAATACATTTATTTTCTTTTTCCTATTTCATTGCATTTATTTAACTTATGATTGCAACACTTGAACTTATTTCTTCATTATCCATCTTAAAGTAGACCTAAAGTTTGTATTTTAATTTGGTATGCTTAGGTATACTTAATATACAAGTATTTATTCCTATTTTAAGTAAAAACTAAAATTAGAGTAAACATCTCATTAACTAAGTGTAGATTAGGTTATTTTCCCTGGTGTTCATTTCAATTAAAACACTTGGAAGAAATAAACATCACTACTCTTTGCCAATTTTGTAGCTTGTATAGGAGCATGGTTCATAAAATATGTTTCTTCATAAGGAAAATTTAAAAAATGTATGAATTGGGATGATGCATCATATTATCAACATTTTCCCTCCCCATCACTAGTTATTATTTATTTTCCTTTGTCTTTCTAGTGAGTGCATGTAGTAAATAATATTTGATTATTTTCTTAATGAAATCATCATCACTTAGAAAGTTATTATGATCTGTTATCCTTGAATTTAGGTAGGCTCAATCCATGGGATAACCCTTATGAAACTTGTCCATTTCATAGCCCATGAGCTCTAAGCATGTAAAACAAATCCAATCATTGCCTTATTGCATTAGTTTGTCCTTAAAAAATTAGACTTTTTGAAGGAGTTTTTCAACCTCTGTAGTTCAGAGAATTTTCTCTAAACTATACCAAGTTCATTTTGGTGTAAGTCAGATAATTTTCTCTAAACTGCACTATTTCATGTAGAAACAAAAAAATTCTTAGACATTACATGTGCAAGATCAGAGAAATTCTTCAACCCTACACTCAGGCCCACCACTCCAATAATTAATAATGCATTAATTACCAATTTTTGTATATAATTAACCCACATTAATTTTGTTTTTTACTTTTTGTTTTTATCCTTCCTCATCATTTTCGTGTTGGTTTGCATTCTTCCTCATCATTTTCATGATCGATTTCCTCGACCCAATCAAAGATTCTCTCTTCTACTGTTCAAGTAAGACTTATCTTTTCTTACCTTCTTTCAAGTGTCATTTCTTGACCTAGGGTTTTCATTTTTTTCACGTTATCTCATGTGTGGTTACATTTAAAGTTAGTTTTGTTGTTTCAATTTATGCATCATTTCATGTTGCTTATAAACCTTAGATTTATTAGTTTCCTTTTCTTCCCTATCGACCTTAATTAATCCATCACGATTTTCATTCTGTGCACCTCAAATAAAATTCTCTGAGGAGCAAATCCACCCTAACGTGTATAACCCCAACTCTATGCTTATCAGAGAATTTTATTTGAGTTGAACACTTTCAACCTTTTGAAGGTGCACTTTGAAGAATTTTCTCTAAAGTGCATGTACCCTAATGCACATCATAGAATGTTCTCTGGAGGTCACCCTCTTTTCCAAAACCCTCTGTGTAAGTCAGAGAATTTTCTTTGACTTACACCAACCTTGTTATCCTCCCCTTCAGTGCACATCAGAGAATTTTCTCTGATATGCATCATGAGACCAAACCTAAGGTGGAAGTCAAAGACTTTTATTTGACTTACACCTTACCCCAAAATTTTACCAACTCTCATAAAATTCAAAGAATTTTCTTCGATTACACTAAATACTAGTTTTATCTATATCATATGCAAGAGGCAAATTTTTTTTTGCTCTTGCATTTTCTCCAAGATGAATGAAAATGCTAACTCTAGCATAATGAAAATTTCTTGTAGTTGATTAACCAATGTCAAATGATTTACTTTCCAAAAAAATAATAAGTACAAGTTCCAAGGGGTGTTCTCAGCATCTACAGTGGAATCTAAGGTGTATCAAATTGGAGACACTGAGATTGGCCATGTTGACATGACAGAATTATTCCATAGATTAGGGAGGGATTCCATTGCTTCACACATGTAGGGTATTTTAAATAGTGAGATTCATTTGACAACTACTTTTCTTGTCTCAACACAAGACCCAAAAAAATTCATAACAGTTACTACCCACTTCGACAAAGAAACTAGATCAATCAAGGATGATAGTGGGAAGGTGATAATTCAATTGGATGTTGAGTACTTTGATAAAGTATTTCATCTCTCAGACATTAAAGAGTACTCAAATATAAGTATAAATTCAGCCCAGGAATATTATGATAGGAATTTTTAAAATTGCAAGAGGCACATCAATACACATTGGCTCAGGACTCCTAGACATTCAATTGCAAGATGGCCTAAATACTTATATCACAGTGAATTCTTGGAAGAAGTAGGAGATTTGATTACTCTCTTGAGTAGAGTTAAGGGCCTTCCAACATCAAATGTCTTCCAAGAATGGATGAATCATTACATCTTCATAATCAAGAAGGAAAAATAAATAATTTACTAGGGGAGCCAAATCAGTGATGCTACTTCTTCCCTATAGTTTTATATGACATGTGCAATAATAAGATGTTAGATCTTGAAGATAAAATTGGATAACTTCCTTGTTAGGTTAGAAATGACTCCTAAGAAATTCTTCCTGTGGAGACTATGGTTTAAGAGTTTGCATCCTCACTTCAAATAGAGATTAAAACAAGAACGTTCACGCTGGATTCCATTAAAAATTGATTTAATTTCAAGTCATTATGGATAAAATACAAATAATCTTGGACAAAAGTAAATATTTGTCAGTTAACTTAGAATATTCTATCATAAGGGTCATTGTCGTATCTAGGAGTACATCAAGCCCAGATAACAATGATGTCCAAGCTACATTGAAGAGATACGAGGAATATTTAGAGAAGAATAAAAAGGAATAAATTCATGTGTCTGACACTTTGTTTATTTTTTTTAAATTTTCATAAGTAATTTTATTTGGTGCTATATGCACATATAAAAAGTACATTGTCCTAAGTCAAATTGGACTTTGTCAATGAATAAGTCAATGTATTTATGTATTTCATATTTTCATTCATAGATCCTCTATATAAATAAGAGGATTCTCTTTGTAAAGTGACTCACCAAGAGATATAGAGGCAAAACGTTGTTGAATTGATAAACAATTTTGAAACTTTGTATTCATATTGTAAATCTTGAATTCCACTCAATATAAGAAAATCAAGTGATCTTTCAATCTTTGAGTTGATATTGTGTTGGATATGTTCTTATGTCTTTTCCATTACATTTTCTTATGGTTTGATTGGATTGTGTCATGAAATTTATATAAAATGAAAGGTGTTAGGAAGCTGATTTTAGAGTCTTTGAGCTACATTTTATTTCATGGGTTTGTGTTCATTATTAAAAGTGACTTACTATGAAGACTTTGGGCTGCACTTTATTCCATTTGTTTACTTTACTTCATTGGTATTATTCTAGTTATTCTTTCAGCTAACTAATTTGAATATCAGTTACTATTGCTTTATCAAGTGATTTTACATTTTCTCAATATATTGTAGAAAAATGAAGAAAGTTTGTAAGAAAACATCAATTTTAAAAAAATATAATTAGATGATATGACAATAGCCACTATGATAAAATTATTGTAAATAAGTGTAAATAATAACTTGTTGTTTTAGTTAGCAATAGGAAGGGAGCCTCCCCTTATCTAGAGAAGAGATTTTATCTCATCACACTGTGGCTGAAATAACCATTTTGCTATCATTACGTTCATAACAAAATATTCACCCAATAGTTTTTGGTGACTCCACAGAGGAACAAACACACAATCGAGTTCTACACTCATTCAGTTGACATAGGACCAGTACCTTATTGTTTGATACTTTTTACTATAGTTAATTTCTTTTCTTTTTGGAACAAAGCTACACTCGAGGCAAATGGGTAGTGAGACACATTGATCCTACATTTGAGTTGTTTCAAGAACATAACTTAAATCTTTTACCGAAACATGCAAGGTCTCCTATTCAATGTACAAGAATTTTTCCACCTACCAATACAAGATCTCTTATACCTAGGGAATCTTCCAACATCGCAGGGTCTTACCTATTTTACCTTTACAAAAGTATGTTATTCCTCCCTATAATCCACATAGAATGGCTACTCAAGGTCCATGGGGTACTAATTTTGGTCCATTGAACTTGACACCTCCATCTCATGAACTTCCTTGTGGTTCATGAAAAAATTTCCCAAAGTTCTATGGTGATGGCAAGTAATATCTGGATGAACATATTGCTACATTATACATTGCATGTAGAGTTCTTAGAGTTTTCTAAAAGATTGTTCATAGAAACACTCCAAGGTGTTGTTGTTGATTGGTTTTATCATCTTACAACTAGAACCATCACTAGTTGGGCAATGCTCAAGGCTGAGTTTGAGGCAAGGTTCAAGCCTGCAAAAGATGTTCATGCCTTGTTGGTTCAGCTTACATAAATAAAGAAAGAAACACATGAACTCATGCATGAGTTTGTTACAAAGTTTAACAAGTTGAGGAATAGAATTCTAGTAGTTGCTCAACCTACACCTGAGAAATTGAAGTAATTCTTCATCAATTCTCAATTGCCTAAAGTGAGTTTTATTTTGTGAATAACATTTCCAAATTATCTTGATGCTACTAAAAGCTTAGCCACTGAAGTAGAAGATGATTTTATCTTAGCAGGGAAAGTGAGAAATAATTCTAGCAAGCCTAGAGGGCAGCCTTCCACAACTTCACCTTCTACTAGCACCACAGATCCCATGGTTCAAAAGCTAGAAAATGAATTGATAACACTCAAGAAGAAAATGTCTTAAGGTATGCCTTTTTCTCTATACAAGGATGCTCCAAGGAGGACATACACAAATGATTCTAATTATTCTAACAATGTTACAAGGAATCAAAATCAAAATAAGATTCCTCTACCACAAGCAAGGTTTGTATTGGAGGCACCTCCAGATAATGCAGTAGTCAATTGGTTGGAACCTCAAAATGACAATGTTCTGGAGTTAGAATATGTTTCAAAATATAATGCTAATCTATTCATAGGAGATGAAGGAGAAGCTAGCAACTCTGATATCAGGTTTCTAAACTTTGAAGAAGAAGAAGAAGCTGAATAAGAGGAAGACATACATGGTGAGTCTTATGTCATCTTTACTCATTCATAGAGTCAAACGAATCAATAACAAAAGGTTGATAAAGATAAGACCAATGATGAACCACACAAGGAAGTTACTATTTCTAAAAGAGGAACTCCCTTGCCAGTTTAATCAAAGGACATAGTGATGGATAAATAAGTAAGTACTCCTCACCATTCTACTTCTTCTCCTTCTACATCTAGACCTAGTGTCTAAAACTCGAAACATAAAAATGAGAATACCGTGTCTTCATTATTTGCCCTATATCTAGCTTTTGATATCATGGATCATGCTAAGAAGATAAAAATTCAAATGTATGAGGCTGAGTACCTCTAATCTAACCCCGACCAATTTGAAAGATTGGCAAAATTTGTAAAGGGTTATGGGATCAATCCTGATCAGACCTCATCTAAGAGTGTACCAATTGACCCTAAGCCAAGACCAAAGTAAAATAACTTGGTTTTAACTCCATCTAACTCTGTAAAAATATAACCTTTCTATATTTCTCTATTTATCAATGGTTATAAGCTCAGTAATTGTGTTATTGATTCGGGTGCTTCCAATAATGTGATGTCTGCCAAGGTGGCTACTACTTTGGAATTAACCTTGGCAAAGACTTTTCATTGTTTCTTCTCAATGGAAACTAAACAAGTACCTCTCATAGGCCAAATCAAGGATGCACAATTTACATTTGTTTCTTTTCCAAAGAAAAAAATCAAGATGACAGTTCTAGTGGCTGATGTTTTAGCCTCATATGGAGTTATATTAGGATGCAACTTTTGTAAAGATGTTGGTGGTGAGATCAACATGGACTGGTCTGAGGCTAGGATACCTGTTAAGGGTGTTATGCAGAAACTTCACCCAGAGAAGTAAGTGAAGTATACTGTGATAAAGATTGATGATCCAAAATCCCAGATTTTTTTGAAACTTTTGAAATGGGTATGTATTTCTTGACCTTGGATGAAGATCCAATATCTTCAAATGACATTTCAATAAAAAAATTAGGAAATAAATGAACCACCCACTTTAGATGAAGAAGTTTTGTATTTTGAAACTATCAAAGTTGAAAGTTCAAATGATGTTTGGACTTTGGAATTTGATGGTAGTTGTTCTTTAACTAGATCTGGAACCAAGATAGTTCTCATATCCTTGAAAATAAAAATATTTCATTTTTCTTTCAATTTATAGTTTGATAACACTAACAATACTGTTGAATATGAAGCCTTGTTATTAGGAATGGAGGTTGTATAAAAGAAAGGAATTGAAAACCTTCATGCTCAGGGTGATGCTGAGCTAGTCATTTGTCAAGTCAAGCATCTATATCAAACAAAGAATGAAAGAATTAGGCAGTACCATAATCAAGTTTAGGATTGCATGGAAAGTTTTGGCACTTTCAATATATTAGCAGTTTTAAGATAATATAATGATAGAGGTGATTCATTGGCTATTTCAACCACTCTCCTAATTCCTCACAAATATTTCCAATGAAATAAGTATACCATAGAGTTGTTTTTCAGCCCAGTGTTCTTGATAATGTTAATCATTGGCAGGTTTTTAACAATGATGAGAAAGTCATCTAATTTTTGGAGAAGGTGGAAATTTTTAGTGAGTTATATTTTGAAGGAATTGAATATACCCCTCAAGAGTCAGTCTCCAAATTTAATGAGGAAACTGACAAAGAAATATTTTAGATAAAAGGGAATAGGAACCCAAGGGGTTGGTATCTTTGGAGAGGTTTTTTGATAAGCATGATTGATTCATTAAATGTTAGTAGTTAGAATCAAACTCAACAACAGAAATTGAGAAAGTTAATTTAGGGATAAAATATGATCCCAAAATGATAAATATTGGGAAATGTTGCTCACCTAAAGAAAGAGAGAATTTGGTGGTACTTCTTCATCGGTATATTTATGTATTAGCATATTCATATGCTGATTTGAAGTCTTTTTGACCTAAAGAGGTGCAACATGATATTCCTCTCAAGCCACGGCCTTAGCCTCACAAGAAGAAATAATCATAGTATAATCTTAAAATCCCAAGTACCATCCTCACTAAAATTCAAAAGATGTTGAATGCTAAGATTGTCTTTCGTATACATCATTCCATATAGATAGCTAATATTGTTCTTGTGAGGAAAAATAATGGAGAAATTTGCATCTATCTTGATTTTCATAATTTAAACCAATTGTCACTTAAGGATAATTACCCATTATTAGTGATGGATCAAGTACTACAAATGGTGACAGGTTCAAAAATGTTATCCATGCTAGATGTCTTCTCATGATACAATCAAGTGGACGTTCATGATGAATATCAACACAAGACAGCCTTCACTACCCCATGGGGCACTTTTGCATATGCCTTTTGGATTGATCAATGTTGGTACTACCTTTCAAAGGGATATGGACCTAGATTTTTGAGATATAATTGGTAATTTTACTATAGTCTACCTAGATGATGTAACCATTTTCTCAAAAAAGCATCAAGATCATTGTGACCATTTCCAACAAGTGCTTGAAATATGCCATGAACATGGGATATCTCTTAATCCCAAGAAATCCATTTTTGGGGTTATTGAAGCTAAGCTTGTTGAACACGTTATGTCTAAATAAGGAATTAAGATTGATCCTAAACGGGTCAAGTTAATTTATAATCTTACTCTACCATCAAGTAAGAAAGGCATCCATTCTTTTTTTGGGAAGGTTAATTTCTTACGAAGATTTATTCTTGATTTTGCTAAAAAGACATGCCATATTGTTGACATGATGAAATGGAAATCAATATTCCATTGGAACACATAAGGAAGAGTGGCCTTTCATGAGATTAAGGAAGTAATTTCACTTGCTCCTTTCTTAGTTTGCCTTGACTATACCAAGAATTTCATCGTGTATAGTTATGCTTCAGAGCATACCTTATATGCAATCTTGGTACAACTAAATGAAGAGGGGATTGAATCTCCTATAGATTTCATGAGTTGTCCTCTAAACGCTCATGAGATTAAGTATCCATCCATGGAAAAACATGCTTACACTGTGTTGAAAGTAGTTAAGCATTTCAGGTATTACATCCTTAACTCTCACACCATTATGTTAGTACTAGATTCTACAGTTAAGTCTATTCTGACTCAACAAGAATTTGGAGAAAAAAGAGGTAATTGGATTGCTAATATCCAAGAGTATGATATGGATATCAATCCTAAAAAAATTATGCATGTAAAAGGTTTTTGTCAACTCATGGTGAAGACCAAACTAAAAGAGATAAATAGTAATGAGGGAGATATAGAAGAACTTCCCATGGTCTTGCTTGTGAGCAAAATGGATGAATGGTATTATAACATTGCTCATTTCCTCACATATGGAGAGTGTCCAAAAAAATTGTCTCACAAAGAGAAGAGGAAAATCAAACTTAAGGCTAAAAACTTCATCTTTTGGGATAATGGTTTGTATAAGCAAAACATTGATGGAATTTTTCTATGATGCATAGATAAAGCACAATGAGGTAAGTTATTAGAATATTTTCATGATTTGGTTTGTGGAGGACATTTTTCATCCCTGGTCATAGTTCATAAGATTTTGTGGGCAAGGTACTACTGGGAAACACTTTTTCAAGATGCATACGCTTGGGTGCGTAAATACGAGAAGTGCCAATAGTTTGTGGGGAAACCCAAGTTAGCAGCCTTACCTCTCAAGCTAGTAGTAATTAAAGAACCTTTTTAGTAATGGGGTGTTGATTTAATTTACATGGTGAATCCATTATCAATTTCAAGTCATAGTTATATTATTACAGCTACAGATTACTTCACAAAGTGGGTGGAGGCAATTCCAACCAAACATGATACTTCAAAGGTCATTTGTAACTTCCTCAAGGAAAATATTCTCACAAGATTTGGTGTGACAAATAAAATTGTGATCGATAATTCTACCTGTTTCACATCTAAGGAGATGACTCAGTTCTGCTTTGAATATAGAATTATTCTATCTCACACCTTGAACTACTTCCCTCAAGGAAATGATCAAACTGAGTCAAGTAATAATAACTTGGCAACTATCATCAGGAAATTGGTAAAGAACAATCAGAGAACTTGGCATAAGGCATTGTATAATGCATTTTGGGATAATTGCATCACTCCTAAGCAATCAATTGGTATGTCTCCTTTCTAAATTTTATATGGATTGAATTTAGAAATACCTATCACATTGGAATTACCTGCACTCAAACTGTCAAAGGCAATTGAAGATGAAACATTTGAAATCTCTTTAGACAAGCATATTATGTACCTTGTTGAGATAGAATAGCAATGTACAAAAGTAGTGGACCACATTGTTGAACATCAAAGCTATGTCAAGGAACTTTTTGACAAGAAAGCCAAATCATGAGATTTTTGAGTTGGAGATCTAGTGATGTTGCGGGACAAAAGGAGAGAACCAAAAGGGATGCATGGAAATTCGATTCTCTATGGAGGGGTCTTTTTCTCATTCATCAACTTAGTGGAGAACATAGTTTCCTCTTGGCATACCTCGATGGAACACCATTACCACTGCCCTACAATGGGCAACATATGAAGCTTTTCACTCATTGAGGTTCTAGATAAGTTTATACATTTTTTAAATATATGTATATTCTTTATTTTTATCTAGTCAGTCACCTAACTCCATGGCCTAATGGATAAAGCCAATTAGAGTTGTCATATTCTCTTTCCTTCAAAGCTTTCCAAAAAATGCTTGAAGGAAATTCCCCAATTAGAGATAATTTTTATCCTTGAATTTAGGCAAGCTCAATTCATGGGATAACCCCTACAAAACTTATCCATTTTATAGCCCATGAGCTCTAAGCATGCAAAACAAATCCAATCATTGAATTAATACGTTAGTTTATCCTAAAAAATTTAGACTTTTTGAAGGAGTTTTTCACCCTATGTAGTTCAGAGAATTTTCTCTAAACAACAAGTTCATTTTGGTGCAATTCAGATAATTTTCTCTAAACTACACCATTTCAAGTAGGAGCAGAGAATTTATCTGACATTTCACATGTAAGATCAGATAAATTCTCTGACCCTGCACCCGAGCCCACCACTTTGGTAATTAATAATGCATTAATTACTAGTTTTTGTATATAATTAACCCACATTAACTTTGTTTTTTAATTTAAATTTTTATCCTTCTTCATCATTTTCATGTTGGTTTGCATTATTCCTCACCATTCTCATGATTGATTGCCTCAAACCACTTGTGGATTCTCTCTTATATTGTTCAGGTAAGACTTGTGTTTTCCTACCTTCCTACAAGTGTCATTTCTTGACCTAGGGTTTTCTTTTTTTTTTTACATTGTCTCATGCATGGTTACATTTAAAGTTAGTTTCATTGTTTTAGTTTCTGTATCATTTCATGTTGCTTATAAACCCTAGCTTTATTATTTACCTTTTCTTCCCTTTCAGCCTTGATTAATCTATCATGATTTTTGTTTCATGTACCTAAAAGAAAATTTTCTGAGGAACACAACCACCTAATTTGTATAACCCCAACTCTGTGCTCCTCAGAGAATTTTCTCTGAGTTGCACACTTTTGACCTTTCAAAGGTACACTTCAGAGAATTTTTTATGAAGTGCACGTAACATGTACATCAAAGAATTTTCTCTAGAGGGTACCCTCTTTTCTAAAACCCTCAGTGTAAGTCAAAGAATTTTGTATAACTTATACCAACCTTGCTATCCTCCCCTTCAGTGCACGTTGAAGAATTTTCTCTGATGTGCATCGTGAGACCAAACCTAAGGTGCAAGTCAGAGAATTTTCTCTAAATTACACTTTACCCCATAATTTTACCAACTCCCATGTAATTCAAAGAATTTTCTCTAGATTACACCAAAGACCAGTTTTATCCATATCCTGTGTAAGAGTGCTTTTTTTTTTTGCTCTTGCATTTTCTCCAAGATGAATGAAAATGCTAACTCTGGCATAATGAAAATTACTTATAGTTGCTTAACCAATGTTAGATGATTCACCTATCAATAAAACAATGAAGTGCAAGTTATAAGGGGTGTTCCTGACATCTGTAGTAGAATCTAATGTGGATCAAATTGGAGACACTAAGATTGGCCAGGTTGACATGGTGTAATTCTTGCATAGATTAGGGAGGGAGCCCATTGCTTCACACATTCAAGCTATTTTAAATAGTGAGATTCATTTGGCAGTTACTTTTCTTGTCTAAGCACAAGACCCAAAATTTGTCCTAATAGTTGTTGCCCACTTCGACAAGGAAACTAAATCAGTCAAGGACGCTAATGGGAAGGTGATAATTCAGTTGGATGATGAGTAATTCGATAAATTATTTCATCTCTCAGACATAGAAGAGTACTCAATTATAAGTATAAATTCATCCCATGAATATTATAACAAGAATTTTGAAAAGTGCAAGAGGCACATTAATGTACATTGGCTCAAGACTCCTAGACATTCAATTATAATATGGCCTAAATACTTATATCATATTAAATTCTTGGAAGAAGTAGGAGATTTTATTACTCTCCTGAGTAGAGTTAAGGGCCTCCCAACATCAAATGTGTTCCAAGAATGGATGTATCATTACATATTCATAATCAATAAGGAAAAACAAATAATTTATTAGGGGAGCCAAATTAGGGATGCTTTATGTCACCAAATTTTAGAGGTGACTTCTTCCTTGAAGTGTTATTTGAATTCTTATCTATTTTATGTTATAGAAAGCATGAGATCCTTCCCAAGGTTGACCAATAGTGGTGAAAGGAAAACGGTCCCAGTTCATGAGTATTATCCATAATTAACTCTCAAGGAAAGTATCAAACATTACAGGAGAGTTAATGATGCTTTCTTATACAAATTCATTTGTATCTTTGAGCAAAACCTTGAGAAGAAGAGGGTTTCATATCAAGCATGGGCAATAGAAAACAAAATTGGTTGTATCTTTTTAGAATTCCCAACCTTCACCTACATTAAGGTACGAGGATTTGATGAGTAACCATACATGCTACTGAGATATCCAAGTGATAAGTTAATATTTATGGAGATGTGTAGGAAAATAATGAGTGTACATAAGAGGCAGTTAAATGCCCATAAAAGAGGTTTTAAGTTTTTAGTCAGTATTCAGTGGTATACTGTTGCCACTACTCCAAAGGCCAAAACCATGGAAACTAAACTACAGTGGATAACTCTTAAGAGATTTAAGAGTAGAGAAGATTTTGATTATAGGCTGATAAAGGTGAAAATCAAGTGTAATTTCACTCATGTACACAGGATTAAGGACATCTGGGTAAAATGTAGGATTGATGAAGATGTAAGGAAGCTAGATTACAACTATCTTATTACTGATCAAATTGACAATCTAAAGTTGGATAATATTCTAGCATATTTGCTAGATGATGAGGATGTATTGGACCCCTCATATAAGGGTAAACAAGTAAATTCTACTCCTCTTCCTCTAATCTAATAGTCAATCAAAGAATCTACATCAATCAAGGATAGATTCCAACACATACTGGCAAGGACTAACACTTGGTTGGAGTCTAAAGGAATTAAATTGAAACATTTTAAAATTGGTTATGAGGAGGAATATGAAAAAGTTACTACCAAAAAATGAGAGGATCTCAGGACAAAGAATAAAGAAGAGGCCTCTATTGCTGCTCCGAAGCCAAAGTTTGTATTTGTAAGTAAAGGTAAAAATAAAGACAAAGAAGCTAGTGCCAAAGAAAGTGCTCAAATAGAGAAGGAGAAAAACCTAGTTACAAGAAAGGCACCACCTCAATCAACAACTTCATAAATGCCTCAGGTAGCGATTTAACAAACTACACAATCAACAACTATACAGTTAGAGGTTCCTTTGGTTGAGACTTCTCAAACCATAGTTTTATAGGTAACTTTTTCCATAGTTTCCCCTATAGATACAATGGTACCAATTATTTCCACTCCCTCTCAAGTTGTTCTTTCATCTCCCCCTTCACCTCCTAGTGCCATACTTTTTTAATTTCCATCACAAGGCACATTGGATCAAGTTATTGATTCATTGTAAAATTTACCTAGTCCTTAAAAGTCGTTGGGATCCGTAACCAATTCATACTTCACTCAACAAGGTATAGATAAATTCATGTCTGCATATTCCTCCAAAATAACAACCCAAGCCCTTGTCATTCTAGTGTCCAAAATACCATCAGTCCCCAAAGTATTATTCATGTTAACTCAAACCCCACTGATTATAACCACTATCCCATTGGCGTTGACTTCACTATCAGATACCTCCACTATTCCACTTTCCATTCCACCTACTTCACAGACCATTATTCCTCCCCAAACATCACAATCCTTGGTCTCTTATGCTCTAGAAGACTCATCTCCTCTTCCTCCATGGCTAATTTCTCAGACACCTATGAGGAAGAAGCAAGTTGTTTCACTTGATGATTTTGATTTTGGTCAGCTTGTGCTGGTACAGTCCAAAATAGCAAAGAAGGCCAAAACTATGTCAAGGTTAATTTTTAAATCTAGGCACAAGTGTGTTAAAGTTGTAGTGCCTCTCAAATATAAAAGCATTGCAGATATTCAAGTTTCCAATTATTCAGTTGCATGGATAAACTTAGGAAATCAAACACATAAGGGTACAAAAGAAGATTTATAAGCAGCTATGACATCTTTGTTAGAAAGATATGACAAAGACAAGAAGATCAAGGATTAGCTCAAAGTAAAATTAGAACAAATGACCTCTATTTTATTAAAGATTACTCAATCTTTTGAGACTATTGATCTTGTTATACATGAAAACACTAAAAAGATAATTCAAAAGGTAGAGAAAATTGGATCTTGAGGTCAAGCAGTCAATTTGTAGATTGAGAGATTAGCAACATAGGGTAATCAACAATTACGTTCTACCATTGGATTTTTGAAGAACCTGAGTGAAGTGAAAATATAAATTCAACAAACAATTAAAACACTCACTCAAAATTTATAATTGACAGAGAAAGACATTGATACATAGACTCAACTATGTTAATTCAAGTTGGATCTCCTAGTTGAGAAAAGAGTCATTCCAAATATAAAAATGTTCATTGAGTACAGGGAATCCATGAAGAATAAAAGATAAATTCTTGAAAATCTAATTAAATATATCGAATAAGCTAAAGACATGTGTAATGATAAGATGTTAGATCTTGTAGATAAAATTGGAGAACTTTCCTATCAGGTTAGAAATGACTCCCAAGAAATTCTTTCTGTGGAGACTGTGGTTCAAGAGTTTACATCGTTGCTCCAAATAGAGATTGAAATAGGAATGTTCACACTGGATTCCACTGACAAATTTATTGAATTTCAAGTCATTATGGATAAACTACAAAGAATCTTGGACAAAATCAAGGATTTACTAGTTAACTTAGAAGATTCTATCACAAGGGTCCTCATTGTCTCTAGAAGTACATCAAGCCTAGATAATAGTGAGGTCCAATCTACATTGAAGAGATACGAGGAATATTTAGAGAAGAATAAAAAGGAAAAAAATCCTGTGTCTAAGGACACTTAGTTTATTTTTGTAACGTTTCATATGTAATTTTATTTGGTGCAATTTGCACATAGAAAAAGTACATTGCTTTAAGTCAAATTGGACTCTGTCAATGAATAAGTCAATGTATTTATGTATTTCATATTTTCATTCATAGCTCCTCTATATAAATAAGAGGATGCTCTTTGTAAAGTGACTTACCAAGAGATATAGAGGCGAAATGTTGTTGAATTGATAAACAATTTTGAAACTTTGTGTTCATATTGTAAATCTTGAATTCCACTCAATATAAGAAAATTAAGTGATCTTTCAATCTTTGTGTTGAGATTGTGTTGGATATGTTCTTATGTCTTTTCCATTACATTTGTTTGTGCTTTGATTGGATTGTGGAATGAAATTTCTATAAAATGAAAGGTGTCAGGAAGCTGATTTTAGAGTCTTTGAGCTACATTTTAGTTCCTAGGTTTGTGTTCATCATTGAAAGTGAAATACTGTGAAGAATTTGGGCTGCACTTTATTCCATCCATTTACTTTACTTCGCTAGTATTATTCTAGTTATTCTTTCAGCTAACTAATTTGAATATTAGTTACTATTGCTTTATCAAATGATTTTACATTTTCTCAATATATTATAGAAAAAGGAAGAAAGTGTGTAAAAAAACATCAATTTTGAAAAAAGAGAATTGGATGATATGACAACACCCACTATGATATAGTTAGTGTAAATAAGTGTAAATAATAACTTCTTGTTTTAGTTGGCAATAGGAAGGGAGCCTCCCCTTGTCTAGAGGAGATATTTTATCTCATCACACTGTGGCTAAAATAACCATTTTACTACCATTGTGTCGGTAACAAAATATTCACCCAACATAATCAATAATTATTTGATCTTATAATTAATTAGCTTTAGGAAATTTTAGTAACTCAATTTTTTCAATTCTACCCTCTTTTATTTATTCTTTGGAGTATTAACTCCTTTTTTATATCCCCAATATTTGTGAAGCTTGCCCCAATTTAAATGTCTCTTCCTTTATTATCTCATTTTATATTCTCAGTATTCATGATTTTTACCCCAATTTAAATGTCTCCTCTTTTACTTAATTCATCACAAACTTATATCTTTTAAATTTCTATTGGTAAATCCTCCATATGTAAGTCACCTTTGTGTTTTTAATGTGCTTTTTATTATTTTTCAGTTGTTGTATGAGAACATTCCCCAATAATACTTTATGAATGAGCGGTGTTTTGGATATTATGAAATTGGTCTTGTGGTACTTCCATTATAGTTCATCATTTGATTCCTCTTTACCATTTCCATATTTTTTATCCTTCTTTTTTTTTTCCTTAGTGGGATCAATGTGTTTTTCATTATTTTTTTATATCCTTTTGTTGAAAAAATCTAGACCAAGCTTAGTTATTTCTCACCATGATTTTATTTATAGAAAATGATCCTCTAAACTAAAAGCTTAATTAATTAAATCTAAAATAAAAGAGCTTTACTAATAATTTAAAGATAAAATATTAATTTAATTAATGGGCTCACCTCACTATTTAAAATAAGATTCAATGTATTAAAAATTGAAGTAGCTAAAAGAAAAAAAAGCTATAGGTAAATATGAAATTAATTATAAGTTTTCCCTTTAATTAAAGAGTGCATAAAACAAACATCAAACAAAATCTTTTGTAATATAATATAGTAACCACACATAGTAAGAAAGGTTAACTACAACTTTTATTTTAATATTCACAAGCTAAGCTTCCTCTTCTTTTAAAAAAAAATTAGATTAAAGTTTTGATGTCAATCAAAGCATAATGGATTGAAATTTTGAAAAGAAGTTGTAACTACAAAATTTTGATAAAGAAAGGAACAAATAAAAGATTTTGTATTAAATCTCATTCTAATTTTAGCATGTGGTAATTGAGAAAAATCAATTATTCTCCTTATATTCTCTCTCTTTCTTATTCTATAAAAGGAAGAGTTCCCCCATTGTAAAAAAAATCTAGGTGGTGATTCTTTTTCTTGGACTCATTTGGGCAACATTATATTCCATATTATAGTGACATTTGACTTGAATTTTTTATAGAAGTCTACCTTTTTCGTAATGAATTGAAACTATGTCTACTTAATCAAATTGATGGAATTTTTTGTGGTTCTTGTTTGTCTACCCTTCAATTTTCATGTTTTTCTTACCTCTTGCATTAACTTGTAGATTATGTCTTCATGATTTTTTTGTAATACTTTACATCTGTGTATGTCAAAATTTTGATAAATGCTTTTATGGTTCTTTATTTTCTATACTTTAGGATCCTTCTTGCTCTTACAACTCCATTCTCACATTTGAGTTGGTTCAAACCTCCTATATTTGCTTACACATCATGTCTTCAACTCTATTGTATATTTAGAAGTACTATGTCATACTTAGGTAGAGGAGGAGCCCAATACCACCCATTTCTATCTTTGTGCATCACCACCCTTTTATTTTCTTGTTTATCTCTTCCATTTTCCCCTGTAACTCTTAGATTAACATTACTTTTGGTAGATTAGGACTAGGATAGGAATAAAACCAACTATCTCTAGATATTTTTCTACAAAGAGCAGTCCCACATTGAGTAGAAATTTCCATGTTGTGCCTACAATGTGGGTGACATTTAAATGAGACACTTTTATGCATCAACACCTTTCTATCCTCTTAATATGATTATTAACATAAGAAAAAACACCAACATATGATGGGTTGTTTTTCTTCTTCATTTCTTCTATGATGAGAAAATAGTCCCACAACCATTTTTTATCATTTACCTTCTTGTTTTTCTATGTAATTTATACTGTCATCTTCCCACTTGTTGTATCATGTGGGTAGACACATCTTCTCATTAATTACCATTTTTGGATCACCCTTTCCTTTTTTTCTTTCATCCTTAGAAAAGATTGAGAAATGGAAATGGTTGCGCCTATTAATATTCCTCTGTGATCAAATGTAAAGTCGCCACTAATAGTTCTAAATTTTGAAAAGGCTTTGATTACCTACTCTAAAAAAATCTTCATCTGGAGGGGTAATTTATCAGATTAATTTATGATGCAAAGTCCTAAGGGGGACATGAATGGGAAAGATAAAAGGGGCCACGTTAGACCCATAGAACTTGATGTAAGTTCCCTCATTTGTTAACCACCAATCAACCTAGTTATAAATGGCCCTAGTTTCAAAATAAAATTGTAAAGGTCTTAAGACTCACATAGAGGATGCACTGAATCTTGGTTTCTCGCTTCCATAGAACATTTTGTATAGTGTTTGAACAAATTAATACTCAAAACAAATATAGTTATCACATTATCATTGTTTTTCTAAATGTACAGTCCATGTTTGTACTAGTATGTAGAATTTTTGTTTTGTCTGATAATCTTTGGCCCATAAATTCTAGCACCTAAGTGTACTAGTCATACTTTGAGACGAGAAGCAAGATACATGTGGCATAAATAGTATTAGTGCTAAATGTCTTTGGTCCTATTTCTTTCCTATACTAAACTAATTAAATGTGTATTTGTTCAGAAAATATTGTAGCATAATAAAAAATTTATTGGGTTGTGGTTATGAAGGACACAGACTAACACCCATGCTTTGTCTTTGGTCACACAATTGTCTTCTTCATTACCAAACATTTGAGATAGTATTGACATGATATATTGAAAATACTTTTTAAACATAGTGGTCTCAAAAAGTTTAGTTATACTTTCTTCCATGTGCTTGTCTAATTCTACATTAACACCCAATGTTGTTATATTTAAGTTCTACTAGCCTCATGTTTATGGTCAATTTTAGTTAGCCCAAATATGTTTCTAATACTTCCAACATTGATATCTAACAAGACCTTTCCCTCAACATTTCTAACTATTTTTTTTCCATCAATGTTTAGTAGTCTAAGTGATAATATTAGGGTTCTCAAAAAAAAAATTAGGGACTGTAATTTTACCAAAATCATATTTACAAGTATTATACATAGGCCTCTCATATCTAGACCTATTCCATGTAGTGAAGTAAAATTTTCAGCTATAAAACCTAAGAGTCGGTTTGCTTTCGTTTTCTTTGTAGTACTCCAGAATCTTTGTCTCCTCATTAAGTGCCTTTTGGCATGCCTTTTTTATGATAATGATGTTTCAAGCTCGTTTAGGGCTTCAAACTATTCTAATTTCCTCTTTAGACCGTGTTTTCATTGACTAAACGATGCCATTGTAATATAAAACCCAATAGAGAATGTATAGTGTATACTTACCCAGTAATTGAAGCTCGGAACTAGGAGTCTGGTATGTTTCGGTGCGCTTCCTTATCTGTACTTAATATCAGTCTCGTAGCTACTAATTTCCCAATTAATACAATATTTCCCTTGATTGCCTCTTCCTTTTACGAATAATTGGCTTTAATCTTTATGGGAAACTTCAAGCGTTATGTATTGCTCATATTCTATTTCAGCCTTTCATTCTTAAGCTCGAGTGTGTCAACACACTAACCACATATACCCAATATACAACCTACGTTGCTTTAATTCCTTGTGCCTTTGCTATTTTTTCCTTACGTTCTTCACCTTAAGCTTTTATAAATGACAAATGTATTTAAGGTAAATTATTAATTTCGAGTGAAGAATGTATTTAAGGTGAATTTTTAATTTCAATGTTAACAAGATGAGTATGTTTACTTGTTCAATTTTACTCTCTTTTTTTTTGTGTGTTCATAATCTTTAACAAATGTCATTTAAACACCTCTAAATACATGTACTATTACCTTAAGTTAGATATGTCTCTTTACTGTATCTTGGAATTGCGTCTACGCCCCATTCATTCAAAAAATTAATCCCACATTAATTAACTGACTTTACCTATGATAACATATAAATCCAGTAGACCACAATCCTAAACTAATAAAGACTCCTACTAACATAATAATTAATCACTTATGTGATGAGTATATTTTCACCTTACCCTTTCTTCCTTTCTAAATTCATAATCCCAAAAAATCATACTCAAATATATTAATAAACTTTGATATAAATATATATAAACCATGTTCCTTATATTAAAAATAACCCTCCATTCACCCTTACCCTGCCTACTCTATACCTGTGCAATCCCCAAAAAAATCCCCCCCAAACGCATCTACGACTCTAGACTAATATCTTCTTCATTCATGCATCCAATTTAACGACGTCATGTTATGACATCATCTACCCGTCGGAGTTCTTAACATTTAGCTCACATTCCGAGTGCGGACATGCCGTGGGAGGGAAGTTACGGCTCTTTAAAACGGCAATGAAAGGTTGTGAGTAGGTGAAGCTGAAGGGAGGACAATGGAGAAGAAAGAAGCTTCTGAGAGCGCACATGTGGTAATGCCTCAGTCTCAAACTAACACTGCCAGAGCGGAGGGAAAGGCGACCCGATTTCCACCCAGGCGGGGTAATAAGATCAAACGAGCGGTTATTGCTTCTTTTCTTTCGTCAGGATTGCTTTCGTTCAAGCACCGCAAACGCAGTTCAAGCGATTTGGGGAGTTAAAATGGGCGTTACCGTTTTTCTTCTTATTGTGATTTTTATTTTATGATAGAGGGTTGCGCCTACTGTTGTAAATAGCGCGATACCCTCTCCCCTGTTATGGGCCATTACAGTTTGTGAGCTTTGTATGGAATAAGCTCCTTTCTGTAAGCAATGTATTGGGTGTTTCTACTTTCGCGGCATTTGTAAATATAATGATATAAGGTTCGGGATGTTTTTAGGTTTTTAGCTTGTGGGTTTATTAACACTGTGTTTATAAGTTTAAGAAGGGTAAAAGAAATTGGATTTTGCGCTGGGATAAGAAGCTCAGCTCATTTATTTTCAAGTTAATGTATAAATTGGGCTGTGGATGATTAGTCGCACAGTAATGCTGAGAGAGATTATGAATACAGAACAATAAGGGGGAAATCTTCAGATTTAAATCCCTCCCCCTTGGTTATGAGAATCTGCTATTTCTGCCCTGCTTAGTAGGCGGTATTTGTCAATCTTAGTTCAGAGAGAATTATTGTGGAGTAAAATTTTAATGAGAGAGATTGTTAATGTGGAATAAACGCTTCTGATTTTGAAGTAAGGCTTTTAATAACAAATAAATTTTGGGTTTTCTTCAGGGAGGATGTTGATATAAATATAGTTGGGAGGAGTTTTGATTGTGAATATTTTTTGTTCTGAGAAGGAAGGTTTCAAATATTTTGAGTGGTTTTGATTGAGATTATTAATATAGAATAAACTCCCCTGATCTTAAGTAAAGATTTTAACAAATAAATTGTGTTTTTTTTCAGGGATGATATTTATGAGCTATATAATTTGAGTAGTTTTGTTTGTGAGGATTTTCTGTTCCAGTAAGGAAGGTCCCATATAATTTGAGTGGTCTTGATTGAGATTATTAATGTGAAGTAAATTCCCTTAATTTTAAGTAAGACTTTTAACAAATAAATTTGGGATTCTTTTCAGAGACAATAGTGTATATAGTTTGAATAGTTTTGATTGTGAATAGTATGTGTTTCTGCAAGAGAGATCCTATATATTCAGAGAGATCATCATCGTCATCATCATCATCATCATTATTATTATTAAACAAAAGTTTTTTTAAACCAAAAACAAGTAGAAAGCCAAGATAAATAATTACATCAACCAAAAAATTCAAACACAGCCACAAAACAACTAAAAAGCAGCACAAATATAGCTTCACAAGCCAAATAAGTACCACTGCCCTACAAGAAAGTCGAAGTCAAAACTAACCCTGCTAGTGCAGAGCCTCTCTCATAAGTTTTTTTTTTAAAGATCCGAAAGATATGTTTAGAGCTTTCCAATCTTTTTTTCCTTTACCTGTTTATCAGATGCTCACAACTTTCCAATCTCAAGGAAGGTTTTTTAAATTTGAGATTTTGATTGAGACTTTTATGGATTAAATTCTCAAGATCTTAAGGAAGGCTTTTTAATAAATAAATTCTGGGTTCTTTATAGAATAATATATATTTTGTGTATAGTTTGAGGGGTTTTAATTGTGAAGATTGTGTTCCAGTACGATAATTCCCTAATATTCTGAGTGGGTTTGATTGATATTATTAATAAAAAAATACACTACCCTGATCTCAAGCAAAGGTTTTACAAATAAAGTTTGAGTTCTCTTTAAAAGCAATGCTTATAAATTTATAATTTAAGTGATTTTGATTGTGAATATTTTATATTTCAAGTAGAGAGATCTCATCTCAGTGGGAAGATTTTGTGTTAAGAGATATTATATAATATTTTTAATCAAAAACAAGTAAGATATGTACTATGAATGTTTTAATTATGAACTCTAAAATTGAACCTCACGAGAGTGCTACAAAAATAAAAGTTTGATAAAAAAATTATTATTTTTATTTGACTTTAGATAAAATAATTTTATAGGACACAAATTTTCATTATATATTATTTTTAAGTCTTTTAAGGATTTTTAAAAATATATTAAATGTTACATTATTTTTAAATTAAAAAAAATAAAATAGTAATATTAAATATTATATATAATTTAATTGATATCAAATAATTTGTAAATATAAATTCTTATTAAAATCAAAATATTTAGTAAAATATTTATAAACCCTAATTTTATATTATTTTTAAATTTTTATAATCACATATATATATATAAAATAAATACTGAATATAATTTAATAAAAAAATTAAAATCTCATTCAATGTAGTTTATAAATAAAGGTTTTGTCATTAATCTATAGTGTATGCATTAGTCTACTTTTTAATTTAGAAGGGAGAGAACTTATATCTTACCTCAATCTGGCTGAAAAAAAAAAGTTTAGTTATAATATTTTCTTTAATATCAAAATGCAATACGAAAATTAATCTATAATGTATGTATTAGTCTACCTTTTAATTTAGAAGGGAGAGAACCTATATTCTACCTCAATCTGGCCGAAAAAAAAGTTTAGTTATAATATTTTCTTTAATGTCAAAATACAATACAAAAAGTAAGATTTTAGTTGGAAGACTAATTTCAAGACAGCTTATATATATCAGACTTGAAATACGAAAGCACTTTTACAAGTATAATATGGAAAAAGGTCGGTGTTTTACTTATACCTTCCATACACTTTGTAGACATTTAATTAAAAAATTCATGCTGATGGATCCCTTTTGAAAATCCATTAATTGGTAGAAGATAGGGCCTAATTTGTGGTTGAGGATTGTGATGGTTTTTGTTTTTTTTTAAAGTTAGTTTTTAAATTTATTTGTTTTGTTTGTTTTTATTTTTGTTTTTTGGTTTGTTTGTTTTGTTTTTTTTTTTTTTTTTTAATAGTTTTTTTTCTTATAATAAATTGGTTGAAGTTTTATTGTTGGGTTTGGGTTTTTTTGTTATTTATAGGTAGAGGGATGGTGATTTATTATTGTTTCTTGTTTTTTTGAAGTGGAGGTATGGTTTTTTGTGGGTGGAGTTTTGTTGTTTTTGATAGGTGTTTTTGTTTTTTTATTGTTTTTACGTTTTTATTTGTTTCGAGAATATTTAGAAAAATGCATCCAATTATTAAATCTGAGTATTAGTTCATAACTCTGATCAAAAGTATCTTATTAAATTAAAAAATATCATTCAATAAATTTAAAAAATATTATTGCTTTCATATTTTATATGTGGGAAGGATGAGTTAAAAATTTTCTCCATCTTAACTTAAATTAAATCCAAGTGAGAGGGTGGTGTTTATCAATAACCTTGAGGTTGAAATATTAATCAGTCTTTCTAAAATATTAATCTGTTTTTCCAATAAGATACTTGAAACACAAATGGTTAAGGTTATATGTTCATTGTTTTTACTACCCATTTTTCCAATAAGACACTTGAAACACAAACGGTTAAGGTTATATGTTCCCTATTTTTAGCAGATGTGGTGCTAGATTATGATAGATGATTTTTTTTAATTTAAAAATATAGTTTATATAAAAGTTTAAGTCACATTTTTAATTAAAAAGGTGTAGACATTTAATTCTAGAATAAGATTAATTATTGTGATATTAGAGTATTTTTGTGCATATGGATTATTGGTTCAAATTAAATTTTTATTAGCATATTTTCTGGGGTTGAATTTTATACTAGTGTAAGGATTGTTGATGCTTAAAACTCTTACCTCAAGTTTAATAGCCTCCTATGGGAACTTTTACAGATGTGGACCGAATCTAGTTTGTAAAGCAACCTTCGGGATTTTAGACGCTGGCTCTTCATTTAATTTGGAGATGAAAAGGGATAAAAGAAACTAAAGTAAATAACATTAAAACAATACTAACTAGGGGATGCACCAAAAGATTTGAAGCATTAACCTATATATGCATAAAATAGCATAAATCCTTAAACAATATAGACCATTAACGAGCATAAAGCATGAATTAAGATCTAAAATGAAAACAAAGATTCACACTCTAGAAGCAGAAGAAAAGAAATAGCAAACAAAGAAAATTTTCCACTCAAAATAACACAAAACACCACATCATCTTCATTGTATGTGGAGAATAGAGTATAGAAAGCCACAAATACACATACAAAACATCCAATCACACCTGTGAGGTGTACATGTTAAGGTTATAGAATATAAAAATCCTACTTGTTACTATTCCTAGTCAATTACAATACAACTGAGTACAAAAAGCTAAAAAATAACAGATCCAAGATGATGACACCTTCTAAAAGGAATGAGCCTACAATATATAGGTGGTAAAGCCTCTCGTAAGGATGAAACCTAGAGATTTTAGCACTCACAGTCATGATGATGTTGTTTTAATTGAAAAAGGGTCTCCAGTTCATGAGTGATGTTATCATTCAGATCATGGATATGGCAGGACTGCACTGTTTTATTATGACCACTATGTTTAGGAAGAGCAAAGTGGTGCCATATGGAAGGGCTCATCTCTTCTCGGTTGTAACAGCATGATGGGTCCCCTTTTAATTCCTTTAACTAATGATGTGGCTACAAAGTCTAACAAATCAAAACAGATCTTGTATAAGACTGGGGGCACCATGTGTCAAGGTTGCACTTCTTTAGAGAGACTAGAGATTCCTTTGGTGAGGCTAAGCACAGAGGTGACATGTGTCAATCAGACACTCTTTTGAATAAAGATGGGCATCCTTTCATAAAATTGAGCATGAGTGTATCATATGTGGAGGATGTGTCTATCCTTTTAAAAATTACTATATGGGCCTGCCCATTATCTTATTGACCAATGGTGTTGTTTGGAGGTTTGACCTAAAAGGAAAAGGCTTTGAAGAACACAAGGCTGTCATGTGTCAAGTTGGCACTCCACTAGAGTGAAATGAGAGCTTTATCAAGCTGGATGAGCGTTAGGCTACCATGTGGAAGAATTAGACGAAGGCTGATACTTAGGCAAAATTTCAAGAAGGGGCCCCAAAAAAAGAACATGCTAAAAAGGGAAACCATTGGAGGGTGCCAAGGAACTGACAACTGCCAGGCAAGCTTGAAACTAAAGATGAATTGATCTAAAATAATAAACATGGATTTCAATCCATAGTTCCTGATGACTCATAAGGGCATCCGCCTGCAGATGAGAGAACTCAAAACTTTGGTACTTTGATTAGTTGAAGCAAATTTGCAAAAATGGAAGGAAGGTGTAGAAACTTATAATTTTTGAGGGTCATCTACAAAGGCACCCATTCTTCCTCTTTAGGTAGTATCTTCTTGTTGAGAGCCTTAAAGGCTCTATCCAAATCTATCATCTCCTTGAAGGAGATATTTCCCATGCCTTGAACAACTGTCAGCATTTGAAACTCTAGCTATGCAAGTGGCTGTAAAATCTTTTCCACCTCAGAGACATTAGGTGACTCGTCAAGAGCCATGAATACAATCTGATGATTTTACTTCTTCTCTAAAAGTGCCTTCATTTAGTCTTGTGGAAGGACACAATTATCTACTAATAAAGGGGAGGGGAGTCCCAACTTGACTAACTACTCAATGTGTCCCCACCTATCTTAAAGAACTTGTTCTAAGGCATTAAAGAATACCTTACATTTATTTACTGCCTTGATATAACTAAGAAATTCATTGACATTAGTTACAACCTAATTTAGATCATCCACCCTTACTGTCTATAACATTTCTTTCGAAGCGTTGTAGAGCTTTTGGACTAGGCATTATGAATCTAAGACATTGGAGGATATAAATGTGATCACTGAGTCAATGAATGTGCTTACTTGAGATCTCAATCTCTATGATTCTCTGATGAAAGTGAGCATTGGCTTCTGGTTAGCAATCACACCCTTGATCCTCTCCCAATAGGATTTGTATAGCTACTAGATCATGAGAAGGATTTTGGTGGTCTGTGGGCTAGCGACAAGGTCATTCTTCAACTTCTCAATCTCTTGATCCTTCACCAAGGATTCCTACTACATTCTCTACTACAATTATTGAAATGACCAATCAAAATTAGAGAGCTTCTGGTGGGTCTGAGCCAGTTCAATCTCCTTCTCTTGTAGCTTGGTTTCGGTGACTATCCATAGGTTGGCTTCTACTTGGAAACTTTCATTTGAGATGAAGCTTTTAGAGGTTAATATTTGTCTTGTTGAGATTTGTATCTTTGGCCTTAGCCTCAGCACTGAGGCAGTCAGTTGTAGCCTTCACCTTTGTAAGTTCCATCTTGGTCTTATCTGGTTGTCGGGCAACTTTGAGATAGTTTATGGTCATAAAATTTTGTATCTCTTCCATAAGCTTGACATAGTTAGTGGGCCTAACCTAACTAAGGTTGAGGTTGATAGCTTATATGGTGTATTCTTATATTTGCATATATACTTAGGGCTTGACTACTTGGGGGGGTCATATGAGTAATCATGAGGGATTACTATGTGGGGTCATAAAGTGATCGCATGTGAATCTTAGCAGATGCCTTGGCTTGCTTCCCCCTCTTTCTTTCCACTCGAGCCTCTCGAGCCACCCTTGCTACATCTACCTATTACTGGTACTAATCTAGTGATAGAATTATTTCCCCTGTCAAGGGGATTTCTTACAGTAACATGAATGGAATAGTGACATGCTATTATGAAGCAGTGCACCCTAATCTTGTGGAGGTGAGAAAATGAATGGTGAGGGTGGAAGGGACAAAAGGTGGGAGCTATTAAGGAAGTTGAATTATGATTACATTATGAGAGAGGATGAGGTGGATGATAAATGTGGGAGGGTGAGGAAAGGCATGCAGGAGGAGATTGATATTATAGAAAAAAGTGGGAAAAACTCAGTGATAGACTGGTTAGAAGAAGAGGAAAGTGGGGCTAAGGTAGTACTTGGCTAGGCAATCAAAAGTACTGCAACTAAGGGTGATACTATGGATGGAGATGGGGAAGTGGAAAAGAAGGTGTAAGTGTAGATAAAAGGATCTGAGAAGCAAATTTTATTCTACAGGGGTGCCATGAAAGGGCTAAAAATGGGTGCCTTGATCTGCTTGAGCTGAGATGACCCAACTGTGAGGTGCTCAAAAGGAGATTCTTGTTGTTGTGGGGTTATGGGGTATGGGAATAGGGGTGACAACCACGTTTAAGGATTTTAGACCTCCACTATTGCTTCTTTTAGTCGAAGAATGTCCCTTATATCCACTCTAGGATTATTTTCTTCCTCTTTTCCTTTTTTATGTCAATTTTTGGAGTATTTTATTCTTCTTCCACACCCTCTTCTAGATGAAACTCATCCTAGAGATTCTCAAATATTTCATTCCTATCTTCACCATCCAAATCAAAGTGTGGATTATTGATTTCATACCTATATTTCATGAAGTCCATTATTTTCTCCTCACTCTAATTTGACTAGGTGAGCTTCTTCTTCATCCCCTTTGATAATTTCTTGGTCAGGTCATATGCTTGGACCTTGTCATAGAAAGACTCCCATGGTTTAAGGGCATCTAGTGAGATATGAGCTAGGTCCACATAATTTTGAGGAAATTCCTCCATGGGTAACCTCCTATACTTTAGGTCAGATTGGGTTTGGTTCTTAGAAGTGCTAGCCATATTTAAGGAAGCTATGTACCCAACTAGGTCATAGTTCCATCTATAATTATCAAATCAAGGATAAAATTTGGTAGCTTTGCCATGAGTAAGAGTCCCTAGTGCCTTTTTAACATTGTGATGTCATCTCATGCAAAAGGAACATCATATACACCTTTCTTTTTCTTCCCTTCCCCATAGACAGAGCCCACCACGCTAAGCTAACAAGCTAGCTCTAGGGTTAGGGTCCTATCCGTTAGCAAGTAGGGGATTTAAAAAGGTTATCCTTGAAACTTATGTACTTTGATGAATGAAAAGTGTGCTCACTATAATCAGTTGAGCGGGACCTTACTACCTACAAGCCAAGCCCACTACTAATCTATCATCCTTGAGGTAATGGCCTATCAATTGAGGTTAATGAGAACTAAATTCATAAAGAGATATGAGAACTCACAATAGTCCCTAGTGATAAATAAGATGTGAGTCCATATGGTGACTAGGGCCACCACATTAGGGAAGACTTTTGTGTTGAAGGTATTGAGATTTATGTATAAAAATAAGTACTAAGAATGTTGGTATAGAATGAGATATAGGAGGAAGGATGGGTACTAGAAGGTCCCCATCATCAAAAAAATCTCCAACTCATCCCTCATGGTGGTGGAAATGGCTTTAACAAAGTCCATTTTGAATGTCTATCCCTTCTCTAGTGATGTCATGAGGAAGAGTGCCCCCAACTGAAAGTTGTAGACTTTGTTGTCAGCATCCATCCATAAGATGAAGGCTAGCATGGATAGAGTCTCCTTTAAGTGTTGCATGGGGAAGGTTATCAGGGGCATGGGTAGAGGAGGCATCTCTATGACCTAAGTCTTGAGCAGAATGCTAATGAAACATGCCTTTTCCTGGACTTGGGAGACTCAAACACTCCAGAGGCTTTCTATGTTATAAAAAATATCCTTAGGGTTATTTGGGAGCTAGAGCATCTCCCTGATGTTTTCTACATTGATTTTTACCATTAAATGGGCATTGCCAGTAATAATGCCAGTGTTAACATCATATATTTTTATATAGAGGATGATGATTTCTAGGTATGGGTGCACATAGGACACCATGTATTGTGCCAATGTGGACTCCCATATATTGCAATTGAATGAGTGATATTCCTTCATGTTGAACCTATCAAGCATTTGGGCATGAACACCCTCCCTTAAATGTTTGGGGTTCTTGGCCAAATTTGGGTCAAAGATTTCATCCATGAAGTTGGTCACCAATGTCTGGTCCTTACAGGGTCCTTTGGGTGCCTTTTTGGTATTGTGCATTTTCTCCTTCGCTTAAGTAGGGGTTGAAGTGTAGGCCTTTCTTACAGTGTGTTTTAGGGAAAGTTCTCCCCTGCTACTTGACTCTTAGGCTCTATATTTTGAGGGGTGCTTCTCACTTCCTGATGAGTATGTAGAAGCCTCTATTATCAAGAAATTTACTCCAAAATAATTTTTATTTCTATTGAAAGTCTAGATTAATGAATCTTTGCTTCACTACTTATAATTGTAGTCTTGGCTCTTCTTATTTTTTCTCAAATCTCTCAAAAATATCAAAGTGTCAAGTTTTTGTCTTGAGTGAGGCAGGGACATTTATACACTAGTGCCACTAGGTATTCCCATCTTGGAAGATTTGAAAACTGGTGCCCTCATAAGTGATAAGGGAAGTACACACATTAGATGAGCTACTCACAAGAGATTTGTAGTGATCATTATGGGTATTCACACATAATGGAGAGTATAACATTAATGGTAGGTGTGGTGGGTAGATAACCATTTTTTAGAGGATGTTTTTGAAGATTTGGGAGCATTAGGGAGATGACGTGTGGTAACTAGACCAGCCACTTATGCCAATGACACTTATTTGAAAAAGGAAATAATAAAGGGAAGGAAACAAAGCAAAGGGAAAACAACAACAAGGAAAAGAAAAAAATCAAAGGGAAAGGTGAAAAAAGCTAATTATGTACAAGGGAGAGGTGGGTAAGTTAGTTATAATGTTTTAGGTTGATCCCATTGACAAGGATCTCTAATGCATTACCTTATTCATCTTCCAAGAAAGGAAACTCGGAAGCATTTCCTCGCTTGTCATTGATGATGTGAAAAATTCCTCTCCAAAGAGAATCAAAATTTGCATGCTATCCTAGCTTCATCTCCTATTGATCATATTTGAGAACTAAATATCTAAGCTTAAATCTGGGGTCTAATAGCTTTTTATTAAACCATCACTTAATATCTTGTTGTCGAATGATCTTAGCATTGATTGCATACTCCCTTGCTTCCTGGAGGTTCAGTAATTTGGCAAGCCAAACCTTTATTGCTCAATTTTATTTGATTTTAACAACCTTTAAAAGCTATAATGCAGGGATTTCTAATGATATAGGCATAATAAATTCTTTCTTATATACAAGTTCATACGGGGAAGTCTTCAAAATTTGTTTGGGGGTGATACGATCTATCCACAGGTCTATTTTCATGTGTAAGTGCCACTCCCTCTACTTGTTATCATGCATCCTTTTGATCAACCTAATCAATTTTTTATTTGTAGACTCTGCCAATTCGTTCCCTTGTAGGTAGTAATTGGATAAAGCCTTTAGGAATATACCATTTTGGAATGCAGATTTAGAAATTTTTTACTTGAAAAAGGCTTTTGCATTATCAAAAAATAGTTTTTTGGGTGGATCGACCCTTTCCACAAGCTCTTTAATAATTTGAGAATCACATTTTTGGTCACTTCTCTTAGTGGGATTGCTTCAGTCCATCAGGTGAAGCAGTGAGTGGCTATTACTATACATTTGTAAATAGTGTTAGAGATGAGATTGATCATTTTGATGAAGTATAGACCCCACTGTATGATGGGATCATCAATCACAATAGGTTGAGAGGCATGGTAGAATTTTTTCTCTTTCCCATGAAGAACTGGCACTTTTAGCACTTTTTGACTGCTTGATGGTAGTCAACAAACATGGTCGGCCAATAATAACCTATGTGTATGATTTTTGTCCTGATGGTCTTAGTTGAGAAGTGGCCACCTGAGGGAGTGAAGTGCATATCTTTAAGGATCTTCTCTACTTAAGGTTTATCGACACATTGAAGGAGATCTCCATCAAAGTTCCTCTCAAAAAGACCCCTTAGACTAGTGTATAACTAGACCCTTGTAGTATATAAAAATTACTTATATGTATGGGGAGACCTTTGGGATACCAACTAGTTTGCATGAAATAGATCTATTTAACCACTTAGGATCTATGAACTCGAATTGGTTCAGCAGGGCTATTTTCAACATGTTATATTCCTTTGTTCGGGCATATGCACATTGAGATAAATACTCACAGATTCATCTTCCTCTAATTACCTTTATTGGATTGACATCTATATCATACTCTAGGATCTTGGTGATTTAGTTAGCCCTTTTATTTATAATTTCTCCCTCCATGATGTACTCATGGATGCTAGAGTGTGCTACATACACCATTACCTTTTTCCCTATCACGAGGTACCTAAACTTCTTAAGGCCCTTGACAATGGTGGAGGCTTATTTATACATGAAGTTGTATTTAACATCATATCCATGCAGTGTTCTTGAGTAAAATGAAATTAGGTGTTCATTCATTCCTTCTTCTTCCTTTTGAGTTAGTATGGCAGCCAGGTTGTGTTCACTTCCATAGACATACATAATGAAGTCCTTGGAAAAGTTAGGGTTGACTAGTATAGGTGTTGTGGATATGGCATATTTGATTTCATTGAATTTTGCTCCTCCTTTGGGAGTCCATTTGAAGGCCTGGTCTTTCTTCAGCATTAGGGTGTTTGGCCTAACCAATCTTTTAAAATTTGATATGAACATGATAATAAAATTAATCTTTTCAAGGAAAGATTAGACCCTCATTTTATTTACTAGCAAAGCCAAGTCCCTGATGGCCCTTATAATTTTTAGATCAATAGTGATCCCTTATTTGGACACCACATACCCAATTAGTTTACCTTGTGGAACTCTAAAGACATAATTTTTAGGGTTTAGAGATACCCCAAATTCTTGACATCTTTGGAAAACCTTCTCTAGATGGTCGAAGTGATCCTCCTTAGAAAACATGGTGAGGTCATCTAGGTAGATGAGGATGATATTATTAATTATCCCCTTGAAGGCTATGTCCATTACTCATTGGAATTTTGCACTAGTATTTAAAAATCCAAAAGGCATCTTTGCATACGTGAAGGTTACCCACTTCATAGTGAAGGTGGTATTGTGTTTCTATTCTCCAATCACCCATACCTAGTTGTATCTAGAGAATCCATCTAGTATGGAAAACAACTCCACACATGCTACCATCTAGAGGATCTATTCCATAGAGGGGAGGGGGTAATGGTCCTTCAGGGATTTCTTATTCAAGTCATAGAAATCTATGCACAACTAGATTTATCAGCTCTTTTTTTGGATGGGAACTAAATTGGATACTCAAGTCGAATGCTTGATTGGGTACATAATCTTTGAGTCAATTAGTTTTCTGAGCTCTTAGGCCATGAGGGAATCAATATTTGGTTTACCAGCCTTTGTTTTTTCCTAATTATCTTGTCCCCTTTCACCAAATCTATGGCATGTTTAATAATCCCTTGGTCGTATCCCTTCAAGTCATCATAAGTCCATGTGATGACTCCTTTGTACTTATCATAGAAAGAGAATAACTGCTCCTTGTCCTTTTGGGGAACATTTTTTCCAATTTTTAGCTTCCTACTTCCTCTAACATCAAGTCCATAGTAATCATCCTTATCCATAACAAACTTGTGTCTATCATTCCTTACATCATCATAGTAAAATGATTTTCTAGGGTGATGAGGCCCTTTGGCAACTTATTGGTTTTCAATTGTATAATTTGATCTCTGTAGGCCTATTTAATTTTTGGTTGTAATTATTCCACAAACTTGCATCGTTACTAGAGGAACATCATAATTTGAGAACCACTTTCAAACACCTACCACTTTTGGTCATTATCTAGGATAACAAGCCTAATGACCACCCACACCTCTTATTCATTGGTAAACAAGTTTGTTATTGGGTCAAATTAGGAGGTTATTATGGCCATCCTATTAAACTTCACATTTGTGGTTCTTGGGATGATTTGAATGTTTAAGGCTTTACAATCTTCAATTAGATCTCATATGCAATGATGATAATACCTCATACACATGTTTTTAACAGGCACTACCTCTCTCACCTACCTCACTATTAATTTAGAATCACTGAATACCTTCAACTATCTGATGCTTATTCACTCAACAAGGTTGAGGCCATGGACTAGAGCCTTGTATTCGGCCTCATTATTTGTACAGGTAAACTAGAATTGGAAGGCTTGAAGGGTCTCTTTTATAGAAGGAGATGTTAATCAAATGTTAGCTTTGGAGCCAATCTTGCATTTTGTACCATTAAAATGTAGAGTCCAGAGTTTGAACTCATCCTTAATCCTTTTATTCTAATATCCTACATTCTTTAAGAATTTTGGAATGGCCTAGTCCTTGTTATGAATCACGTATGTTCTGAGGACTGTGGCATCAAAGTTTTTAAATGGATTATTCTTGATGAACTCATTGACAAGGGCTTATTATTTAGGGCTCCTATTATCTGCCACCTTCTCTCCTTCAAGCATTTCTACATAGTGCATCTTCATTTTTGAGAAGGAGGTGTGTGTTGCTTCAAATTTTTTCATCACTTCATCCACAATGTGCTTTGGGTGAAGTGGTTCAGATAACACCTTTAAATTTGAACCATACTTGGTTTTCAGGATCAGATGAGACTAGTCCAATGACAAGTATCTTCTAATTTTTACTTTGAAATACCTTAACAAACATAGCCCAAAAATAGGTAGGATGTTTATCACTATGATGTCTTGTGGTATAGTTATGCTAGGATAGGAGTATAATGTGAGGGGGAGGGCCCAGATGATCTCTAGGGTTTGAACCTTTTTCCCATCTAGTAATATCACCCATTTATTTAAGGATTCATACTTCAATTATAATGCATTGACTATCTGTTTGGGAATTACTATTGTGCTTGTGCCCAAATCAATCATGGAATTATGCAATAACTTCTTCCCTATAATCAATGTTAAATAGATAGGGTAGGTTTTGTTTTATTTACCTCTTCTTTGGTATTGATGAATGTGAAGGGTATTTGGGGTTATGCAATTGTGATAGCTTCTTTCCCCTTTATCTTTGCATGATTTGCAATCAACTTCCCTTACATGAGCCTTTCTCATTCCTCCAAGGATTCTTTCAAAAAATATTTATGTTCAGGGTTGGATTGGACGTCCAAGAGAGAAATGTTAGTTAGAACCTTCTTTAGCTCCTCTACCACATTGTATGACCTTAGAGGTGGGACCTTGGGTTATTTCACCTTGTTCAACATTACCTCACTCTATTTGGTATAGGTTGAGGGTGGAGGCTGAGGTGTTGGGCCTTTCTCAAAATTCACTTTAGGTCTTGTGGTAGCTTTCAGGCCTTCAGCTAATCTATTCTTCTAATGAGTGTAGTAGTCTGATTGTACTTGTAGGGTTCTATATACAAGGACATCATTCACATAGATTATGTCTTCACCCTCTACCCAAGAAAATAATATGTGTTTTGGGGATATTTCTTCCTCTTATTTTAGTAACATCCCTTGCATTTTCACCATTAAGACTACATCCTCAATCCCTAGGGATTGCTATGCATAGGCCGAGTCACATGCATTCCCTTATCACCATTTCTTAGCAACCTTGTACTTTAGGTTACCCCTTGGATAATTTTAGGGCCTATGGGCATCATTGCAAGGAAATCACCATGAGTTAGAATCATCTGCCAAGTTATTCTGGCCAACCACTAGCTCTTTTCTTGTATTTGGTGACATTGGGTGCAAATGATCTATAATCGCAACCATTTGATTTAAAGGTTACATCTAATGACTTGATGACTAATGATTTAGATCTTGGTGTTTTTATGCTTGGTATTTCATCCTTTTCCTCTCCTGATATTGATTCTATTGGTAAGGTGGTCTCCTTTCTTCGTAGTTGTCAAAATAAGGCTTCAGAGGCATGACTTGTTGCCTTTTGAGATTGATTATCTCATTAGAGAAGTTTCATAAAATACTTTTCATATCATTCATCTCCATTGCTAAAAAATATGTAGTAGATGTGCTTGCCTTAGTGGGTGAGTATACATACATAAAGGGAGGTAGGGCTCTTAAAGTGTTCAAGACCTTTTCTTGTGGAGGCATGGACTTCTCAAGGAACATCGGCATCAGTGGCCAAGGAGGAAGCCTCCCCACATCAATTAGGTTATTCTTAGCCCTTATCATGATGTCATATGCCTTTGGTAGAGTCTATCCTCCAAGTGATTGGATCATGATTGCAATATCTGAATTGAGGGCCTTGAGGTAAAAAATAATAGCCATGCCCATGGGTGGTCAAGCTGCCAACGAGATCCTTTGCCATGTTTTTTCAAACATGGTGTAAAAATCAACCATAGATTCTTATAGGTCCTTTTTAATGTTTATTAGTTATTTTAAGAGGGATGATTGATCCGCATTCTCATTAATCATTCAAAGAATTTTTCACCCAGGTCATCCTAGGTTCTGATTGAGTTGGTTGGTAAAGATTGATACCAATCAAGAGCCTGCCCTTTGAAAGGAGCTACTTGTAACCTTAAGGCTAAGTTTTACATGTTAATGTAGTGAATAGTGCACACATTTGTCACATATTGGAGATTTTTGGATACTATCTTGAAATATTATCTCAAAAACTTGGGGAGTGCCTTCAAAGCATTTGAAGAAATGGGGTCCTATACAACCAAGGACATTTGAGGGATAAGTGGGCTATTGCTATCTCATGACACAAAGTTCCTTTGTGGGCCTACATGTCCCATTTGTTATTGTTGTTGTTATTATGTAGCCTTAGACCCCAAGGATCTTTGGTTAGTGGGATTTCCCAAAGGTTGCATTAACAAAATTAAATTTTTCATAATCTATGATATTGTTATGAGCTTATGGCTCATAAACTCGTGCCACTAGTCAATCAGACTAGTAAATTGGTCTGATTGGGTGTGCCAAAAAAGAAAGAACTATTGATGCCTAAAACTCTCACCTCAAGTTTAACAACCTCCTATGGGAAGCTTTATAGATGTGGGATCGAATGTAATATGTAAAGCAACCTCCATGATTTTAGAATCTGGCTCTTCATTTAATTTGGGGATGAAAAGGGATAGAGAGAAATGAAAGAAACTAATAGTAAAATAATAATAACTATGGTGATGTGTAGAAATATTTAAAGCATTAACCTATATTTACATAAAATAGCATAAATACTTAAACATTATATACCATAAAGGAGCATAAAGCATGAATTAAGATCTATAATGTAAGTAGAGATTCACACTATAGAAGTAGAAGAAAAGAAATAGTGAACAAAGACAATTTCCCACTCAAAATAACATAGAACACCACATCCTCTTCATTTTAGGTGGATAATATAATATATAAGACCACAAAGGCACATACAAAGCATCCAATCACACATGTGAGGTGTACCTATTAAGGTTATAAAATAGAAAAATCCTAACTATTACTATTCCTAGTCTATTACAATACGACTGAGTACAAAAAGCTAAAAAATAACAGATCTAAGATGATGATGACTTCTAAAAGGAAAGATCCTAGACTATATAGGCAAGAAAGCCTATCATGGGCATGACACTTGGAGATTCTAGCATTTGCACTCATGATGATGTTATTGCAACTGAAAGAGGGTCTTGAGTTCATTAGTGCAGTTATCAATCAGATCTTGGATATGGTAGGACTTCACTATTCTATTATGACCACTATGTTTAGGAGTAAAGTTGTACCACATATAAGGGCTCATCTCTTATCCATTATAATAGCATGATGGGTTCCTTTTTATTTCCCTCGACCAATCATGTGGTTACAAATTCTGACAAATCAAAACTAATCTTAGATAAGTGTGAGGGCACACATGTTGAGATCATGCTTCTTTGGAGAGATTAAAGATTCCTTTATTGAGGATGAGTGTAGAGGTGGCATGTGTCAAGAAAACACTCTTCTAGGGAAAGTTTGGCATCCTTTTGTGAAATTCAATGTGAGTATACCACATGTCAAGGATGCGTCTATCCTTTTAAAAATTACTATGTGGGCCTGCCCATCTTCCTATTGACCAATGGTGTTGTTTGGAGGTCTAACCCAAAAGGAAAAGGCTTTGAAAAATGTATAGCCACTGCGTGTCAAGGTGGTGCTCTACCAGAGTGAAATGAGAACTTCATCGAGATAGATGAGTATCAAGATACCTTGTGGAAGAATTAGATGGAGGCTAGTACTTAGGTGAAATTTTGAGAAGGGGCCCCAAGAAAAGAATGGGTTAAAAAGGGAAATCATCAGAGGGTGCCAAGGAACCACCAATTATCAGGTGATCTCGAAGCCAAAGATGAACTGATCTAAAATAAGAAACATGGATTTTAATCCATAATGACTACTTGACTTCCCAAGATCCTTACCTAATTCTAGTGTTGTATGTGGACCTTCTTACCCTCTTAACAATATTCAGCCTTTTGACACTATTATTGCCATTAGTAACCATACCTTAGATAATTTTGGAAACATATAGAAGGTCTTAAGGTTGAAAAGAGAACCAAATTGTTATCACCACATGAAAAACTCAAATGGAATTGATAATCTAACTTTTGAGGGTGACATAAAGTGATTTTATGTTGATTTTGGAGGCTTTTAACCAATATAGATGTTTGAAAGTCTTTCTAGGAGCCAAAGAAGAATTTTGAGGTCAATCATGTGCTCATTTATGGCATGATATATTGGGAGCATTGAAGAGGCATGGACTTACCTTGCTTACCCATATTATCTTATAATAAAAGTTAATATTTTTGTGGACTTCTCAACCAAGAGCCAAGGGATGGTAGGGGGTACATGTTAACTTCTCATTGGCTAATGAATTCAAGTAGTTTGTATATATGAGGAAGGAATGCCTTCCTTAGATCACCTTTTTTCCATTTTAAATTTTATAAGTGGGAGGAGATCTAGAAGAGAGAAGGAGAAGCTAAGGGAAGAAGGAAGAGATATTGCCTTGTGAAGAAGTGAACTGACTCAACCATTGTGAAGAGGATATTTTTTGTGTGGAATCAAGAAAAAAACCCAGGTAGGATTCCATGTCCTTGTTATTTTTTTATGTATATTATTTATTTAAAAGATAGTAATCTCCCTAAATTTCTTGTTTTCAAGAGATGTAGGCCCACTTGTCCTACCCTTTTTCACCTTTGTCATGGTTGTGCATATGGCCACCGTGTGGATTATATTGCTTACTTAGGCTTTAGAGATACACCATCCTTTCTCTTTCATTAGTTATGTTTCAAATAAATTTCTTGTTTCATTTCAATGTCATTAGGTAGTCCATTTTGGCTTAGATATTGTATTATTGTTTCTTGATTTTGTGTAGTGATAGTGGCTAGTGAAATGGGGTTCCCATGACTCCTACATGGTTATTATTTTTATAATAGTAGTGGCTAGTGAAAATAGGTTCCCATGCCCTCCTTCTAGGTTCTTATTTCAATATTGGTAATGGCTAATGGAACTAGGTTCCTATGCCCTCCTACGTGGTTCTTGACCATGGTTGTTTGGGTTAAAGTCCTCCCATGACCAAGATAAGTAGTAAGATAAGAGGGAAGTATCCCCACATTCTTGTTTTCCCTTAGTGAAATTTATTATGTTGGAATGTTCTTATGGCTAATATGATATTTTTTGTTTATATATGGGGTTTTATTTTACATTCTTGAATGCTTTTATTTGGTAATGGAAGCCTCTAATAGAAGAAGTAATTGTTAGCCTCCTAGTTGAGTATCCTAGTTGATAGTTCTATCCGCCAACAAAATATCATCTTTATAACCTTAACATACCTCATAACCTTGTTCACTACAATCAGATATGTGAGTTGTAAGCCTAGGTGTGCCAAGGGCATCCATATAATGATGGAAAATAGATGGGAGGCAAGCCTTTCCTTTGGTTAGCCACGCAAGTATATTTTGTAGCTTGTGGATTCTTGGATCTTAAAATAACTTGCAATATGAATGTAATATTTTAGATCAAGGAATTTTTAGGTCTTATAACACTTATAAATATTAATTAACGTAGTTTTAATTATTATTTTATATGTAAAGTGGATGAAAAGTTGTAATAGGCATTAGAATTAAGTGTGAATAATTTCTCTCTCTTGCACTTTATTAAAAATAGTGTATTAGAATATGAATGAAAATAAATATTTTAATTGTGAAAATTAAAAGTGTATTTATGTTATTTATTTCTTATAATATATTTTATTTATATATAATAAAAGACTAGTTTGTTATTCACTTGAAAAGTTTGTAGAACCTGTATTAAGCTTTAAGCCTTAAAGAGGCTATTCTAGTTTTATAATTTTTGTGTATGTTAAAATTGACTATAATTATATAAAAAAATTATTAATAAACTAAAATATGACATGAATCCATATAAATTTATGGATTAATTTTTGGTGTATCAAATAAATATTTCAAATTGAATAAAATGATAAAAATACCAAAATTTTGGAGACTTTAGTAATAGTAGTCATCTAAGGTCAAAGAAGGAGATGATGGATTAGTATAGACAAGTCATCATCCAACACCTCCTATATCCTTTCCAAAATATGATTTTATATCTTAATAAATAATTTTAATCCTTTATTTACCTCTATTAGGATTTTTAGGACTTCCTCACCTTTGACCAAATCTAACGGTCGAGGTTGAATCAATATGATGGCTGAGATGGAGCGATCCATCCTCAGGGGGATCAAATGAGTTATTTTAGACCCATTTAGAGGTCATATGGGGATTAAATGATTTTTGGTTGATAATTTTTATTGAATTTGACTTAATTCAAATATATATTTTAATCAATACTTAAGTGTGAGCTGAGCCCTGTGATTGGATGGAATCACTTGAATTCATTTTTTAATACCACAAAGAGTTAGATAGAATCATTTGAGCGAATGGTTTCTCAAACCCACCTTACTTAGTTGAGAATATTTTTTAGGAATTTGGGCCACAATATCCATTAGGTCCACTTATAGGTTTATAATCTTGTTCGAGAGCTAGTAGGCTGATTAGATCAAGTGGCACTGACATGGTTATGTAGCGATTGTGAAACCACTTACACATTGCCATTCATGTCATTTATGCATATAAATTTTTTTGGATGCATTTTGAATCTTGTGCAATGAAGATGGTTATCCAATAGGAAATGTAGTTATGCATAATGTGGGTACAAAATGTAGGTTTTACATGCTTAAAAAAATGGTCCATTTTTTATTATTTATGTCATGTCATTTTTTTTGGCATGACATAAAGAATCATAAAAATATAATTGTGAAAGAGGTAGATCAATATTGAACATACTATATTTATAATTGTGAAAATAATGGAGCATAGATACTTAACTAATTTCTAATTTATATTGCTCATTGTATTCATCAATGTTCCTAAAAAATGTTATATGTACACTCAATAACTATTCAGATCAAGAAATAAGAAATCAAACCCTTTGCAAACATTGCTAGTAAATATTAGACCTATTATATCCAACACACCCCATTATTTTTAGAATAGGGACCCAAATTTAAAGCAAAAAATGAGAAAAAACATTTGAGACTTCATGGAATTAATTTTGAATTTTATTTTCTTAGTATTAATAGTCCTTGCTATTTCATATATTGATGTAATGTATGTTAACATATTTGTAAATGCATTGAAGTAAATTTATTTGTTTCCCTCAAAATATTATTAGTCTATTTTATTAATCAATTTTATCAAGTATTAGTCTATGATTTTGTGTTACTTATTTTTAGGCCTTAAAAACACCTTGGTGACACTCTGTGACCTTCAATCTTATGCGCAACCTTCATGGCACTTTACAGTCTCCATGACAATTCATAGTATCTGAAAAACTTCACAAACTCTGTAAAAATTCATAGCCTTAGTGGCACTTCATAGGCTCTTCAATAGTTATAATCCATAGCATTTTAAATTTCTTGATCAGGTCATATGTTCATATATCCAAAATAAAAACTCATGAGAAGATGCCTTGATCCTACAAAATAAACCATGTGGCAAGGGAACAAAACAAAAAAGCTAGATGATTTATGTTAGTCCCAAAAAAATATCCTAAATGAATCATAATTTATTTGAGTGGCTCTAGTGTAGTGGAATTTTTAAGTTTGATCTTATATGCCCACTCTTGATTTTGTCTTTTTCTCCATGTGCTTTTGGCTGTAGAAAACTTTACAATTGTGGCAACGAATGGGCAAGGCCCCTATTCTATAAATATGTATTTAAGACATTGTAAACATATATATTTACTAGGGATCTAGTTGGACTACATTTATATCTATCTTTTCTTGATATTTGGATACTATATGTACCCAAATATTACATGGTGCAATATTTATAAAACAAATCTGATGATGATGCAATGATCTCTCAAATATGCTCAAGCCTAGTTTTTTTTTAAAATATTACCCATAATCTCTCTTTGTCCCCTTTAAAACCTTATACTTTATTTTATGATTCATTTATAGCCTTAATTCTTGACTTACCTGTACTAGGATGAAATCATCATTGTCCATGATGCAACTATCAATCTTTGTAATAAAACCACAACTATTTGTCATGTTTTATTGTGGTAGTTTCATAAATCACCATGATATATTATTTATATATAGGTAAAAATTTTAATTATGAAGGGTGGTTTCATTTATGAATAGGGTTTTTTGTCTTAGTTTAGGGTAGTTACACATTTATCACCTACAAATTGTAGTGATTTCGTCATAATTTGACTGTTTCAAGTCTTAGCATTTAAGACTTGAGTTACCACACAATTTTCATGATTTATTTGTGTTTTATCCTCTGTTTTATTAATATTAATCCTCATGACAACCCAAATACTCCCACTATTATTTTTATCATTTCTCATTCTTCCTAGGTTTAGCTTTCAGTTAACTAGCGATTAAACTCACCCTTGTAAACTCCTTGCTTCTTTTACAAGTATATTATTTTTAAATGTATTTTAGATAAAAAAATTTAATTGAATATTGATGATTTTAAGATTAAATATATCCATAATCTTATTTCCTTTGATTTAGAATTCCATATTTGGTCATTTTTGTGCTAGACTATATACTTTTAAAGAAGGAAAGTTAGTAGATCAATAACTTGTTCTTTGCTATTAATGGACTAACCAATGATAGTCAACTAATTTATTGTTTGGGATTGTGTTCAAATTTTTAATATTACTCTAACTTAAATTATTATATTTTTATCTCTTTTCATAGATATTCAATGGTTGTATTAAGCAAAAGAGACAACTTCCTGAAGATGATCTACATGTTTCTATCTGCTCTCACCTTAATTAGGTTGTAGGATTTGAGTTTTACTTTTTATTATTGTTAATTAAATTAGAGTAGTTTATATTTAATTTATTCATTAGATCAATCTTATATCCTAAAAAATATATTTTAAAATAAAAATAAAATAAATATTTCTCTCTCTTTCTTCTCTTGCCCAAAAATCATAGTCTAGATCTCTTGATTTGAAACTGCATATTAATTTTCTTGAAAGAACGTAGTATTTCACATTATATAGGATGAATTGGTCTAAAACTATAGTATTTGAAACCATCATACAATATTTTATTTTCAATTTGAGACATATTTTAATTAATGAAAAACTCTCAATCTCTCTCTCACACACACATAGCCAAACCTTACATATTAGATATAGAATTTTTGTTAGGACTTGTTCCAAAGTCTTAACGTTAGGTTAGATTTTTAGTAAGAAATAAATAATTATTGTAAATGGGGCATGCATCTTTTATAAAGACACCCCCATAAAATGAACTTACTTAGTTTAATTATTAAGTAGTTTTAATGTTTTATATTTATTAATTAGAATTACTTTACGGGTTGTTTTCCCATATTTAGTTGGTTATAGGATTAGTTGTTTTTACCGGTCATTGGTAAAAACTATATAAATCCACATTTGCATTGTAAAAGGGTTAACGAAGTAAAGGCACCCTTATGTACTTATTTTTTTGAATTATTAATAAAATACTTGTGCACTCACACTAAGCGGGGACAAGGTTCAACCTATTTTGATTCTGGAGTTATCATTGGTATCAGAGCATGGTTATTTTGGGATCACGGTGAATTCGAAGGAGCAAGGTGAAAAATCAATTCAAGTGATATTTTTTGGCATGAAATAAGGTATGCCATATAGTCTTGGTTTAAATATTTTGAAAAATTAATAAATTATTTTAATTTTTCAAATATTATTTATATTTAAACTTGTATATTTTCATATACCATAGTCTGATCTTTTTTGATCATTCATACTCCATTTTCCTGTGTTAAACCTCCTCATTTGGCATAAAAATGAATTTTTAGCATCTAATGTTATTAAATTCATTATTTTTGGGCCAAAATCAGATTTGTACGGCCTATTTTCTATGGAAAACCTCTAAAAATCTCCATTCATGGCTGCCTTTGTTATTTCTATTCATTCTTAGGCTTCTTAATAGCTAAAACATCTGCAAATGGTATTAAACTCCTGTGTTTGCATTCAAATTGAAAATCTTGAATTTTTTTGCACTTGTACGACCTGTTGTACGGCCTTCCAATGCCCAGCTTTATTTTGATCTCATTTCTTGCAAATACACTTCAAAAAATTTGCAAAAACATAGTAAAAATCATTTGTATCCAGCGTGTATGGATTTGTATGTCCTGTAGGTGAGAGAACAGGTGAAAATAAAATCTCTAGCAACAGCCATGGCATCCCAGGCAAACATGGCACTGGAATAAAACTCAAAAAATTATTTTTGAGTTTTCTAAAGTTTGATTTTCATTATATTTGCTGTGACTGGGTCCCACGGGAGAAGGTTGAAAGAGACGCTGTAAGAAAGGGAAAAATTTGAATTTATTTACTCATATGTAAATTTTTTTAATTTTCCCTCATACACTAAATCTGGTATAAATAGAAAATTATGAGTATAATGTTCTGCAAATGCTCTTAGAGCAATTGGTTAAGCTTATTTTGTTAGAAGCTTACAAAGGAGGAGGTCAAGGGTTCAAATCCCTTTTTTTGGAGAATTTTTTTTTTTGCTTTGAACTATGCTTTTTTGAAAAAGGAATATTCCCTTTTAAATCAGAGTATTGTAAATCACATACTTATTGTATTGTGTTATTTTTTATTTTTTCAAAAAAGGAGTAGAATTCAATCATATTTCTTTTTGAGTTGTTGTGGTGAGATAAGGGTGTAATTGGTGGAATAAGGTTGTAATTTGATGAAATAAGGGTGTAATCATTGATTTTTGGTGTGGTTAAGTGCAAAACCCATAAAAAATACTTATTTTTTTCTTTTACACTCTACACGGAGGTTAATTGCAAAACCCCATAGAAGTAGTGTCTTGTGCAGTGAGTGTGATATTTGTTTCATTTCTTTTGCATTTTGTCACACATTTCTCTACTGCACTTACTTTCATTTCAAAATGCCAAAAATTCAAAATTTGCTTTCAGATGGTGATAGATTAACAATTTCCAATTATTCAGATTGGAAACGATTGATGGAGGCTTCACTAGTGTTTAATGAATTATGGGATATTGTTAAGAATGAAAATCCCACATTGCCAACAGAGCAGGCTAAATTAGATATTTTCAATTTGCATGATTCTAAGGCCTTAGCTCTCATTAAATGTTGTTGTACTCGTGATACGTATGTTCATATTGAAAATTCTCCTCATAGTTATACTGCATGGAAAACATTGCCAGATTTGTATGATAAGAAACCTAAGCATAAGAAGATAGATATTCATATGCAGTTGTTTACTTTGTCATTAGATGAGGATGGGGATATGGGAGAATATATGTCTAAGTTGAAAAATATCACTACTGAGTACACTAAGGCTGGTTTTGGAAAACTAGATGATGACCTCATAGTTATTGCTGCTTTGAAAGGACTACCAGGGTCCTATAGGAATTTTGTTGAAATGTTGCATGTCTCTGACAAGATCACAGGCATCACCTTTGATAAGTTGGCTGAGTTGCTCATCCAACATGACCTTTCTCTACCCAAGAAATCCAAGAAAACTAAAAAAGCCCATGTTTTAGAGTCAAATCCTAGTTCATCTTCATTTGGGCATCAAAACAATAGAGGAAACAGTTCTAGAGGGGGTCGAGGTTACAGAGGAGGCAGATATCAAAACAGAGGTAGGGGTCATTCAAATAATCAACAATCTAATCAATCACATTCACATGAAACAAGTGATCGAGGACATGGTCACAATTCATATAGGGGCAGAGGTCGAGGTAGATCAAACATTCAATGTCATAGATGTGGAAAATTTGGTCACATTGCCTCACAATGTAGGATTCCTTTTGATAAAATTCAAAGGCCACAAAAAGTGCCTAAGACTAACTCTGCTCAGTATGCTAATCATGACTATGATGAATCTAGTAATGTTGCCCATGAATTTGCATTCACTACTTTGGGGCACATTGATTATATTGAATATGAGGCTAGAGATGAGCTCACAGATGTATGGGTTTTAGACACAAGAGCAACCAAACACATGACATTTAGGAGAGATTTCTTTTTGTCTTATAAGGAAGCTTCTTTCTCTCCAGTTGCCTTAGCAGATAAGTCTATGCATACACCACTAGGACTTGGTTCTATTCAGATTCTTCTTCCTAATGGGTCTGTAAAATACTTGGAGGATGTTTGGTATGTTCCCACATTGAAGAAACACTTACTTTCTTTGGTAACTATTCGAAAGAAAGGTTATCAAATTGTGTTTGAAAATGGGCTCATTTACATCAATTCAGTGAAGGATAATTATAAGACAATATATACAGGATATGAAGATGGAAACTTGGTTAGATTGCATTATAAGGTACTTCCTCCCAAAATAGAACTTACAACAGTTGTTGACATAGGTACATGTACTATGTCTACACAACGGTTATGGCATCTCCGCTATGGACATTTGAATATCCACTCTTTAGTGGATTTGCAGAGATATGATATGGTGAATGGGTTGCCCACTTTTCGCAAAGAAAGTATTCTTTGTGAGTCATGTGTTTTGGGCAAACAAAATTGGGAAAAATTACCTAAACAGTCATCTTGGAGAGTTAACAGATGTTTACAGTTAGTTCATAGTGATGTATGTGACATGAAAAAGTCATCCATTGGTGGGTGTAGATACTTTGTCTTGTTTATTTATGACTTTTCTAGGATGACATGGGTATTATTTATGAAAAACAAATCTGAAGTTTTTGCTAAGTTTGTTGATTGGTTACACTTAGTCGAAAAAGAAACAGGTTCACATTTGGCCACTCTTCATTCAGATAATGGAGGTGAGTATACCTCAAATGAATTTTTAGACTATTGTCGAGAACATGGAATTCATTGACAATATAGTAATGCTTATACTCCACAACAAAATGGAGTATCTGAACAAATGAATAGAACTTTAGAGGGCACAACACGTGCCATGTTGCACTATAAATAGCTTGATGATAAATTTTGAGCCGAAGCTATTGGTACTACAGTGTATTTGAGAAACAGGTCTCCCACAGTTGCACTTTTGGGACAAACTCCATATGAGGCATGGTATGGGTTTAAACCCAAAGTTAAACACTTGAAAGTGTTTGGATGTGTTTGTTTTGCTTTGGTTCCTATTAAACATAGAACTAAGTTGGAACCACGAAGTTGAAAATGCATCTTTCTTGGTTATTCTGAAGATAAAAAGGGGTTTCATTTGCTTGCACAGGATTCAGGCAAATTCATAGTGAGTCAAGATGTAATATTTGATGAGTTTGGGATTATGAGCACTGCAGAGATTGATTCTCAACTTGATAGATTAGAGAGGAAAAATGCAAAAAGAGATAAGGTTTTGAATAATGGGGATAACTCTTTGAAGTTTTGGTATGAGACTCAAATTCCTTCACTTTCCTCTCCTTCATCTACAAGTTCATAGGTTGATGACTTAGAAATTGTTGAAAATTCTCTAGGTCTCCCATTGAATAATGAACCTAATGAGAATTCTGGAGTCCCTAATTTGAATAATTTGTCTAAGTATCCAAAATGGGCTCAAAGTACTTTTTCTGACTTGACAGCAGATGAAGTTGGTTTAACAGGGCCCAAGAATTCTCAAAAATAGGTGAACTATGCTATGGTTGTTACTACTTCTTCCACTGAGCCATCCACTTTTGAGGAGGCATCTACTGAACATGTTTGGCAATAGGCAATGAAATGTGAGTATGATTCCATACTTAACAATAATACATGGGTTTTAGTTGATCCTCCTCCACATATTAAACCCATTGGATGTAAATGGGTTTATAGGACTAAGTATAAATCAGATGGCTCCATTGATAAACATAAGGCACAACTTGTTGCAAAAGGATATGCACAACAAGAAGGTATTGACTATGAGGAAACATTTGCACCAACTGCCAAATGGCACACTATTCATATGGTACTTGCCTTAGCAGCACAAAATGGTTGGAAAGTACATCAATTAGATGTTAAAAGTGCTTTTTTAAATGGTGATTTACAGGAAGAAGTCTATATGAAACAACCTCAGGGTTTTGAACAGGTGGGTGTTGAACACAAAGTGTGTAAATTGACAAAAGCTTTGTATAGGCTCAAACAGGCACCCAGGGCTTGGTATGAGAAATGGATTCATACTTGAAATCCATTGGTTTTCATCGCAGTGAATCAGATGATACTCTCTATTTTTGAGTGCAGGGTAAGAAAATGGTGATACTAGTTCTCTATGTTGATGACTTTTTTATTACAGGTAATGATGAAAACCATAACAATTCTGTGAAGAAGGAATTAAAAGATGGGTTTGAGATGATAGATCTTGGACTTCTTCACTACTATCTAGGCATAGAGGTAACTCAAAAAGAGCATAGTATTTTCATTTCACAAACTAAGTATATTTCTGAGTTATTAGAGAGGTTTGGCATGAGTGATTGCAAACCTACCCTCACTCCCATGGAAAGTAACTTGAAATTGTCTAAGGATGATAACAATATCTTTTTTATGGCACCACATATAGAAAATTGGTGGGAGGTTTGATATACTTGATGACTACCAGGCCTGATATTTCATTTTCAGTTGGAATTTTATCTAGGTTTATGCATGAGCCTAGAGAAATTCATTGGCATGCAACAAAATGAGTACTTCGTTACCTTCAGGGAATGAAAACATATGGCCTTGAATACCACCGCAACAAGAACTTCAAACTTGTTGGATATTGTGATGCAGATTTTGGTAGATGTGTGGATGACAGAGTGTCAACCATAGGATACACTATGCATATGGGTTCAGCTGCCATTGTTTGGTGTTATAAGAAGTAGGATACAGTGGCAAATTCATCAATAGAATTAGAGTATATTACAGCATGGGATGCTTCTAGATAAATTGTTTACCTTCATCATATTCTTGAAGATCTTCAGGTTTCTCAGTTTGCTCCTACACAGTTATACATTGATAATCAGAGTGCAATCAAGATGTCCAAGAATCCAGTGTTTCATGCCAAAACAAAACATATGGATGTCAAATACCATTATCTGTGAATGCTGGTGGCAAAGAAAACTCTTGATCCAATATATTGCCCAACTGTCAATCAAACAGCTGATATCTTCACAAAACCCCTTGACAGAATCAAATTTGAAAAACTCAGAAAAATGCTTGGTATGTGTCCAAAGACCTGACTTTGGATCATAGGAGGGTTTGTTAGGACTTGTTCCAAAGTCTTAACGTTAGGTTAGATTTTTAGTAGGAAATAAATAATTATTGTAAATGGGGCATGCATCTTTTATAAAGACACCCCCATAAAATAAACTTAGTTTAATTATTAGGTAGTTTTAATGTTTTATATTTATTAATTAGAATTACTTTACGGGTTGTTTTCCCGTATTTAGTTGGTTATAGGATTAGTTGTTTTTACCGATCATTGGTAAAAAATATATAAATCCATATTTGCATTGTAAAAGGGTTAACGGAGTAAAGGCACCCTTATGTACTTATTTTTTTGAATTATTAATAAAATACTTGTGCACTCACACTAAGCGGGGAGAAGGTTCAACCTATTTTGATTCTAGAGTTATCAATTTTGTCATTGAATAGTGAAAAATGTTATTTTATATCATTTTATTCAAAAAATAAAAAATATATATATTTTCACACTTCCATCCATAGATAATTATATTTCATATACAATCATTTAGAAATTTCAAAACTAGTTTTCTAGTTTGCATGTGTAAAAGACAATTTATGAATTCATAGTAAATGTGCTTGATAGGGTTTTAAAACTTGGGTTTTAATTTTAATGTTATATAAAATAAATTACATAGTTTTATTTCATAATATTTTTACAATAAAAATTAGAAAAAACAAAGTTAGAACATTTAGATTGCATTAGGCAAATTATCTTGCAAAGTAGAAAAACTCAACACTTGCATATTTCTCATAGAATTTTAGTTTTAATTTTGCATGCATCTAAATCATTATTAAAAAAAAATTAAAAAAAAAATTCCTTTCATTTTATTTTAGTATTAATTTATTAATTAATTTTAGCATTCGATTTTCATCAAGAAGTTCAGTTTCATTTTATTTACAAAAACCTTGTCAAAATGTGCACAAGTACCATAATTGTTTGAGAAAAATCTTTGTCAAATCAAGCACAAGAAAAAACATATTTCTTGAAATTTTCCAAAAAAAAATTAATATCCATACAATACATTCAAAACAAGGTTTACACTTACATATTTATAACCTACCTTGGATGACACTTACTGAGTGCCCGTATCTGCATAGAGCAAGTATGTTTCCTAGAGTTTCAACTCCCATTCTAGCAAGTTGATTTTAGAGTGATATTGATTATGAGCTCAAAATTAAATTCTTTCATTCCACCCATATCCTAGATATTATCCTTAGATCAAATCCTTAGATGATCAATCTTGGCCCATAGTCCCATTAAGTGGGACCTCTCTATATTCTTCCTCATCAAGTAAATAACCTTCAACTTTGAGTCTTCCATATTATCTTTCATTTATCCTCAGGTATAGCCTTATCATATTTAATTTAGAATACTCATCATATTTCATTACATCAATTGTCTCAGTTAGACCTTAATAAGTCAAGTTCATAGGTTAGCATTTTAATTTCTAATTAGACATAAATTAGTGAAGCCAACATGAAAGGATTATCCATTTGTGTTTTCATCTTTTTATTTATTTTTTCCATCATTCTACATTTTCCATATTCTTTGGATATCTATATAACCCCAAAAAATATCTAGTCAAGATATATTTAAATGAATTATATATTTGTATACTTATATGAGTTTTTAACCTAAAGGTAAAGTTTACATCTTCAACTGGAACACTAATATTCAAACACAAAACATGGATATGGATTATCAAAACCAACATTTAAATTATCATACTAGATAGAGAGTGGTTATTCACTAAGTGTGGGATCCATCAAAGACCACTAGTAACCATCATAAATCTAACAATATGACCCTCACTAATGGGAGTGGGACTAATCCTCCTGTAATACTTACGCCTCCCATTAGCTTATAAAACATTGACATAAAAAGTGTCATGAGATTCAATTAATATATTGAAACAATCTGTCACTTGGAATATGGGTTGAATAGACTTCAAGCACCTGAAATCCTCCTACTCATATCCAAAATGTTCCTATAAATATTGAGCAAAATGTGATGACTCCCTTTATGACACTTAATCCCAATAAAATAGATCCAAGATATTATCCTATCTCACTTTATTCTTTAACCTATGAGGTCATTTATAAAAACATTCATTCATATTAAAATAAACTAATCTCAACTTTGGTGAGTCACATTTTATATTTGGAGAGACACAAGACTTATCCTAATTAGATCTATCCTATTCCTAGCCCTACGCCTATACAAACTTACTAGGCACCTCAATCTTATGTTAGTTAACCCGTAATCAATAACATTCAAAGACAAACCCTAGGGGAAATTTTTGCTCATGGGGTGCCTAATAATATGTCACATAACCCTCTTCTACTATATCAAACTCCTATCCAAAATCTATTAGGAGGCTCCTTTTCTTACCTCTCTCCAATAATATAGCATCAAATCAATTTTTGTCATACATTCTTCCTACTCATGTGGAAAACAACCAAACACCACCCTATATTATTCCAAACAATGTGGAAAAAAATAAAATGCCACCTTAAATTCTACCGACTAATGAGGTGACAAACAAACCACCATTTTATGTTCCTCCTACATATGTGATAATCAACCAACTACCACCATATAATACCTCTAGTTGTGTACCTATCAACCAACTACCCACTACACTTCTCATGTTCAAACTACACATCCCATTTCTTCTAACCAATTACCTCCCTCATTCTCCACTTAGTTAGATAACTATTTATTGACTTATTATACCCCTTCCACTTAATATAAATACCTTCCTAAAATTGGTTTTTTACCCACTTATTACCCTAACCCTTTGCCTTCTGATTATTGATGCAAAAATTCATTCACATACTTTGATATATTCAATCTTAATAGTTGTAATTACAAACTTGTAATTAATCTTCTCTAAATACTCTCGGTTATCCACTTTGTATACGATTTGACTTCAATATATTGTATTATATCATTTAATATACTTCGTAATTTCCATAATTTATCTCTATCACTCTCCGTATATCTCTTAATCTTTCACACATTCCATTCTACTGAGCTTCGTTCTCTATTTCATGTCATTCCACACTAGTTTACAATATGCTTCATACTTATTTAGGCCAAAAGACCTCTTGTCTTAAACAAGGTTTTATACATAAAACCTCTCAATATGAAGGATCTTTCTAGGACCTATAAATTTATCTCCTTTAAAATCACACCCCCTTAAAATCTCAATCCTTTTCTTAACTTCTCAAACCCACAATCTCTATTAAGGCTACTAGCCTTTTTATGACTATTTTGACTTGTATGGATTAGTAATTTATAACCTTGTAATTATGATGACATTAATGAATACCCTCTATATTTAATCTTGTATCTACAAATTTAAATTGGTTGACTCCTTTGTATTCACACCTTTCGAGCCACTCCTCTCAAATTAGCCCTGCATTAGGCATATTTAGCACTATTTGGAACTTAGTCACCATTTACTATATGTAAAGCATCTGTACCAAGATAAAACTATCAAAATATATTTCTTCATATCAAAGTCTCTAAAACCACCAATTTTAAACAAATTTGAATGGTGAATTGTCTAATAAAATCATTTTTAGCTTGTTTCCCTACTCTAGGGTTTGTGCAGTCTGAATATGCTCAAGAGGGATTATAATGCATTTAGTAGATATTGGTAGGGTTTCAAAACTTCATTTTATGTAATTAATGTCTACCTACCTTAAATATGACTTTATAAAGTTTAAACTTTCCTTATTTACCTTTGATTTTCCTTACAACACTAGATTTGTAGACTTTTGTACATGTATATTGACTGTATCAAAGTAACATAATGTTTTTAGTGCCTTTTGGATTACCTGAGAATTTTGAAAAGTTCTTCCAGGGGTATTTCACCATCATGTGGATCTTATGCTTTGTCAAAATCTCAATTAAAACACCATCTCCTTCTTTTTTAGTTATTCAATAAAGTTTCTTTAACAGACTCACTCATAATAAAGTATTCATATAGCCTACCTATATTTTCTTATCATAGGGTTTTGAACTATATTCCCTTAGCTATGGTGTTTTAACATTCCTCCAAGTCTTCTCCTTTGTCATAATGGTCCTTATTCACAATATGTCCATCCATTCACCTTCTCTAGTCTACCACACCTTGTTATTATATGCACACATGTAGGGTTAGTTGAGTGGTTATTGAAAATAGGGTTCTCAACTTTATTAATATTGAAAATTTGGTTTTTACCATTGTATCCACTCTCCAACAACTTCTTCCCTGACTTGTGATCCATTCTATCATATCAATTCCTTGACTATATCTTGGCAACAAGTATGCACATAGTCTGTTTATACCAAGAATAAGCATATGATTTTTAAATAATGTTAACTCACCTTAGGTATTTGAAATTTTATTCCATGGTTCTCTTCTTATGCATTTTTTTGCTTCATCCTCATGCCATAGGGTTTCCATACCAATCTTTGTTCAATTTACACAAAATAAGTTATGATAGTGTTTCCAAATATAATACATACACTCAGTCATCAATATTGCAAACACTCTATTAACAACATTCAAATACTATTTTTCCGATACATTAAGGCTTGAATCACACTTTATTATAATAAAAAATTGTTAGGAATTAAAACACTTTAAACCAGATTTAATATGACCATAAATCAGATTTAAATTATGCAATAACATGCATCACAAAACATTCCTCAAATCATAGATATTATGAAATCATAAATAGAGAGAACAAGAATCAAACACACATAACATAGATCTATCATGGTTCACCCAGTGTGGGCTACATCCACTAAGAAAGTTCTCAATATAAACTATAATAATAATAAAAAAGACTAAAATGAACTCTCATAGAGATAGAAAAATCTCTTGTAGAAAATGTTATAAAAATAAATGATACACTTTCACTTGTACTTGCACAATACTATATCTCACAATTTACTTACCACACCTTGAAATAAATACCTACACTTTGAAAAAATATCTACACTTTGACTCTGATCCTCAAAGCCACACCCTATAAATAAAACCATCAACCTCTAAAGGCCACACCACACCCTGTATATATAATAAATGAGGGAAAATCCACAAAATGAGGAGAAACTTGCCATGATTATCTAAGATAAGCATCATATACTAAAATACACCTCAATTATACCTCATCAAGCTCATCCAAAAAGGAACATGCCAAGATAAAGTCTTGACTTTTTAAGACACATTTTCCAACAACATGTGATCACAATCAACTGCTTGAAACAAGGAAGCCAATACATTTTCCAATGAACAACCAACTCCCTCATATTAAGGAAGTCAACATGGAAAATATGAATCTAATAACCAACTCTATAAAATATGGAAACATAGAAATTAGATAAAATAAGGAATATTCCACTCACATGTGGAGTAAAGTTCCACAAAAGGTGGAATGGGGAAAAATACACTCCCCAAATTTGTGGAGCTCTCTAGGTCCCCAAAATACACTCCTAAGATCATGTGATGGCCCCAAAGGGCTCCACACTCAACAATCTCCCACTTGGAGACCATTTCTCTTGAACAGAATCTATCACTGCTCTATGACCATTAAGGCCAACTAAATTTATACATAGTCTCAATTTGTCCAATGTGACCACCTTGGTCATCATATCTAAAAAATTATGTCTAATATGAATCTTCTCCATGCTCATCAAGTTCTCCTCCAAAGTTGTCCTGATGAAGTGATAACATAACTAAATGTGTTTCATCCTCAAGTGGAAAGTGATTTTCTTTGCCAAATGAATAAAACTTTGACTATCACTTTGTAGTCTCACAACTTCCTTCTCATACCCCAACTCTAAAAAAAACTCATGTAACAAAATCATCTCCTTACTAGCCTATATGGTAGCAACATCCTCTGCCTCTATGGTTGATAAAGCCACAACCTTCAATATATTGAAAATAAAACTAACTGTTGTATTTCAAACAATAAATATATATCCTATCATACTCCTCCTATTATCAATAACCCCTACCATATCTGAGTCCACATAACCACACAAAGTGGTATTTGATACACCATAACATAATGCAAAATCCATGGTTCCATTCAAATATCAAATAATCTATTTAACTGCTTGCCAATGCTTATAACTAGGATCACTCTTATATCTGCTCACAACTCCTAATTCTTGGGCAATATCCAACTTATGACAAACCATGGCATACATCAAGCTACCAACTACCAATGAGTAAGGTACGTTGGACATCTTAATCTTTTTAGATTCCATCTTGGGACACTAATACTTTGATAATCTACAGTAGCCTGCCAAAGGAGTACCAACAATTTTAGCATCCAACATGTTAAACCTTTCTAAGACTTTATTCAAATACTCTAATTGGGATAAGATCGGATTTATCTCCTTCCTGTCATGAGAAATGCTCATACCAAGGATTTGATTTGTAGCACCCAAATCTTTCATAGAAAAGGAGTTATTAAGGTATTACTTGAGCATATGAATATGTTGTATGTTTTTTCTTTAAACTAATATGTCATCATTATACAAGAATAATATAATAAAGGAACCATCATCAAAATGTTTGTTGTACATGCAATGGTCAAAATTACACCTTTACTATTCTTGTTTCAACATAAAATAATCAAATTTATTATACCATTGCCATGGAGCTTGTTTCAAGACATACAATCTCATCTTTAGTCTGCACACATAGTTCTCCTTCCCTTTGACCTCATAACCTTGTGTTTTCTTCATATACAACTCTTCATCCAAATCACCATGAAGAATAATGGTTTTCACATCTAACTGTTCCAAGTGAAAATCCTCAACTTCAACTAAACCAAGAATAGTCCTAATAGAAGTCATTTTTACAATAGGAGAGAAAATCTCATCAAAATCAATACCTAATTTTTATGTAAATCCCTTGACCACCATCTTGGCCTTATACCTTTTTCTCCCTTCATCTTCTTCTTTTATCTTGAAGATCCACTTGTTTGGCAATGCACTCTTGCCCTTGGGTAGCCTTACCAAATCCCACATTTGGTTTTACATGAGAGATCTATGCTCTTCATCCATGGCTTGTTCCCATTTCATCCTAGCATCTACTTGCATTTGTTCCTCATAACACTCTAGTTCTCCATTGTCAATGAGTAATGAATATTTCAAAGGAGAAAAAAATTCAGGGGATCTTATTACCCTAGAAGACCTTCTTACCATAGGATTTTGGGGTCCTTATGTATAAGGTTACTAAACTTAATTATTAGATAATTTTCCATCAGTAATATCATCTAATATTGTGTACTCTTTCTATTCCTATTCCTATTCCTACAACTAATTCTTATACATGATGTTTTTCATTAAAGACTACATATTTAGACCAAAATATTTTCTTATCTTTAATGCTCCATAAATGAAAACCAAAGTCATCCTCACCATAACCAATAAATATGCATTTCTATGATTTAGCCTCTAACTTGGTCCTATCCTCTTTATTAATGAGAGTAAAAGCCTCACATCCAATGACTCTAAGAAAAGAATAATCAACATTCTTACCAAACTAAGCTTGTTCAAGAATGCCTCCATCCAAAGGCATAGAAGGTCCTTTGTTAATCAGATATACTTCCATGCTAACTAATTCTACCTAAAACTATAAAGGCAACCCTACATGTAACCTCATGCTCCTAGCATGTTCCATTAATGCTCTATTCCCTTTCAGATAACCCATTCTATTGTGGAGTTCCTAGAACCATCCTTTTCCTATGAATTCCATTGTTAGAATAATAATCAAAGAAAAAATTACTATAATACTCTTCCATTATCAGATCTAAGATATTTCAATTTGAAACCTTTTTTATTCTCAACCAAGCTTTCCACTTCTTAAAAGTGTCAAATACATCAGGTTTCTTTTTAATGAAATAAACCCAAACTCTCCTAGTTGTTTCATCAATAAAAGTAACATAATAATTGGATCCACCAATAGAAGATACCTGAGCTTGTCCTCATACATCTGAATGTACCAACTCTAACTTATGCTCTTTCTTTTTGGGTATGACATTTAGGAAATTAACTTGCTTCTATTTCCCATACACATAATTCTCACAGAAGCCTAGATCTATATCTTTTAATCCAGGCAAATTGTCTTTTAAGATCTCCATGTCCTTATGGCTCATATGATCGAGCCTATAGTGCCACATAGTTGAATTTCCATCTGTAGTAACTAAATCAAGAGAATCAACACTACCATTCAAATATAAAGTACCAACTTTCTTACCTCTCAAGATAACAAGAGCACCTTTGTTAAATTTCCAAGAATTTATAGTAAACATTACTCAATATCCTTCACTACCCAATTGCCCCACTAAAACCAAATTTCATCTCGACATAGGCACATACCTAAGATCCTTAATTAGCCATGTGTTCCTATTCTACATTTTAACTTGAACACAACCTTTCTCTACTATCTCACATGATTCATCATCACCAAGATAAACATGTCCTAGATTCTCTTGAACATAATCAATAAAATAATTCCTATGTGGGGTGGCATGAAAAGAAGCCCTTGAATCTATTACTCAAGTCTCAAAAAAACTATCCATAAAAATAATTAAGGCACCTTGACATGATTTACCTGATGTCATATTTACTTCATTCATTTCCTCATTGTTGGCATTATTATCCCGAAGTGACCAACAATCCTTGTTTGAGTGTCCACTCTTCCCATAATGGCAGCATATCATCTTGGATCTAGATCTGGAATTAGATCTACCCTTTGAATTTTTACAGTTGCCTTTACTCTTGTATTTTTGTCTCCCTCTAGTATCAATGGATAAATCATTACCTGAAGATGATTCACCAATGATTTTTCTTTGCATCTCCTCACTAAAGATCACACCTACAACATCCTCAAAATTTAAGCTTCCCTTGGCAGGGACTGCATTACTCACAACCATAACCAAACTATCCCCACTAACAAGCAAAGAACATAAAATTAGAAAATATCTAACTTCATCATCAAACTTGATTCCAACTAAAGTGAGAATACTTAAAACCATATTAGAATTATTAAAATGCTTATCAATTGAACCATTCTTAGACATTTTCATGTTAACTAATCTTTTCATAAGAAATTTTTTATTAGAAGCAGAGGGTTTCTCATATAAATTTCCAAGTTTATCCATGATATATTTGGTGGTTTTCTCATCAAAAATATTAAATCCAATAGAATATGTAAGTCATAACCATATGGATCCCAATGCCTTCCTATTAAGCAATGACCAATCTGCATCACTCATACTTACAAGTTGTTTTATTTTCCGCTCCAAGGGGAGATGTAGCTCTTTCTGATATACGTAATCTTCTATTTGTATTTTCCATAAAGAAAAATTATTACCATCAAACTTCTCAAATCTGAATCTGATCTCTTCTCCTATAGCTCCCACTCAAACTAATAGCCTTCCTATGAATTACCACTTCAACAAAACACACAACCAATGGTGCTGATACCAATTGTTAGGAATTAGAACACTTCAAACCAAATTTAATATGACCATAAATTAGATATAAATTATGCAATATCATGCATCATGGAAACATTCCTCAAATCATAAATATCATGAAAGTATAAATGGAGAGAACAAGAATCAAACACACATAACACATATCTACCATGGTTCAGCCAATGTGGGCTACATCCACCAAGAAAGTTTTCAATATAAACTATAATAGAAAATCAAGACTATAATGAACTCTCATAGAGATAGAAAAATCTCCTGTAGAAAATGTTGCACTTTCACCTACACCTACATAATACTGTATCTCACAAGCTTCTATACCACACCCTATAATAAACACCTGCACTTTGTAAAAACATCTGCACTTTTAACTCTGATCTTCAAAGCCACACCTTGAAAATAAAACCAAAAACCTCTAAGGACCACACCATACCTTGTATATATAGTAAATGAGGGAAAATCCACAAAAGGAGGAGAAACTTGCTATGCTTATCTAAGATAAGAATCATACACTAAAAGACACATCAGTTCCACCTCACTAAGCTCATCCAAAAGCCCATCCAAAAAGGAACACACCAAGATAGAGTCTTCACCTTTTAAGGCATATTTTCCAACAACATGTGATCACAACCAACTCATTGAAACAAGGAAGTTAATACATTTTCCAATGAACAACCGACTCCCTCAGATTAAGGAAGTCAACATGGAAAATAGGCATCTAACAACCAACTCCATAAAACAGGGAAACATAGAAATTAGATAACACAAGGAATATTCCACTCACATGTGGAGCAAGGTTCCACAAAAGGTGGAGTGGGAGAAAATGTGTTCCCCACATTTTTGGAGCTCTCTAGGTCCTGAAAATACACTCCTAAGGTCATGTGATAGCCCCAAAAGGCTCCACACTCAACATAAACAACATTAAAACATAGACACAAACATTTACATTTCAAAAGTTATTCTATTATTTTATTTCTTCTATTACATAACATTATTAACTAGCATGATACAAAGTTCTTGGATGATTCCCCCTTCAATAACAGGATCCTCCTTTGTTATTGAGAATATTTAGGAAAATGATCCCCTTATTAAGCCTCAGTACTAGTCCTTCTTGGTAGGTGTTTTTATTTCTTTATTGATTTCACATTTTTGTTTGTTTCAAAAATATTTAGGAAACTGATCCCCTTATTAAGCCTTAGTACTAGTCCATAACACTAGTCAAAAGTACCATATCAAATTAAAAAATATCATTCAATAAATTTAAAAACTATTATTGCTTTCATATTTTATACGTGGGAAGGATGAGTTAGATTTTTTCTCCATCTTAACTTAAATTAAATCCAAGTGAGAGGGTGGTGTTTATCAATAACCTTTGAGGTTAAAATATTAAACTATTTTTCCAATTAGCTACTTGAAACATAAATGGTTAAGGTTATATCTTCATTGTTTTTACTACCCATTTTTTCAATAAGATACTTGAAACATAAACCATTAAGGTTATATGTTCACTATTTTTAGTAGATGTGTTGATAGATTATGATAGATGATTATTTTTTTAAATAAATCTAGTTTATATAAAGGTTTAAGTCACATTTTTAATTAAAAAGGATTTAATTCTAGAATAAGATTAATTATTATGACATTAGAGTATTTTTGTGCATATGGATTATTAGTTCAAAATAAATTTTATCAGTATATTTTCTTATGTTAAATTTTATATTATTTCCCCATTTTTATGGTATTTTTATATCAAAATTTTTATTCATATTAGGTCTATCATAATACCATCATCTAACATAGGACATCTGAAAACATAGAAAATGACTATATGTTTGCCTCAATATGATCTCGTGTGCTCTAGGAATGTCCAAAATATCATTTTTGGGTTTCTTGGCCAATTTGACTGGGATCATTCTAGTCCATTCTTGGTCTAGCCAGGGTTAGGGCAATGAATTCCTTGTTTAACCAGGATCAAACTAGTATGTTCATGGCTTGACTATGATCACATCAATAGATGTTGGTCATGTTTTTCAATGGGTCACTTGACCCCTTTTCTGAGGTCATTCAGTTTATTTGCCCTATTTTTTGGCATTCCCACCCTTTTGAATGTCAGTCTATATGCCAATAAGTTATTGCTTTCAATTCAATATTTTTTTAAGTACACAAGCATGTTGATGCATTTAAGAGAGATCCACAACAAGGGAGAAGGGGTAGAAGCTTCCTTAAACTATTGGATTTTTTTTTTATTACTATCACCATTTGTTGAAGTGTATACACCCCTTCTATCAAAATATTAATTAAAGATAAAGTGAAAGAGTATATGTCTATATATCTATACTAGTTTCTTGAATATCATTAATAGTGATAAGGGAAAGAATCTTCATATAACACCATATTTATTCATGAGTTATATTGAAAGTTGATTGCTAAGGTATCAAATATTATGGGTTTGATAGACATAGGTCCCTCATAACTAGTCTCATTTTCTATGGTCTTACATGGTGTCCTAGAGCTAACCATGGTTGTGATAAAGGAGACATAATTTTAGGATATTTACATATCAATTCAACAAATTGAGAGAGTTTTGACAAGTAGGATCAACTGAACAAAACCTATAAATCATTACATAAATAGAGGTCATGACTAGGATCATATACACTGGTTAGTTATTGCTTTACTTATTTTGTTATTAATGTGATATAAATACAACAAAATTGTGAATATTCAGATTTAGTAAAATAGGGAAACTGTGAGACCTTTATTTTCACATTGCTTACTTTTGGTCATTTTGTTATTAGAAAAATGTCTTGATATACACATGGTCCTTATATTATTAAGAAATAAATACACTTTATGTTATGTTGATTGTATGATTATTACATTACTATTGAGATAGTGACTTACACACTTGATTTTTTTTAGTTTTGTTTACTCGAGTGTCATTCAAATATTGATGATAGATAATTTCAATTGTTTATTGAGATGCACATTATATTACCTTACTATTAGAGCTAGTGTTTCTTTAGCATGTGATTGGTTATACCCATACTTATATTATTAACATGAGTATATTAGCATTGAGATGATATGATTTGGATGCGTTTGTATGTATTTTATATGGATTGAGATTACATGTGTTGTTTATATTAGTGAATTTTATGTGCAAATAGATGTGTAGATGACAAGGGAGGTTAACAAGGGAACTGAGACTACACTAAGCATGAGTGCATAATTAGTATAGTTGTGTAATGAATGTTGATGCTTAAATCTCTTACCTCAGGTTTAATAGCCTCCTATGTGAAGCTTTAGAGATGTGGGACCAAATCTAGTCTATAAATCAACCTCCAAGATTTTAGAAGATGACTCTTCATTTAATTTTGGGATGAAAAGGGATAGAGAGAAATGAAAGAAAATAAAAATAAAATAATAATAACTAGGGGATGTATTGAAAGATTTGAAGCATTAACCTATATTTGCATAAAATAACATAAATCCTTAAACATTATAGACCATAAAGGAGCATAAAGCATGAATTAAGATCTACAATGAAAATAAAGATTCACACTATAGAAGCAGAAGAAAATAAATAGTGAATAGAAAAAAATTCCACTCAAAATAACATAGAACACCACATCCATTTCATTATATGTGGAGAATAGAATATAGAAGGAAACAAAGGTACATACAAAGCATATACTCACACCTGTGAGGTGAACCTGTTAAGGTTTTAGAATAGAAAAATCCTAACTATTACCATTCCTAGTCTATTACAATATGACTGAGTACAAAAAGCTAAAAAATAGTAGATCTAAGATGATGATGCCTTCTGAAAGGAAGGATCTTAGGTTATATAGGGGATAAAGACTATTATGGGGATGACACCTAGAGATTTTATCAATCACACTCATGATGTTATTGTAATTGAAAGAGGGTCTTGAGTTCATGAGCGCAGTTATCATTTGGATCCTAGATATAATAGGACTACACTATTCTATTATGACCACTATGCTTAGGAGGAGCGAAGTGGTGCCCCATGGAAGGGCTCATCTCTTCTACATTGTAATATCATTATGGGTCCCCTTTTATTTCCCTTGAACAATGACATGGTTACAAATTTTGACAAGTCAAAACCTATCTTGGATAAGAGTGGGGGCACCATGTGTTAAGCTCACACTTTTATAGAGAGACTAGAGATTCCTTTGGCAAGGCTGAGCATGAAGGTGGCACATGTCAAGCAGATGCTCTTTCAAGGAAAGTTGAGCATCCATTCACAAAGTTGAGCATGAGTGTGTCATGTATTTAAGACATGTCTATCCTTTTAAAAACTACTCTATGGTCCTGCCTCTCATCTGAGTAACCAATGTCATTATTTTAAGTTTTGACCCAAAAGGAAAAGGATTTGTAGAGTGTAGGGTCATCATGTGTCAATCTATCACTCTACTAAAGTGAAATGAGAGCTTCATCAAGATGGATGAGTGTCAAGCTGCCATGTGGAAGAAGTGGATGGAGGTTGGTACTTAGGAAAAATTTCAAGAAGGGGCCCCAAGAAAAGAATAGGTTGAAAAGGGAAACCATTAGAGGGTGCCAAGGAATCACCAACTACCAGGTAAAACCAAAGCTAAAAATGAACTGATCTAAAATAATGATCATGGATTTAAATCCATAGTTCTTGGTGACTCATAAGGGTGTCCATTTATAGATGAGAGAAATCAAAACATTGGTACTCTAATCAGTCGAAGCAAATTTGAAAAAATGGTATGAAGGTACAAAAACCTATAATTTTTGAAGGGTCATCTATAAGGGCACCCATTCTTCCTCCTTAGGTTAGGTCTTCTTATTGAGAGCCTCAAAGGCTCTATCCAAATCTATCATCTCCTTAAAGTAGATGTTTCCCATACCTTTAACAACCATCAACATTTAAAACTCTAGCTAGGTAAGTGATTATAAAATATTTTCCACCTTAATGACATTAGGCAACTCATTGAGAGCCATAAATATAGTCTGATCATTTTTCTTCTACTCCAGAAGTGCCTTGATTTAGTCTATGGAAGGACACTATTGTTTTCTAAGAAAGGGGAGGGGAGTACCAACTAGACTAACTTCTCGATGTGTCCCCACCTATCTTAGAGTACCTGTTCTAAGGAATTAAGGAATGCATTACATTTATTTACCACCTTACTATAGCTAATAAATATATTGAACTTAGTTACCACCTCCTTTTGACTGGTCACCCCTACTTCTTATATCATTTCCTTTGAAGCATTGTAGAGATTCTAGACTAGGTTCTATGAATCTGAGACCTTGGGGTATATGAAGGCAATCACTGAGTTAATAGATATGCTTACTTGAGAGATCAATCTCTATGATTCTATGATGAGAGTGAGCATTGGATTTAGGTTAGCATCCACACCCTTGATCCTCTCCTAGTAGGATTTGTATAGCTGCTAGATCATGAGAAGGATTTTGGTAGCCTTTGGGCTAGCAACAAGGTCATTCTTTAACTTCTAAATATCCTGGTCCTTCCCCAAGGATTATTTTTGTGTCATCTACTATAACTCTTTAAATGACCAATTGAAATCAAAGAGATTCTGGTGGGTCTGAGCCAACTCAGTCTCCTTTTCTTATAGCTTGGTTTTAGTGACTATCTATAGGTTGGGATTTGCTTGTAAATTTTCATTAGAGATGTGGCTCTAGAGGTCAATATTTGCCTTTTTTATCTTTGTATCTTTGGCTTTAGCCTCAGCACTGAGGTGGTCAGCTATAGCCTTCACCTTTTCAAGTTATAGCTTGGTCTTTTCTAGCTGTTAGGATACCTTGAATAAGTTTGTGGTCATGAAATTTTGCATCTCTTCCATAAACTTGACCTAGTCAATGTGTCTAGCCTGACTAAGGTGGAGGCCAATAACTTATATGGTGTATTCCCATGATTGCATCTATCCTTAGGGATTGACTACTTGGGGGGTCATATGATTAATCATGAGGGATTATTGTATGAGGCCCTAAAATGACTACACATGAACCTTAGTATAGGTCTTGGCCTGCTTCCCCTTCTTTCTTCTCATTCAAGCCTCTTAGGCCACCCTTACTACATCTACTTATTAATAGTATTGATCTAGTGATTGAATGATTTCCATTTTTAAGTATATTCCCTTTAAAAATATGATTGGAATAGTGACTTGTTATAGTGAAGTAGTGGACACTACTCTCATGGAGGCAAGCAAATGAATGATGAGGGTGGAAGGGGAGAAAGGTGGGAGCTCGCAAGGCAGGGTGAATTGTGATTACATTATAAAGGAGGATGAGGTGGACAATAAATGTGGGGGGTGAGGAAAGCCACGAGGGAAGAGATTTATATTACAAAAAAAAAGTGGGGAAAGCTCAATGATATATTAGGTAGAAGAAGAGGAAAGTGGGGCCAAGGTAGTACTTGGCTAGGTTGTTGATAGTGTTGTAACTAGGGGTGAGACTATGGAGGGATATGGGGAAGTGGAAAAAGAGGTGACAATAGAGATAAAAGGATATAAGAAGTGTATTTTATTTTATGGGGTTATCATCATAGGGATAGTAATGGGTGCCTCAATCTACTTGAGCTGACATAATCCAATGTGAGGTGCTAGAAGGAGATTGTTGCTTTTACGGGGTTGTGGGGTATAGGAATAAGGACAACAACCATGTTGAAGGATTTTGGAACTCCACTATTACTTCCTTCAATGGAGGCATGTCCCTTGTCTCTTCTCTAGGAGTAGCTTCTTCCTCTTTTCCTTCTCCTATCTCAATTTTAGGAGTGGGTTCTTCTTCGTCCATGCCCTCTTCTAGATGAAACTCATCCTAGAGATTCTCAAAGGTTTCATCCCTATATTAATCATCTAAGCTAGAGTGGCCTATTTATTTCATACATGTATTTCATGAAGGACACTATTTTCTCCTCATTCTAATTCGATGGGGTGAGATTCTTCTTTATCCCCTTTAATAATTTCTTGGTCGGGTCGTATGTGTGGACCTTATCATAGAAAGACTCCCATGGTTTAATGGCATTTAATGAGATCTGAGCCATGCATACATAATTTGGAGTAAATTCCTTTGTGGGTAACCTCCTATACTCTAAGTAAGATTAGGTTTAGTGCTTGGGAGTGCTAGCCATCTTTAAGGAAGTTATGTACCTAGCTAGGTCATAATTCCATCTGTAATTTATCAAATCAAGGATAAACTCTAATAGCTTGGCCTTGAGTAGGTGTCTCTAGTGCCTTTTTGACATTGTGATTCCATCTCATACAAAAGGAACATTATATACACCTTTTTTCCTTCCCTACCCCATAGATAGAGTCCACCACATTGAGTTGGTGAGCCAACTCTAAGGCTAGGGTCCCATCCATTAGCAATCAAGGGAGCAAAAAAGGTTCTCCTTTAAACTTGTGTACTTTGTTGATTGAAAAGTGGGCTCCCTAGAACCATTTGGTTGGGACCTTACTACTTGCAAGCTAAGCCCACTACCAATCTATCATCCTAGAGTTAATATCATGTCAATTAAGGTCAATGAGAACTGGAGTCATAAAGATCTCTAAGAACTCATAATAGTCCCTGATGATAGACAAGACATGATTCCATATGGTGACTGGGGCCACCACATTAGGGAAGACTTCTATGTCAAAGGTGTTGAGATTTATGTATGAAAAGAAGTAATGAGAATGTTGGTATAGAATGATATGTAAGAGGAAGGATAGGTACTAAAAGGTCCCCATCATCAAAAAATTATCTAGCTCATGCCTCATGGTGGTGGCAATGGATTCAACAAAGTCTATTTTGAATGTTTATCCCTTCTCCATCGAGGTCATGAGGAAGAGTTCCCCCAACTAAAAGTCATAGATATTGTTGTCGGTGTCTATCCCTAAGATGAAGGCTAGCATAGATAGAGTCTACTTCAAGTGATGCACGGGGAAGGTTATTAGGGGCATGCGTAGAGTAGGCATCTCCATGATCTCTCTCTTGAGGAGAATACTAATGAAATATGTGTTTTTCTAGACTTGGGAATTCTAGACACTTTAGAGGCTTTCTATGTTATAGACAATAGCCTTGGGGTCATTTGGGAGCTAGAGCATCTCCCTAATGTTGTATATAGTATATTTTACCTTTAAATGGGTGTTGAAAACAATCATGCTGGTATTAGAATCATATCTTTCTATGTAAAGGGCAATGATTTCTTGGTATGGGTACATATAGGGCACCATGTATTATGCCAATGTGGACTCCCATATCCTACAATCAAATGAGTGATATTCCCTCCTACTGACCCTATTGATCATTTGGGCATGGGCACCCTCCCTTAAAATTTTAGGGTTCTTATCCAAATTTGGGTCAAATATTTCATCCATGAAGTTGGTCACCAATGCTCGATCCTTACAAGGTCCCTTGGGTGCCTTTTTGGTATTTGACACTTTGTCCTTCACTTAAGCAGGGGTTGAAGCATAGGCCTTGCTTATGACATACCCTGGGGAAAGGTCTCCCCCACTACTCAACTCTTGGGCTCTCTATTTTGAAGGGTGATTCACTCTTCTTGATGAAGATGTAGAAGCCTCCATTATTGAGGAATTTGCTCCAAAATCAATTTAATTTCTTTTAAAAGTCTAGATGAATGACTCTTTGCTTCACTACTTACAACTGAAATCTTGACTCTTCTTTGTTTTTCTTAATTTCTCAAAGCTCTAAAAAATATCAAAGTGTCAAGAGTTAGTCTTCAGTGAGGTGGGTAAATTTATACACTAGCACCACTAGGCATGCCCATCATGGAAGATTGGAAAACTAGTGCCCTCATAAATGATAAGGGCAACACACATGCTTGAAGAGTTACAAGATATTTGAAATGATTGTTATCAAAAGTCACATATAGTAAAGCATCTGACATTAATGGTAGGCAAGGAAGGTAGATAAACATATTTTAAAAAATGATTTTGAATATTTGGGAGGATTAGGGAGATGACGTGTGACAACTAGACTAGCCAGTTATGCCAATGGCACTTATTTGAAAAAGGAAATAACAAAGGAAAGGAAACAAAGCAAAGGGGAAACGATACAAGGAAAGGAAGCAAAATAAAGGGAAAGGGGAAAAATGTTAATTATGTATAAGGGGAGAGGCAAGTAAGTTAGTTATAATGCTTCAGGTCAATCCCATTGATAAGGATATCTAATGCATTACCTTCTTCATCTTCCAACTCAAAAGTATTTCCTTGCCTATCACTACTGATAAAAAAGGTCCTTTCTAAATAGAATCAAACTTTGCATGTTATCCTAGCTTTGTGTCCCACTGATCATATTTGAGAACTAAATCTTTGGGCTTAAATCTTGGATCCAATGAATTTTTGTTGAAACATCACTTAACCGCTTGCTTCTAGATGATCTTAGCATCACGTTCCTACTCCATTACTTCTTGGAGGTTGAGTAATTTGGCAAGCTGAACGTTTATTGATCAATATTCTTTGATTTCAATAGCCTTCAAAAGCTATTATGTAGGGGTTTATAATGATACAAGCATAACCAATTCTTTCTCGTATACAATTTCATATGGGGAAGTCTTCAAAATTTGTTTTGGGGTGATATGGTCCACCGATAAGGTCATTTTCATGTGTAAGTACCACTCCCTCTACTTTTCATCACACATATTTTTGATCAACTTGATTAGATTTTTATTTGTATACTCCACCAACTCATTCCTTTACATGTAGTGATTAGATGAAGCCTTTAGGAATATACCATTTCAGAGTGTGAATTTAAAAATTTTAAACTTGAAGAAGGCTTTTGTATTATCAAAAATTATTGTTTTGGGTGGACCGAACCTTACCACAAGCTCTTTAAGAATCTAAGAATCACATTTTTTATCACTTCTCTTAGTGGGATTGCTTTGATCCATTGGGTGAAGTATTCAGTGCCCATTAATATCCATTTATGAATAGCACTAGAGATGGGATTAATCATTCTGATGAAGTCTAGGCCCCATTGTGTGAAGGGCTCATCGGTCACAATCAAGTTGAGAGGCATGGTGGAAATTTTTCTCTTTCCCATGAAGAACTAGAAAATTTCACACTTTTTTTTGAATTAATGGTAGTCAATAGACATGGTCAACCAATTATACCCTGTGCATATGATTTTTCTCACTGTGGTCTTCGTTGAGAAGTGTCCACCTAAGGGAAAAAAGTGCATGTCTTATCCCTCGATCGTATCCCTTTAAGTAATCATAATTCCATGTAATGACTAATTCATACTTGTCATAGAAAGATACTAACTAGTCTTTGTCCTTTTATGGAATTTATTTTCCAATTTTTAGCTTCCTCCCTCCTCTAACATCAAGTTAACAGTAATCAACCTTATGCATGACAATTTTATGTTTATCATTCCTTAGATCATCAGAGTCAAATGATTTTCTAGGGTGATGAGGCCCTTTGGCAGCTTATTGGTCTTCAATTATATAATTTGATCTCTATGGACCTCTTTAATTTTTGGCTATAGTTCTTCCATGAACTCACATGATTGCTAGAATAACATCATAATTTGAGTATCACTTTCAAAAACCTACCAATTTTGGTCATTTTATAGGATAATAGGCCTAATGATTACCCACATTGATTGTTCATTGTTAAATAAGTTTGTTATTGGGTCAAATTGGGAGCTTATTTTAGCTATCCTATTGACCTCTACATTTGTGGTTCTTGGGATGATCTAAATGTTTAAGGATTTGAAATATTTAATAAGATCCCATATGTGGTGGTAGTAATACCTCATACACATGTTATTTACTATCTCTATCCCTCTCTCCTACCTCACTATTAATTTAGAATCACCAAATACCTTCGACTATTTGATGCTCATTCACTCGACAAGGTTGATGCCATGGACTAGATCCTTATATTCAACCTCATTATTTGTATAGGAAAACTAGAATCAGAAAGCTTGGAAGGTCTCTTTTTTATAAGGAGATATTAGTTAGATGCCAGCTCTAAATCCAGTCTTGTATTTTGTACCATCAAAATGTAGAGTCCAGAGTTTAGACTCATCCCTAAGCCTTTTATTTTGATCTCCTACATTATTTAAGACTTTTAGATTAGCCTGGTCCTCATAATGAATCACGTATATTTTGAGGACCATGGAATCAAAGTTTGTAAATCGATAATTATCGATGAAATCATTAATAAGGGCCTCTTCTTCAAGGATCCTATTGTCCACCACCTTCTCTCCTTCAAGAATTTCTACATAGTGCATCTTTGTTCTTGAGAAGGAGGTGTGTGTTGCTTCAAAGTTTGTCATCACTTCATCCACTATGTGCTTTGGATGAAGTGGTTTAGACAACATCTTTAAATTTGAACCATATTTGGTTCTTAGGATCAAATGAGACCAATCCAATGACAAGTATCTGCTAATTTTGGTTGTGAAATGCCTTGACAAACATAGCCCCAAAAAAGGCAGGATGTCTATCACTACAATTTTTTGTAGTGTAGTTATATTAGGATAGGAGTATAAGGTGAGTAGGAGGGCCTAGATGATCTCTAGGGTTTGAAACTTTTTCCCACCTAGCTACATCACCCCTTTATTCAAGGGTTCATACTTCAATTAAAAGGCATCAGCTATTTGTTTTGGAATTAATGTTATGCTAATGCCCAAATCAATCATGGAATTATGCAATAACTTCTTCCCTATAATCAATGTCAGATAGAATAGGGTAGGTTTTGTTTTGCTTACCCCTTCCTTGGTATTAATGAATGTGGAGGGTATTTGGGGTTATACATTTGTGCTATCTTCTTTCCCCTTTATCTTTGCATGCTCTATAATTAGCTTCCCTTGCATGGGCCTTTCCCATTCCTCCAAGTCTTCTTTCAAAAAATATTTATGTTTGGGGTTGGACAGGACATCCTAGAGAGAAATGTTGGTTAAAACCTTCTTTAGCTCCTCTACCACATTGTAAGACCTCAAAGGTGGGACCTTGGGGCATTTCATCTTATTTTTCATTACCTCACTCCATTTAGGATAGGTTAGGGGTGGAGGCTGAGGTGTTGGGCCTTTCTCAAAAGTCACCTTGGGTCTTTTTGTATCTTCAGGGCTTTCAACTAATCTTTTTTCCAAATGAGTGTAATAGTCTGATTGTACTTGTAGGGTTATATATATAGGGACCTCATTCCTATAGACTGCATCTTTGACCTCTACCTAGGAAAAAATGTGTGTTCTAGGGTTATTTCTTCCTATTATTCCATGGACATCCCTTGCATTTTCACCATCAGGACTAAATCCTCAATCCCTAGGGATTGGTATGCATAGGATGAGTTAGGTGTATTCATTTATCACCATTGCTTGGAAAAATTATATTGTAGGTTGCCATTTAGATGATTTTAGGGCCCATGGGTAGTATTGTAAGGAAAACACCATGAGTTAGAATCATCTACCAAGTTATTCTAGCCAGCCACTAGTTCTTTACTTATATTTGGTGACACTGTGTAAACTATCTAGATCCATAACCATTTGATTTGTAGGCTACATCTGATGACTTGATGCCTAATGATTTGGAGATTGGTGATTTGATACTTTGTAGTTTAGGCTTTGCCTCTCTTGGTATTGATTCTACTGGTAACGTGGTCTCTTTTACTGGTAGTTGTTGAAAGAAGGCTTTATAGGCATGGCCTTTTGCCTTTTGAGATTGATTATCTCATTAGAGAAGTTTCATAGAATACTTTTCATATCATTCATCTCCACCACTATTAAAGATGTAGTAGATGTGCTTGCTTGAGTGGTTGAGTACACATACATAGAGGAAGGCAGGGCTCTTGAAGTGTTCAAGACCTTTTCTTATAGAAGCATGGACATCTCAGGGAACATCAACATTAGTGGTTGAGGAGGAATCCTCCTCACATCAATTAGGTTTTTCTTAGCCTTTATCATGATGTCATATGCATCTAGCCTCCAAGTGATTGGATCATGATCACAATATCTGAATTGAGGTCCTTGAGGTAATAAATAATAGCCATGCCCATGGGTGGTCAAGCTACCAACAAGATCCTTTGCCATGTTTTTTCAAACCTGGGGTTAAAATCAACCATGGATTCTTATGGGTCTCTTTTGATGTTTATTAGCTACTGTAAGAGGGATGATCGATTTGCATTCTCATTGAATCATTCAAATAATTTGTTACCCAAGTCATCCTAGGTTCTAATTGAGCTAGATATTAAATATCGATACCAGTCAAGAGCCTTCCCTTTGAAAGAGGCTACTAGTAGTCTTAAGGCTACATTCTATGTGTTAACATAGTGAAAAATGGACACATTTGACACATCTTAGAGATGTTCAGCTATTATCTTGAAATCTTCTCCCAAAAACTTTGGGAGTGCCTTCAAAGCAATTAAAGGGATGGGATCTTATATAGTTGGGGGCATTAGAGGGACAAGCAGGATACACTATCATGTGACACAAAGTTCCTTAGTGGGCCTGGATGCACCATTTGCTATTATTGTTTTTATTGTGTAGCGTTGGACCCCGAGGCTCTTTGGTGAGTGGGAGTTCCTTAAGGTTACATTAATAGACTTATATTATTCATAATATGTGATCTTGTTATGGATTTATGGATCATAAACTCATGCCACTAGTTAATCAGAATAGTAAATCAGTCCCATCAGGTGTCTTAAAAAAGGAAGAACTATTGATGCCTAAAACTCTCACCTCAAGTTTAATAGCCTCCTATGGGAAGCTTTATAGATGTGGGATCAAATGTAGTCTATAAAGAAACCTTTGAGATTTTAGAATCTAGCTCTTCATTTAATTTGGGGATGAAAAAGGATAGAGAGAAATGAAAGCAAATAATAGTAAAATAATAATAACTAGGGTGATAAATAGAAAGATTTGAAGCATTAACCTATATTTTCATAAAATAGCATAAATCCTTAAACTTATAGACCATATAGGAGCATAAAACATGAATTAAGATCTAAAATGTAAGTAGAGATTCACACTATAAAATTAGAAGAAAAGAAATAGTGAATAAAAATGATTTTTCACTCTAAAATAACATAGAATACCACATCCTCTTCATTGTAGGTGGATAATAGAATATAGAAGGACAAAAAGGCACATACAAAGAACCTAATCACACTTGTCAGGTGCACCTATCAAGGTTTTAGAATTAAAAAATCCTAAATATTACTATTCCTAGTCTATTATAATATGACTAAGTACAAAAATCTAAAAAATAATATATCTAAGATGATGATGCCTTCTAAAAGGAATGATCCTATAATATATAGGAAAAAAAACTCTCATGGGGATGACACCAGGAGATTCTAGCATTTAAAATCATGATGATGTCATTGCAACTTAAAGAGGGTCTTGAGTTCATGAGTGTAGTTATCATTCAGATCCCAGATATGGTGGGTCTGCATTATTCTATTATGACCATGATGCTTAGGAGGAGCGAAGTGGCACCACATGAAAGGTCTCATCTCTTATTCGTTGTAATAAAATGATGGTTCCCCTTTTATTTCCCTCGACCAATGATGTGGCTACAAATTTTGACAGATCAAAATTGATCTTAGATAAGCATGATGGCACCATGTGTCAAGATCGTGCTTCTGTAGAGAGATTAGAGATTATTTTGGTGATGCTAAACATGGAGGTGGCACATGTTAATCAAATTATCTTCCAGGGAAAGATGGGTATCCCTTTACAAAATTGAGTGTGAGTATACCACATGTTGAGGATGCATTTATCCTTTTAAAAACTACTCCATGGGCTTGCCCATCGTTATATTGACCCATGGTGTTGTTTGGAGGTCTGACCCAAAATGAAAAGGCTTTGAAGAGCATAGGGATATTGTGTGTGAGGTTGGTACTCTATCAGAGTGAAATGAGAGATTCATTAAGCTGGATGAGCATCATGATGCCATGTGGAAGAAGCAGATGAAGGCTAGTACTTAGAAAAAAATTGATAAGGGGCCCCAAGAAAAGAACAGGTCAAAAAGGGAAACCACTAGAGGGTGCTAAAGAACTACCAATTACCGGGTGAGCTTGAAGCCAAAGATGAATTGCTCCAAAATAACAAATGTGGATTTTGATCCATAATGACTACTTGACTTCCCAAGATCCTAACCCAATTCTAGTGGTGTATGTGGATTTTCTTACCCTCCTAATAATATTCACCCCTTTGACACTATTATTTCCCTCATTAACCATACCTTATATACTTTTTGAAACACATAGAAGGTCTTAAGGTTGATAAGATATCCAACTGGTTATCACCACTTGAAATTCTCAAATGGAATTGATAAGCCAACTTTAAAGGGTGATATAAAGTGATTTTATGTTGATTTTAATGGCTTTTAACCAATATGGATGTTTAAAAATCTTTCTAGGATCCAAATAAGAATTTTGGGGTAACTCATGTGCTCATTTATGACATGAGCCATTGGTAACATTGAAGAGGCATGGACTTACCTTGCTTACCCACATGGGATTATAATAAGAGTCAATATTTTTATGGACTTCTCAACCAAAAGCCAAGGAGTGGTAGGGGGCACATGCCAGCTTCCCATTGGCCAAATAATTTGAGTGGTTTGCATATATGAGAAAGGAATGCCTTTCTTACAGCATTATTTTCCCATTTTAAATTTGATAAGTGGGAGGAGAGATATAAAAGAGAAGGAGAAGCTAAGGGAAGAAGGAAGAGGCACTGCCTTGTGAAGAAGTGAACAAACTCAACCATTGTGAAGAGGAGATTTTTTGTGTGGAATCAAGTAAAGAACCCAAGATAGGATTTCATGTCCTTGTTATTTTTTTATGTATTTTATTTATTTAAAAGAGAATATTCTCCCTAAATTTCTTGTTTTCAAGAGGTGTAGGGCCACTTGGCCTACCCTTTTTTCATCTTTGTCATGGTTGTGCATATGACCACTGTGTGGATTGTATTTCTCACTTAGGCTTTGGAGATACACCATCCCTTCTCTTTCATTAGTTATGTTTCAAAGCCATTTATTGTTTCATTTTGTTATCAATAGGCAATTCATTTTGGCTTAAATTATTTTATTATTATTGCATGATTTTGTGTAGTGATAGTGGCTAGTGAAATCGGGTTCCCATGACTCCTACATGGTTATCCTTTTTATAGTGGTAGTGGCTAGTGAAACTAGGTTCCCGTGCCCCCATTTTAGGTTCTTCTTTCAATAGTGGTAATGTCTAGTGAAACCAAGTTCTTATGACCTCCTACATCTTTCTTTAGCATGGTTATTGGGTTAAGGTCCTCCCATGGCCAAGATAAGTGGTAGGATAAGAGGGAAGTATCCCCACATTCTTGTTATCACTCAGTGAAATTTGTTATTTTGGAATGTTCTTATTGATACTTTGATATTATTTGTTTATAGATTGGGTTTTCTTTTATGTTCTTAAATGAGTTTATTTGGTAATGGAAGCCTCTAGTAAAATAAGTAATTGTTAGCCTCTTAGTTGAGAGTTCTATCCACCAACCAAATATCATCTTTCTAACCTTAACATACCTCATACCCTTGTTGTTCACTATGATCAAATATGGATGTTGTAGGCTTGGTTGTGCCAAGGGCAGTCATCTAATGATGGCAAATAGATGGGAGGCAAGCCTATCCTTTGGTTAGCCACACAAGTATATTTTGTAGCTTGTGGATTCTTGGATCTTAAAATAACTTGCAACATGAATGTAATATTTTAGATCAGGTTATTTTGAGGCCTTATAACACTTCTAAATATTAATTAATGTACTTTTAATTATTATTTTATGTGTAAAGTGGATGAAAAGTTCTAATAGGCATTAAAATTAAGTGTGAATAATTTCTCTCTCTTGCACTTTATTAAAAATAGTATATTAGAATATGAATGAAAATAAATATTTTAATTGTGAAAATTAAAAGTGTATTTATGTTCTTTATTTCTTATAATATATTTTATTTATATATAATAAAAGACTAGTTCGTTATTCACTTGAAAAGTTTGTAGAACCCTTAGTAAAATTTAGGCCTTAAAGAGGCTATTTTGGTTTTATAATTTTTGTGTATGTTAAAATTACCTAAAATTATAAAAAATAATTTATTAATAAACTAAAATCTGACAGTAATCCATATCAATTTATGAATTAATTTTTAGTGTCATGGAAAGTAAGATAAGAAAATTTGAAGTTAAACCTAATAATTTTGCCCATAACACCTTAAGAAAATTATTCAACTTCGATTAAAATTTGGGTATATAAAATGAGGTAAATTTGGCCCTAATATACTTTTATACTATTTAATTATAATTTTTTTGCACCAAACACCACTCATTTTTCAAATTTTGTGCATGCAGAATGTCTATCGTGAATTTTTGAAGTTTGCAAGTCTGTAGGGTAATTTTTTAAATACATACGCCCTTCAGAAGGACACATGTCACTTTGTGTGGGATAGGTCTATTAGTTTATCTATAAATCACCTATATTACCATGTGGTTTGTATTAAATCCCCAATAGGGCCAATGCTTAAGTATAACAACCACAAATGTAACCTAGTGACTATGGTCACTTAGGCTGTTGGGGAGTTTAACCCCCCAACTATAGTCTTCATATCCATGACACTCAACAAGTGATGACCACCACTTATTAAAATACCACGTGGATTTAAAATTAATAAAAAATATTTTATTTATTTAATATTATTTTATTAAAATAAACCTTGCTATCTAAAGTTTAAACTTTCACTATTAGACCTAACCCAAAACTTTTACTAATGAGTATTCCTATTTTACGAAGCTCAATACAAAGTTATCAATGCCCAGAGGTGGAGGAACATAAAAATTAACCCCCTCAATTTTTTTCCCCATTCACATGAAATTAATTTGAGGACCTATAATTTCATGGTTTTTTGGAAATGATGCTTTTGTCTTCAAGAGGTTGGTTTAGACTTTTTTTATAGTTATGGGTTCCTACTGGCCTCGGGGCAGTTGGACACAAAATGGATCCACCATTTTTATAAACCCCCTCCATTTTAACTAAAATTTAGAGTTTAATATACAAAATGGAAGCTAATTTCTTCTTTAACTAGAAAGGTAATCATTAATTGTTGTTGTGGAGATTGAAGCTCTTAGAGACATTTTTAGAAATTGTAAGAGCTTTGAACCAATTAGATACTTTATATGGATATAGGTACCTAAAAAATTATATCAAGTACACATATATCAAATAAATATTTCAAAATGAATAAAATGGTTAAAATACCAAAATTTTGGAGACTCTAGTAATAGTAGTCATCTAAGGCCAAGGAAGGAGATGATGGATTAGTATAGACAAGTCATAATCCAACATCTCATATTTCCTTTCTAACATATGATTTTATATATTAATAAATAGTTTTAAGCCTTTATTGACCTCCATCAATATTTTTAGGGCTTCCTCATCTTTAACCAAATCTAACGGTCGAGGTTGAATCAATATGATGGCTGAGATGGAGCGATCCATCCTCAAAGGGGTTTAAATGAGATATTTTAGACCCCTTTGGAGGTCATATGGGGACTAAAAAAATTTTGGTTCATAATTTTTCTTGAATTTTACTTAAATAAAAAAAATATTTTAATCACGACTTAAGTGTGAATTGAGCCCTATGATTGGATAGAATCACTTGAAGTCATTTTTTAACACCACAAAGAGTTAGATAGAATAATTTGAGCCAATGGTTTCTCAAACCCACCTTGCTTAATCAAGAATATATTTTGGGAATTTAGGCCACAAGATACATTAGGTTCAATTATAGGTTTATAATCTTGTTTAAGAGTCGATAAGCTGATTAGATCAAGTGGCACTGATATGGTTATGTAGCGATTGCTTAGCCACTTACACATTGCCATCCATGTCATTTAGGCATGAATTTTTTTTTTGATGCATTTTTCATCTTGTTCCATGAATATGGTTAACCAATGGGAAATGTATTTGTGCAAAATGTGGGTTTTACATGCTTTAAAAAATGGTCTATATTTTATTGTTTCAGTCATGTCATTTTTTTGGCATGACATAAAGAATCATAAAAATAAAAGTGTGAAAGAGGTAGATCAATATTTCACATACTATATTTAGAATTATGAAAGTAATGGAGGATAGATACTTAACTAATTTCTAATTTATATTGCTCACTGTATTCATCAAAGTTCCTAAAAAATGTTATATGTACACTCAATAACTATTCAGATCAAGAAATAAGAACTCAAACCGTTTGCAAACATTGCTTGTAAATCTAAGACCTATTATATCCAACACACCCAATTATTTTTTGAAAAGGGACCCACATTTAAAACAAAAAAATAAGAAAAAAACATTTGAGACTTCATGATATTAATTTTGATGTTTATTTTCTTAGGATTAATAGTCCTTGCTATTTCATAGATTGATGTAATGTATGTTAGAAAATTTGTAAATGATTTGAAGTAAACTTATTTTTTTCCCTTAAAATATTTTTAGTCTATTTCATTTATCCATTTTATTGAGTATTAGTCTATGATTTTGTGTTACTTATTTTCAAGCCTTAGCAACTCCTTGGTGACACTCTGTGACATTCAATCTTATGTGCAACATTCATGGCACTTTAAAGTCTCCGTGACAATTCATAGTATCTAAATAACTTCACAAAATCTACAAAATAGTATAGCCTCAATGGCACTTCATAGGCTCTTCAATAGTTAGAATCCTTCATAGCATTTTCAATTTTTTGAGCAGGTCGTATATTCATATATCCAAAATAAAAACTCATGAGAAGAGGCCCTGATCCTACGAGATAAAGCATGTGGTAAGGGAACAAAACAAAAAAAATAGATGATTTATGTTAGTCCCAATAAAATATCCTAAATGAATCATAATTTTTTTAAGTGGATCTAGTGAAGAGTAATATTTAAGTTTGATCTTATATGTCCACTCTTGGTTTTGTCTTTTTCTACATGTGCTTTTGGCTGTAGAAAACTTTACAATTGTGGCAACGAATGGGCAAGGCCCCTATTATATAAATATATCTTCAAGACATTATAAATTTATCAATTTACTAAGGATCTAGTTGAACTACATTGCTAGTTATCCTTGTTTGCTATTTGGTTACTATATGCACCCAAGTATTACATGGTGTGATATTTCTAAAACAAATATGATGATGATGCAGTGATATCTCAAATATTCTCAAGCCTATTTCTCTTTAAAAATATTACCCCTACACTCTCTTTGTCCCCTTTAAAACCTTATAATTTATTTTATGAGTCATTTATAGCCTTATTTCTTGGCTTACCTATACTAGGATGAAATCTTCATTATTCATGATGCAACTACTGGTCTCTGAAATAAAACCACAACTATTTATCGTGGCAGTTTCATAAATCACCATGACATATTATTTATATATAGATAAATTTTAAATTATGAAGGGTGGTTAATTTTATTAATAGGGTTTTTTGTCTTAGTTTAGGGTAGTTACATATTTATCACTTATAAATTGTAGTAATTACATCATAATTTGATTGTTTCGAGTTTTAACGTATAAGACTTGAGTTACCACACATTTTTATTGATTTATTTATGTTTCCTCCTTTATTTTATTAATATTAACCCTCATGACAACCTAAATCACTCCCAATTTGGTTTTTATTATTTATCATCCTTCTTAAGTTTAGATTTTGGTTAACTAGCAGTTATACTCACCCTTGTAAACTCCTTGCTTTTTATACAAGTAAATTAATTTTAAATGTATTTTAGATCCAAAATTTTAATTGAATATTGATTATTTAAAGATTAGATGTAGCTTTAATATGATTTAATTTTATTTTTAGTTCCATATTTGGTCATTTTTGTGCTAGACTTTACAGTTTTGGAGAAGGAAAGCCACTACATCAATAACTTATTCTTTGCTATCAATGGACTAGCTAGTGATAGTAAACTAATTCATTGTTTGGGATTGTGTTCCCATTTTTAATATTATTATTACTTATATTATTATATTTTTATTTTTTTTCATAGATATCCAATGGTCATATTTATAAGAAGAGACAACTTCTTGAAGATGATCTACATGCTTCTATTTGGTCTCACCTTGATTAGGTTGTAGGGTTTGAGTTTTAATTTTTATTATTGTTAATTAAATTGGAGTAGTTTATATTTAATTTATTAATTATATAATTATTATATACCCAAAAAAATATTTTAAAATCAAAATAAAATAAATATTTCTCTCTTTTTCCTCTTTTGCCCCAAAAACATAGTCTAGATCTCTTGATTTGAAACTACATATTAGTTTTCTTGAAAGAACATAGTATTTAACATTATATAAGGTGAATTGGTCTATTAATATAATATTTGAAACCATAATACAATATTTTATTTTCAATTTTAGACATATTTCATTAATGAACAACTCTCAATCTCTCTCTCACACCCACATAACCAAACCTTACATACTAGATATAGAATTTTGTCGTTGAATAGTGAAAAATGTTGTTTTATATCATTGTATTAAGAAAATAAAAAATATATATTTTCAAATTTCAGCCCATATATCATTTTATTTCATATACAAGCATTCAAAACTAGTTTTCTAGCTTGCATGTGTAAAAGACAATTTATGAATTCTTAGTAAATGTGCTTCATAGGGTTTTAAAACTTGGTTTTTAATTTTAATGTTAGATAAAATCAATTACATAGTTTTATTTCATAATATTTTTACAATAAAATTTTTAAAAAAAAAAAAAAAGTTAGATCATTTCGATTGCATTAGGCAAATTATCTTGCAGAGTAGAAAAACTCAACACTTGCATATTTCTTTCAGAATTTTAGTTTTAAGTTTGCATGCATCTAAATCATTCTAAAATTTTTTAAAAAAAAAAAAAAACATTTCATTTTATTTTATTATTAATTTAATTATTAATTTTAACATTATATTTTCATCAAGAATTTCAATTTTATTTTATTTTCAAAAACCTTGTCAAAATATGCATAAGTACCATAATTGTTTAAGAGATATCTTTGTCAAGGCAAGCACAAGAAAAAAATATTTATTGAAAATTTACAAAAATCAAGTAATATCCATACAATACATTAAAAAAAGGTTTACACTATATTTATAACCTACCTTAAATGACACTGAGTATTCTTATCCATATAGTGCAAATATGTTTCCTAGAGTGTCAACTCCCATTATAATAGGTTGATTTCAAAGTGATATTGATTATGAGCTAAAAATTAACGTCTTTCATTACATCGATATACCATATATTATCCTTAATCATCTCAAAACCTTAGATGAGAAATATTGGCCCATAGTCTCGTTAGGTGGGACCTCTCTGTATTCTTCCTCGCCAAGTAAATAGCCTTCAATATTGAATCTTTTGTATTATCTTTCATTTATCCTTGGGTATAGCCTCATCCTATTTATTTTAGGATACTCATCATATTTCATTACATCAGCTATCTCAGATATACCTTAAGAATTCAAGTGTAAAATTTAGCATTTTAATTTCTAATTATACATAAACTAGTGAACCCAACATGAAAAGCTTATCTTTTTGTGTTTTCATCTTTTTATTTCTTTTTTCCATCATTCTACTCTTTCCATATTCTTTGGGTATCTGTATACCCCCCAAAAATGTCTAGTCAAGATATATTTGAATGAATTATATATTTATATAATTATATAAGGAGATTTTAACCTAAAGTTAAAGTTTAAATCTTCAACTAGAACACTAATACCATAACACAAAACATGGATATTGATTATCAAAACCAACATTTAAATTATCATACTAGATAGAGAGTGGTTATTCATTAAGTGTGGGATCCATCAAAGACCACTAGTAACCATCCTAAATCTGACAATATGACCCTCACTAATGGGAGTGGGACTAATCCTCATGTGATACCTAGACCTCCCATTATCTTATAAAACCTTGACATGAAAAGTGTCATGAGATTCGATCAATAGATTGAAGCAATCTATTACTTGGAATATGGGTTGAATAGACTTTAAGCACCTAAAATCCTCCTACTCCTACCTAAAATGTTTCTATAACTATTGATAAAAGTGTGTTGACTCCCTTTATGACACTTAATCCTAATAAAATAGATTCAATATATTAACCTGTCTCACCTAATTCTTCAACCTACGAGGTCATTTATAAAAAAATCATTCATATTAGAATAAACTCATCTCAAGTTTGGTGAGTCACATTTTAGATTTGGAGAGTCACAATACTTATCCTAATTATATATATCCTCTTCCTATCCCTACACCTATACCAACTTACTAGGCACCTCAATCTTATGTTAATCAATATGTAATCAATCACGTTCAAAGACAAACCCTAGGGGAAATTTTTTCTCATGGGGTGACTAATAATATGTCACATAACCCTCCTCTACTATATGAAAATCCTATCCAAAATCTATTAAGATGATCTTTTTCTTACCTCCCTCCCAATAATATAGCATCAAATCAACTACTGTCATACGTTCCTCCTAATCATGTGGCAAACAACTAAACACCACCTTATATTATTCCAAATAATGTGAAAATAAAATAAAATGCCACCTTAAATTCTACCAACTAAAAAGGTGACAAACAAAGCACCATTTTATGTTCCTCCTATATATGCAACAATCAACCAACTACCACCATATAATCCCTCTAGTTATGTACCTATAAACCAAATTCCTACTACACTTCTCATGTTCAAACAACACATCCCATTTCTTCTAACCAATTACCTCCCTAGTTCTCCACTTAGTTGGATAACTCTCTCTCAACTTATTATACCCCTTCTACTTAATAGAAAAACCTTCCTCCAACTATTTTTTCACCCACTTATTACCCAAACTCTTTGCCTCCTAATTACTGATGCAGAGCTTCATTCACATACTCTGATATATTCAATCTTAACAACTACAATTACAAACTTGTAATTAATCTTCCTTGTCTACTCTTAGTTATCCACTCTATATAGGATTTGAATTCAATATATTATATTATCTCATTGAATATACTTATTAATTTCCCTAATTTGTCTCTATGACTCTAAATATATCTTTTAATATTTCACACATTCCATTTTACTAAACTTCATTCTCTATTTCATGTCATTCCATACTAGTTTATAATATGCTTCATACTGCTTTAGGCTAATAGACCTCTTGTATTTAACAAGGTTTTATACATGTAACCTCTCAATATGAAGGATGTATCTATGACCTACAACATTATCTCCATCAAACTCACATGCCCTTAAAATCTCATTCCTCTTCTTAACTTCTCAAACCCATAATATCTCTTGAGGCTACTAGCCTTTTTTTGACTATTTTGACTTGTATGGAGTGGTACTTTCTAACATTTGAATTATGATGAGATTAATGAATACCCTCTATCTTCAATATTCTATCTATAAATTTTAATTGTTTGACTCATTTGTCTTCACACCTTTTTAGCCACTCCTCTCAAATTAGACCTATATTAGGCATATTTAGCCCTATTAATAACTTAGTCATCGTTTACTATATGGAAAGTGTCTGTACCAAGATGAAACAGCCAAAACATATTTCCTCATATCAAAGTCTCTAAAAATACCAATTTTTAATAAATTTGAAAGTTGACCTTCTCATCAAATCATTTTTAGCTCCTTGCCCTAATCTAGGGTTTGTGCAGTCTAATTATGGCCGAGAGGGCTTATAATGCATTTAGTAGATCTTGGTAGGGTTTTAAAACTTCATTTAACCTAATTAAGGTATACCTACCTTAAAAAAAAACTTTATCAAGTTTCAACTTTCCTTAGTTTCCTTTGAATTTCCTTACAACACTATATTTATAGAATTCTATACCTACAGATTGACTGTATCAATGTAACATAATGTTTTTAGTGCCTTTTGGCTTACCTGAGCATTTTGAAAAGATATTCCAGGGGTTTTTCACCATTATGTTGATCTTATGATTTGTCTAAACATTAATGCAAACACCATCTCCTTTGTTCTCAGTTATTCAATAAAGTTTCTTTAATAGACTCACTCATAATAGAGTATTCATATAGCCTACCTATATCTGCTTATCACAGGGTTTTAAATGATATTTCCTTACATATGGTATTATAACATTCCTCCAAGTCTTCTCTTTTTCCATAATGGTCCTTCTTCACAATATTTCCATCCATTCACCTTCTTTGTTCTACCACACTTGGTTATTAGATGCAGATACGTAAGGTTAGTTGAATGGTTATTGAAAATAGGGTTCTCAAATTTATGAAGCTTAAAAATTTGGGTTTTACCATTGTATCCACTATCCAAAAACTTCCTCCCTGACTTGTGATATGTTCTAGCATATCAATTCCTTGACTATATCTTAACAACAAGTATGCACACAGTCTGTTTATACCAAGAATAAATACAGGGTTTTTAAATATTGTTAACTCATCTTAAGTATTGTTAACGTTATTCCATGGTTCTCTTATTACATAGTGTTTTAATCCATCCTCATGCCATAAGGTTTCCATAACAATATTTGTTCAATCTACACAAAACAAGTTTGGATAGTGTTTCCAGATAGAACACATACACTTAGTCATCAGTCCTGCAAACACTTTCTTAAAAACATTCAAATACTATTTTCCCAAGACATTAAGGTTTGAATCACACTTTATTACAAACATAAACAACATTAAAACTCAGACATAGACATTTACATTTCAAAATTTATTCTATTCATTTATTTCTTCCATTACATAACATTGTTAACTGACAGGGTACAAAGTTCTTGGATGATTCCCCCTTCAATAACAGACTCCTCCTCCATTGTTGAGAATATTTAGGGAAATGATCCCCTTATTAAGCCTTAATATTAGTCTTTCTTGGTAAGTGTTTTAGTTTCTTTATTGCTTTCACAATTTTGTTTGTTTCAATAATATTTAGGGAACTTATCCCCTTTTTAAGCCTCAATACTAGTCCATAACTATGGTCAAAATTACCCTATCAAATTAAAAAATATCATTCAATAAATTTAAAAAATATTATTTCTTTCATAATTTATACGTGGGAAGGATGAGTTAGATTTTTTCTCCATCTTAACTTAAATTAAATCCAAGTGAGAGGGTGGTATTTATCAATAACCTTTGAGGTTGAAATATTAATCATTCTTTCTAAAATATTAATCATTTTTTCCAATAAGATACTTGAAACACAAACTATTAAGGTTATATGTTCATTGTTTTTACTACCCATTTTTCCACTAAAATACTTGAAACACAAACAGTTAAGGTTATATGTTCACTGTTTTTAGTAGATGTGTTGGTAGATTATGATAGATGATTATTTAAAAAATATATATATATAAATATATATATATATATATATATATATATATATATATATATATATATATATATATATATATATATATGTATATATAGTTTATATAAAATTTTAAGTCATATTTTTTAATTAAAAAGGTAAAGACATTTAATCCTAGAATAAGATTTATTGTGATATTATAGTATTTTTGTCCATATGGATTATTAGTTAAAATGAAAAAAAATATTAGTATATTTTATCATGTTGAATTTTATATTATTTTCCCCTTTTTATGTTATTTTTTTAGCAATATTTTTATTAATATTAGGTCTATCATAATACCATCATCTAACCTAGGATGTCTGAAAACTTAGAAAAATGACTATTTGTTTTCCTCAATACAACCTCATGTGCTCTAGGAATGTCCAAAATATTATTTTTGGGTTTCATGGCCGATTTGACTGGGATTATTCTAGTCCATTCTTGGTTTGGCCAGGGTTATGACAATAAATTCCTTGTTTAACTAGGATCAAACTAGTATGTTCTTGGCTTGACTATGATCATATCAATAAATGTTGGTCATGTTTTTCAATGGATCATTTAACCCATTTTCCAAGGTCATTCGGTTCATTTTTCCCTATTTTTTAGCCTTCCTACCCTTTTGAATATCATTTTGTGTGCCAATAAGTTATTACTTTCAATTCAATATTTTTTAAGTACACAAGCATGTCGATGCATTTAAGAGATATCCACAACAAAGGAGAATGGTTAAAATCTTCCTTAAACTATTGCAATTTTTTTCATTACTACTGCCATCTGTTGAAGTGTATGCACTCATTCTATCAAAATCTTAATTAAAGCTAAAGTGAAAGAGTATATGTGTATATATATATATATATATATATATATATATATATATATATATACTAGTTTCTTGAATATCATTAATAGTGATAAGGGTAAGGATTTTCATATTGGACCATATTTATTGATGAGTTATATTGATAGTTTATTGCTAAGGTATCATTAATTATGGGTTTGATAGACATAGGTATCTCATAACTGGTCTCATTTTCTATGGTCTTACATGTTTTCTTAGAGCTAACCATGGTTGTGATCAAGGAGACACAATTTTAGGAGATTCACATATCAATTCCACAAACTGAGAGAGGTTTTGACAAGTAGGATCAAATGAACAAAACCTATAAATCATTCCATAAATAGAGGTCATGACTAGGATCATATAAAATAGTTAGTAATTTTTTTACTTATTTTGTGATTAATGTGATATAAATACAACAAAACTATGAATATTCAAATTCAGTAAAATAGGGAAACTATGAGACCTCTATTTTCACATTTTCTGCTTTTGGTCATTTTATTATTATACACACCTCTTGATATACACATGCTCCTTATATTATTGAGACAAATACACTTGATGTTATGTTGATTGTATGATTATTACATTACAACTGATATAGTGGGTTACACTATTCTGTTATGACCACTATGCTTAGGAGGAGGGAAGTGGTGCCATATGGAAGGGCTCATCTCTTATCTATTGTAATATCATGTTGTGTACCTTTTTATTTCCCTTCACCAATGATGTGGCTATAAATTCTAATAGATTAAAACTAATCCTATATAAGATTAGGGGCACCACATGTCAGGCTCGCACTTCTCCAGAGAGATTAGATATTCCTTTGGTGAGGTTGAGTGCAGAGGTAGAATGTGTCAAGAAGATGCTCTTTCAAATAAATCTAGGTATCCATTCAAAAAATTGAACATGAGTGTTCCATGTGTTGATTACATGTATATCCTTATAAAAACTACTCTATGGGCCTCCCCATTATCCTATTGACCAATGGCACTATTTGGGGGTCTGACCCAAAAAGAAAAGTCTTTGAAGAGTATAGGTCTATTGTGTGTCAAGCTGGCACTCCACCAGATTGAAACAAGAGGTTCATCGAGCTAGATGAGCATTAGGATCCCATATGGAAGAAGTAGATAGAGGCTAGTATTTAGGCAAAATTTTAAGAAGGGGCCTCAAGAAAAAAACAAGTTGAAAAGGGAAACCATTAGAGGGTGCCAAGGAACTATCAACTGCTAGGTGATCCCAAAGCCAAATATGAACTTATCTAAAATAACATACATGAATTTCAATCCAAAGTTCATGGTGACTCATAAGGGTGTCTACCTAAAAATGATATAACTCAAAACTCTTGTACTCTGATCAATCGATGTAAATTTATAAAAAAAGGGAGGAATATGCAAAAACCTATAATATTTGAAGGGTCATCTACAAGGGAACCCATTATTCCTCCTTAGGTGGGGTCTTCTTATTGAGATCCTCAAAGGCTTTGTCTAGATCTATCATCTCCTTAAAGGAGATATTTCCCATGCCTTGAACAACCATTAGAATTTGAAACTCCAGCTAGTCAAGTGGTTGTAAAATCTTCTCCACCTTAGAGACGTTAGGAAAATCATTAAGATCCATGAATATAATCTGATCATTTTGATTCTAATTTAAAAGTGCCTTGATTTAGTCCTATGGAAGGACACTATTGTCTGCCAATAAAGTGGATGGGAGTTCCAACTGGACTAACTACTAGATGTGTCCCCACTATCTTAGAACACCTATTCTAAGGCATTCAGGAATGCCTGACATTTATTTACTACCTTGATATAGATAATAAATTAATTGACCTTAGCTATCACCTACTTCCAATCAGCCCCTCCTACTTCTTATAGAATTTCCTCTAAAGTGTTGTAGAGCTTCTGGACTAGGCTCTATGAATTTTAGACCTTGGGGGATATGAAGGTGATCATCGAGTTAATGGATGTACTTACTTGTGAGCTCAATATCTATGATTCTATGATGAAAGTGATCATTGAATTCATGTTAGTAGCCACAACCTTGATCTTCTCCCACTAGGATTTGTACAACTATTAGATCATGGGAAGGATTTTGATGGCTTATGGACTAACAATAAGGTCAATGTTTAACTTCTCAATCTCTTGGTCCTTTGTCAAGGATTTTTGTTATGTACTCTACTACAACTATTTAAATGACCAATCAAAATCAAATAGCTTATATAAGGTTTGATTTAGCTCAGTCTCCTTCTCTTGTAGCTTGGTTTTGGTGACTATCCATAGGTTGGGTTTTGCTTGGAAACTTTCATTTGAGATGTGACTTTGGAGGTTGATCTTTACCTTGTCGAGATTTGTATCTTTAGCCTTAGTCTCAGCATTGAGGCGGTCAGTTATAGCCTTCACCTTTCCAAGTTATAACTTGGTCTTATCTAGTTGTTAGGCTACCTTGAGATAGTTTTTGGTCATGAAATTTTACGTCTCTTCCATAAGTTTGACCCAGTCAGTAGGTCTATGCTAACTAAGGTTGAGGTTGATAGCTTTTATGGTGTATTCCCATAGTTGAATATATCCTTATGGATTGAATATTTAGGGGGTCATATGAGTAATCATGAGGGATTACTATTTGGGGTCATAAAATAACCGCATGTGAATTTCAATAGAGGTTTTGGCCTTATTCCACCTCTTTCTTTCCATTCAGGCCTCTCAAGCCACCCTTAATATATCCACCTATTACTGGTATTGATATAGAGATTGAATGATTTTCTTTGTGAAGGGGATTCCCTATGGTAACATGAATGGTATAGTGACTTGTTGTTGTGAAGCTGTAGAACCTACTCCTGTAAAGGCAAGTGAATGAATGGTGAGGGTGGAAGGAGAGAAAGGTGGGAGCCTGCAAGGTAGGGTGAATTATGAGTAAATTATGATAGAGGATGAGGTGGATGATAAAGGTGGGGGGGGTGAGTAAATTCATGTGGGAGGAGATCAATATTATATAAAAAATTAGGGAAAGCTTAATGATATACTAGGTAAAAGAAGAGGAAAGTAGGGCCAAGGCAGTACGTGGTTACGCAATCAAAAGTGTAGCAACCATGGGTGAGACTATGGAGGTAGATGGGGAAGTGGAAAATTAGGTGACATTAGAGATAAAAGGATCTAGAATTGGATTTTATCCTATGAGGGTCCATCAAATGGCTATAAATGGGTACCTCAGTCTACTTGAGCTAAGATGACCAATCTGTAAGGTGCTCAGAAGGATATTGTTGCTATTATGGGGATGTGGGGTATGGGAATAGAGGTAATGGCCACATTTATGGATTTTGTACCTCTATTATTGCTTTTTATAGTGGAGGCATGTCCCCTATCTCCTCTCTATAAGTATCTTCTTCCTCTTTTCCTTCTGCTATCTCAATTTTAAGAGTGGATTTTTCTTCCTCGATGCCCTCTTAAAGATGAAACTCATCCTAGAGCTTCTCAAAGGTTTCATCCCTATATTCATCATCCAAATTAGATTGTGGCTTTTTGATTTCATACTTTTACTTCATGAAGGCCACTCTTTTCTCCTCACTCTAATTTGAGAGGGTGAGCTTCTTCTTCATCACCTTTAATAATTTCTTGGTTGAGCTATATGCTTTGACCTTGTCATAGAAAGATCTCATGGTTTAAGGGTATACAATAATATTTGATCTAGGTCTACATAATTTTGAGTAAATTCCTCTATGGGTAACCTCTTATACTCTATGTAAGATCATGTTTAGTGCTTCAGATTGCTTGCCATCTTTAAGGAAGCTATGTACTCAGCTGGGTCATAGTTTCATTTGTGTATATGTCATCTTTTATTTCATCAAATGTTTCTCTTCCTTTGAGTGTCCATTTGAATTCCTAGTCTTTATTATTAGGGTGATTATCCTAACCAATCCTACAAAGTCTGATATGAACCTACTAATAAAATTAATCTTTTCGAGGAAATATTGGACCCTCTTTTTGTTTACTAGAAAGGCTAAGTCCCTGATGGCCCTTATCCTTTCTATATCAATAGTAATCCATTATTTGGACACCACATACCCAAGTATTTTTCCTTGTCAAACTCTAAAAACTCATTTTTTAGGGTTTAGAGATACCCTAAATTCTTTACATCTTTGGAAAACCTTCTCTAGATGCTCAAAGTGATCCTCCTTCTTAGAAAACATAGTGAGGTCATATAGGTAGATGAAGGTGATCTTGTTAATTATCACCTTGAAGGCTATGTCCATCACTCACTGGAATATTTCACTAGCATTTGAAAGGCTAAAAAGAATCTTTGCATATGCAAAGGTTCTCCACATCATGGTGAAGGTGGTCTTGTGTTGTTTTTCTTCATTCACCCATACGTAGTTGTACCTAGAGAATCCATCCAATAGGTAAAACAAATCTACACATGCTGCCATTTAAAGGATCTATTTCATAGAGGGGAGGCGTAATGGTCCTTTAGGGATTCCTTATTTAGGTCCTAGAAATCTATGCATAACTAGATTTATCCTCTCTTTTTCTACATGGGAACTAGATTGGATACCTAAGTCAAATGATTGATTGGGTATATAATCTTTGAATCAACTAGTTTCATATGCTCTTGGGCCATGAGGGACTCAATATTTAAGTTTACTAGCCTTTACTTTTACCTAACTGGCTTGGCCCTTTCCACTAAATATATGGTGTGTTGAATAATCCCTTAGTCATATCCCTTCAAATAATTATAAGTCCATGTGATGAATCCTTCATACTTGTCATAGAAAGAGACTAACTACTCCTTGTCCTTTTAGGGAGCTTCTTTTCCATTTTTTCATCTTCCTTCCACCTCCAACATCAAGTTCATAGTAATCACCCTTATCCATGACAAACTTGTGTTTATCATTCCTTGCATCATCAAAGTCAAAATGATTTTCTAGGGTGATGAGGCCCTTTGGCAGCTTATTGGTCTTTAATTGTATAATTTGATCTCCATATACCTCTTTAATTTTTGGTTGTAGTTTTTCCCTTCATCTGGTTGGATGTAACCATCTTCATTTTGTTCACTCAACTTCATCACCTCCTTTTCAAGTTGTTTTTCATCCACTTGTTCAATTTGTTGTTCTCTCTTTCTATACCTCTTTATCTCCCATTTGAGTTACTTGCAAAGCAATTTATTCTACTTCTTTTCCTCTTACCTAAATTGCATTATTATTTTCTTCATTTTTTATTTGATTGGCCACTTGATTGACTTCTTCCTCATGATGTATCCATTGTATGGGATCTCCAAATCTCTCACCTACTATAACATGACCAATAACTTATCCATCTACTACCTTATCTCTATCATTTCTTTCTCCATCTCTCTTATTTTTCTCTTTGTGGTGGGTATCATAAAATTTTCCCTATCTTATTATTTCTCTATCTTTCCTTATCTCCTTTAATATTTATAATAACTCTTTGGTCTCATTTTGACCTATACCTCTCTCTTACAATCCTTCACTCACTTACCACATCTTGATCTCTCACTAGGTCTATCTTATTCATTATGACCTCACCTAGGACATTCACTCTTGTCATTTCCCTAGGAAACTTTCTCTCTTTTTAATCTCACTTATGATTTCTCTCTCTTGAGATTATCATCAACTCTCTCAATGAATAAGCCACACTTGGATGCAGGGTTGCTACCAATCTTATCTATCCACTCACACTTCAACACATCTCATCAATGCATCAAAAACATCAAATGAAAATAAAATGAAACTTGTACCTTTTATTTTCTAACCTCATTTCTCTTCTTTAACTAATGATATAATACTATTATACCAAATTTTATAGATCTTCGTTCACATACTCTAGTATATTCAATCTTAATAACTGCAATTACAAATTTGTGATTAATCTTCTCTATCTACTCTGTATAGGATTTGACTTCAATATCTTGCATTATATCATGGACTGTACTTCTTGATTTCTCTACTCTATCTCTATCACTCTACATATATCTCTTAATCTTTCAGACATTCCATTCTATTAACCTTCACTCTCAATTTCATGTCATTCTATACACTAGTTTACAATATGCTTCATACTTCTTTAGGCCAAAAGACCTCTTATCTTGAATAAGGTTTTATACATGCAACCTCTCAATATGAAGGATATCTCTATGACCTAGAAAAATTTCTCCCTCAAACTCACACCCCCTTAAATCTCAATCCTCTTCTTAACTTCTTAAACACATAATCTCTCTTGAAGCTACTCGCCCTTTTTTACTATTTTGACTTGTACAGACTGGTACTTTTTGACCTTGAAATTATGATGACATTAATGAGTACCCTCTATCTCTAATCTTTTATCTAAAAATTTTCATTTGATAACTCTTCTATCTTCACACCTTTTTAGCCACTTCTCTCGAATTAGCCTTGTATTAGGCCTATTTAACCCTATTTGGAACTCAGTCACCATTTACTATATGAAAAGTCTCTGTAACAGGCTAAAATCAACAAAATATATTTACTCATATTAAAGTCTCTCAAACCACCAATTTTTAACAAAATAAATGGTTAAGTTTCTCCAAAAATCATTTTTTATCTTGATTCCATACTCTAGGGTTTGAGTAGTCTGATTATGACTAAGAGGGATTATAATGCATTTAACGGATCTTGGTAGGGTTTCAAAATTTCATTTGACCTAATTAAGATCTACCTACCTTAAACACAACTTTATCAAGTTTTAACTTTCCTTAGTTACCTTTGAATTCCCTTACAACACTAGATTTGTGTTTCACTAAATTTTGAATCTATTTAATGTTTAAGGAGAAACATAGATGAAGGGTAGGGATTAGAGATTAGAGAGAACTTAGATTGGTTACACACTGTATCTAGACAATGTTGAACATTCCTCTTTGGCTAGGGAGGACTACCTATGAATAAGAAATCACTACCACCAAAAATATTTTTTAATAGATATATGAGTGGGCTGCCAAGCTACGCGCTTGTTCTTGGAAATGTCAAACTTCCTTAAGGATGATAGTCCACTTTTTAAAACAAAATGGTAATGCATAAGAAAATGAAAGAGAGAGTAAGAGAGAGATATTCGTACCGTTCTTGCAGTATAAGTGTATTAGAGAGTGACATAGTGTAGGTAATGTGAGCTATTTGTGTTTTTGGAGGTTATTTAGGTAGGCTCAGGGAGGTTAGTGTAAATACATAATCACCACATCAGTTAGGCTACTAATTTTGGTAAGGAAATATGATCGATGTCAGTTATGTGATCGATCTTGTTAGGGGTAGTAGGTTCTCAGGAAGTTGTAGGATACTTTTCTGAGCTAGGAGGTAGATGTTGGCCACGTTTGTGAGGTTGGGAAGACTCATAAGGGAGTGGGTAAGATTGAGGTGGGTCTAGATAGAGGGTTGGTATGTTTGAAGAAGAGGGAAATAGGTGAAGGAGTTTTACAACTCCTTCATAGGGAGAGTCAAGACGTTCATAAAATGATAAATAGTATAACATAAAGTAATTATAAAATGACTATTTAAAGGGATTAAAAAACATAGAGATATACTTCGCTAGTGAAATGGATGAACCATGATTTCAAGATAGAAGGCTCTGATGAGGCATGTTGAAGTAATACATGAACATAAAAGACAAAAATATGCTACCAATTCAGAAGAATCCAAGCTCTGTGTAGTATATCAATTCCTAATTTGGATTGATTTGTATAGAGTAACAATAAGTCTGGATGTATAAAGTTGAATGCCAAAGACTATACGTGAATGATTGATTTTTTTGATTTTTTCTGACTTGAATATTAGCTTAGAATTTGGCTTAAGTAACTAATGTCAGTAATCCCACTAACATCAGCTGAGGGTTGACCAACATCGATGGCATGAGAATAGGTAAAAGGTCTATTTTTAGCCTATTTTCTATTCTTTCTCTTACTAAGTGTGGTGTCTATTAGAAAATGGTAGAAATATGAGGTTAAGAAGAACATAGTTAAGAATTTATGTTAGGGGTGAGAACAAGTCATGGGTAGTTATGATTAGGGGATAAAGTCTTAAGGTGACTCAGAGGGTAATAATTAGTCTTAGGATGAGGTAGCCAAGTAAGGTGGCATAAGTATTTTTAAATTAACTTAATTAAATGTGTGAGGGGTGAAAACATGGGTTAGGAAGGATAATTATTAAAAGGGGATCAAGGGGGGTTTCAATACAGGGAGTTACACACATGTGTGATGTAATTTTGGTTTCTACATTTTTCCTTTTTTGTCTTATAATTTGTACTGACAAGTTGCAAGACAAAAATAGGAGTTGGATGCTCTAGGTATGGGATGAGGTATCCCCCCTCAAAATAAGAACTGATGGAGGAGAATCTAGAATCAGGTACTAGTTTGATAAAGAGATAATTGGGTGGGTGGATGTTGAGTGAGAACATGGTAACATCACTGCTTGCATATTTACTACTATGAGTTATAGTCGACATAATCAATAATAGGTAAAGGTGAGGAGGACTCAGATAGAAATAGCCAAATCATGACTTGTAAGTGATAGCAGATAAGGTTAAAATGATCAAAGTTGTAGCTCTAATGGTCCATGTGTTTTAGGTATCTGAGGTAGGAATTGCTCCTAGTAAACACAAAAGGTTGTAGGTGACAAGACTAGCAGGGTCACTATCCAAAACACTTGATATACATGTGTGTGTACAATAGCCAACTATAACAAGGTAGCATAAGTGGTCAAGATAAGTAATGCAAGGTTCGTTTAAAAGGGTCAATGGTCAAGGAGATATTCATGATCTTTGGTCAGAGTCATTTTAGGTGGATATTTAGTGATCTCCAAGTTTTTATGCTTAGGGAGATATATGCGATCTCTAAGTTGAGTTAGTTGATGAGCCTAATGGATGAGATAGCTTTAAAATACCCCGTGTCAATTGATTGCTACCTACATAGCTTGAATGAGGGATTCAAGCCAATGTAGTTCTCACATTACGTAGGAAAAAAGGGTGAGGTATGGTTCAAAATTTGTTAAGGGAAGTGGTTAGAAAAAGGTAAGTTGAAACAGGTCATGGGACCTAGGGATTAAATGATAGGTCATGGGGTCAAGGGTGTGAGATATAGGCCATGGGGACTAGAGTTTAAGATATAGGCCATTAAGACTAGAGTTGAAAGATAGGCAGTTGGGACTAGGGTTTAAAGATAGGTAGTTGAGCCTATGGTTTATAGATAGGCAGTTGGGCATAGGGTTTAGAGATATGTAGTTAGGCATAAGGTTTAGGTGGGTTAATAGGTTATATAGATAGGTGGGTATATAGTTGAGCTAACCTCAAAACACCCCATGTCAATTGAGTGTTGCCTACATAGCCTAGATGAGGGCCTTAGGCCTATGTAGTTCTCCTTAAAAGAAGGGAAAGAGGGTGGAGGTTTATATTAGAAAGTATGTGACCTGAGGTTTGTGTGTGTGGATGTAGGCTAGGTAGGAGTTGACATTATGAGATTGAATACCTATGCTACTGATGAGGATGCAGATGGATGTCATCATAGATGAGTGGGATCACATGACAGATATAGGGTTAGGAAAAGATTGATGGTATTTTTGGGTTGCACATGATGTTAGCTTGATGATAGTATTGATAGAGAGGTGGGATCACACCACCAATACTTTCCATTTGCCTACTGGGGAGTTGAATATGACATTAAGGGATGTTTACAAGATTTTATGGTTGCCACTCTAGGGTGAGGAGCTCTTCTCATGTTTGAGAGAGGATCATGATACTCATATGGAAACATTATTTAGAGAGCATGTTAGTGAGGTGACTTATCACTTGGTGAGATTTACTTATGAGCCACTATATACTACCCATAAGGAGAAACACCATTTGATTATATTGATGATGATAGGGATTAAAATATATGCACTTATAAACATGGATGAGGGGAGAGTTTTGATTGCATTGGCAGGTGTGTTAGCATAGATGGTTCAGCAGTAGACAATGTATGCATGGGGTCTAGCTTTTCTCTCATAGTTATACAGAGAGTTATGGGGTTTGAGGCTATGGTGATAGTATAGTTTATGCATCAAGCATTTAATCCATTATTGGGCATAGGAGCACATCATGGTGGCATGGCCATTAGGGCTACCCATCATGATTGTAGCTAGTTTTAGGGTCGGGTTCAAATCGTGGAGAGAGGGTATGGCCTAGACATGAGTAGACAACACAGTGTGGGACATTGATATTATAGGCATATGATAGATGGATTGATTCCCATAGATGTTGTTTAGAGGCCCTACTTGACATACCCTACATTCAAAGGATAGGCAAAGTAGTTTGCCAATTTATAGATCACATTATGGGTCAGAGGGAGATGAGTTAGAGAGTTAGAGATGATACCCATGGCATGGGTCAGGAGACAATTTGGCTTATTACAAGATGTGCCTCCTACCTTTCCTCTATATATGAGGAATGATATAGAGGCACCCCTACCTTTGCCTTAGGAGACAGATGGGCTAGAATTTTAAGAGCTACTAATAGGCCTAGGTGTGGTAGATCTTGGATGCACAATGGCTTCTCTTACATGGTGGATAGGTCTAAATTATGTGGTTTAGGTCAAGAAGCCACCACCAGATTTACAAGGAGTGATGAGAGAGAGAGAGATGAAATTGTACAGGCCTAAGATGCATCTGTATAGGCTCAAGATGTAGCACAAGCATATGTTTTGGTCTTATAGGGGCATGTTACAACATTTTACAGATAGGTGATTACATTTATGGGATAGGTCAGGGCATTACAGGGATACGTTACTACACTGACAACAAAGAGAGATAGTTTGAGAGCAATAAAACAAGTTACTCCTACTCCTCCATTATAGGGACCAGTATAGGGTCCTACAGTAGGTTTGATGGATCCACCACAAACTGTATCTCTAGCAAGGTATAATACTAATTTAATTGAGATTGTATAATATGAGAGAGTCATCAAGGAGTTCCTATAGATTTAGAGTTATTCTGAGGCTAGAGGGTAAGAGAGATCAGTGATACATGCCACAACTTCTAGCTCACATAGATGTAGATGGGTAGAGGGTGGTGATGATATTGCTACTTCATGACCATATAGCCTTGAGTATTCTAAAGTCTAGATGATATTTTTGATGTCATTATATATGTTGTATACACACCGTCCTATGAGCCATATGTATATGAGAGTTTGTTATTTTGAGATGTGTTTATGTGATGGTGATGATTTTGATGTTATTATAGTGATGTGGATGTTTATGTTATGTTAATGTTGAGCATATTAGTTGAGTTAGACTAGCATTTCCCATATGTGTGATGGTATATGCATAGTTGATTGGTTAGCTTCATCTTAGCATTTTTTCATATTTGTGATGGTGTATGCTTAAAATTAATGGGTTGGGTATGTTTGTTTATTTCAGCATTTTTACATATTTGTGATGGTGCATGCTTAAAATAAATGTCATAGGCTTGACAATTTTCCTATTTATTGTTGTTTATAGAAACTATGGTTGCATGTTTGGTGTATTTCATATGGGAATATATGAAACAGATTAATGGGCAATGGTTTGTTAGTTTTAGTATGGTTTTGGGTATTTATTTGAGTATATTTGTTTGAGGTGGATATATGAGTGATAATATTTGTTAAACATATAACTCTAAGAATCAAGAAAGATTGGTAGAAAGGCAAGAAGGTGATTGAATCTTGTTGTGAGATGCGATCTCAGAAGAGAAATCAACATGTGATTGGGATGGGAAAGAAAGATGAATGATGCTCACATATTGGAAATTACTATAATCACAACATAAATAGGCTCAAGAGTATGAGCCTCTTTCATGCTTTGCATTATTTGACCATTTATTTGTTAGAGAAGTGTCATACTCACCTTGTGTCAAGTGAGTTCAAAGTACCTTGAAAGAGTATGAGGGGAAAAAGGTAAAATGAATTAGAGTGTTTGGGTAGCTTAACCTTCTTAGTGGGGATGATATACCCCTTTTATGGATGACCCAAGAGCTACTATGGGCAAGTCCATGACTTAAAGTTTTTTTTTTTTGGTTGTTGTGTAAGTTGATCAATGTGGGAAGCCTACAATAAGATTTTTTTTGTGTTGAGGTCATATGAAGCTGATCAATACGAGAAGATTCTAAGTCATCATTTACCTTGATAAAAAATCTTGGATTAGCCATCCTTCAAGGGAGTGGTCTAAGCTTTTATTTTGGATTTTTAATAGCTATCCTTCAAGGGTGAAATCTATTTATAGTATCAAGGATAAGTTATGTAACTATCCTTCAAGGGAGCAGTTTATGTTGAGAATCATGACCTGAGAGATTATAACTTATCTATGTATCCTATTTTTTTTTTAACTTTAGCTATGGACATGACTATAGAGGCTTAGAGGTTTTCCACTTTGAGGGAAAAACCATAACACTTCATAGGTTAACTAAGTGTGTAGGAATAAGGGTTAAGAAGAAGGGAGATGAATGTAATAGGGTTTCTCAAGGGATGAGCTCAATTTAAACATAAGGTGAAGCATCACTTGATTAAAAAAAGAATGGTCATAGGTGCAAATCATTTAAAGGCTCGGGTTATGGCCTTCCTTTGAGAGAAGACAAGTGATAAGTTCCTTAGCCATACTTGTGAGTTATGATGTAGGGTCCAAGCCAATTAAGAGAAAACTTACCACATTTTCTTTTCTCAATGTTCATCGCATGTTGATTTTGCTTTAAGATGAGATCTCTAATATTGAAATATTGCTCCTTGAGTATTTTTTTGTGAGTGTGTTTGATATGCTCTTGATAGATTTGGAGGTTGTTGAGGGTTATGAGATGGCATTCATCAAGTAACTCAAGTTGAGACAAATGTTCTTGGTGAAAGTAATCATTAGTAAGTATGTCTTATAGAGAGATGTGAAGAGAAGGAATTTGAACCTCAAAAGGAAAAACAACTTACATCCCATAGATGAAGGAAAAAGGTGTGGCACATATAGGGGTTCAAATGCTAGTGTGGTAAGCCCATAAAGCAAAGGGAATATGTATGTGCCAATCCTTGCCAGTATCTTTGACTACCTTCATGAGGATTTTGGTTAAGGTTTTGTTAAAAGCTTCTGCGTATCCATTTTTTTGTGGATAGTATGGCGATGAGAAGATTAATTTGATTCCAAAAGTGTCACAAAGATTTTGGATAGTCTTGTTTTTGAAAGATTTGTCATTATCTATTATAATTTTATGGGGGACACCAAAATGAAAAATGATGTTATGGTTTATAAAGTCAACAATTTTGTCATCCTTAGTGGAGATGAGAGGAATGGCCTCAACCCACTTGGTGGAGTATTAAGTAGTAGTAATGATGGAACGGTGATGAAGAGATGAATGAGGGTTAATCTCACTAATTAGATCCAAACCCCATTAGGAGAAGGGCCAAAAGTCTTTGGTGACTTGTAAATCATGGCTTGGAATGTGAAGGAGGTTAGAATGTTGTTGACATTTAACACAATGTAAAACATAATCACTACAGTCTTGATGGAGTGTTGGCCAATAGTAGCCGAGTTGAAGGATAGGTTTGGCAATTGTGTTACCATTGAAATGTCCACCAAAAATCCCATCATGAACTTCCTTAATGGTGAAGGGGATCTTAGTACTAGTGAGGCATCTAAAGAGGAAACCATCAAAACATCACTTTTAGAGAAGTCTCCATAACATAATGTAATGAATGGCATATTTCAAGAAGGCATGTCTCCCATTATTGGAGAGGTTAGAAGGGTAATATAAAAGGAAAGGTAATCCATGAGTTGTTTGTACCATAAGTTGTGTGGGTTATGTGTTACATTGCCTATAGAAAAAATGTTAGTTGATACATAGGAGGGCAATGTTAGGTGATGTACAATGACATATATTTTTGAGGAAGAGGGTGAAGAGGGTATGTTTGAAGCAAGAGAAGCCATTGTGCTAGAAAACTTATTTGTAGATCGAGGAATAGTTTGTAAGAGATAGGAGTCGAATGATTCCAATAATATATCTATATGATGTTTATATCATTACAAAATTTTGTTTTTCCATAGGTATAAACCATTAACTTGATTAACCACTAATTGAGATTCACCAAAAATGGTCATTGATTTGACACCCAAGAAAATATCCATTTAAAGCCTTAAGATCAAAGCTTCATATTCATCCATATTGTTAGTACATTTAAAATCTAGTTTAAATGATAAAGTCATAGGCTCTCCATCAAGAGGGATGAGGATGACCCCCACACCCCCATCATGTTGACATTTAGACCCATCAAATAACATCATCATTTGATAGGAATCACCGATGGAGAGAGTTGTCATAGATTCATCGAGGAATCTGAGGTTTGAAGGTTGGTTGTTAGGTAAAGGGGTGGTAGCTAACTAGTCAACAATCATTTTCCCCTTGATAGACTTTTGTTGAATAAATTCTAAGTCAAATTCAGTAAGGAACATGATCCATTGAGGTACACATTGGTTGTGATATGGATTGGAATGCATGTATTTGAGGGGATAAATATGGGTGACAATGTAGGTTTTATGATATAAGACGTAATGATGGAGCTTAGAAGTTTCAAAGACCAATACAAGATAAAGCTTTTTGGTATGGGCATATCAAGTTTCATAATCAATAAGTGTTTAGGTTATGTAGTAAACCAATTTTTCTCAATAATGATCATCTTGATGTGCAACCATAACACCCAAAGAATGGTCTGTTACAGAGATGTAAAGGTAGAAAGCCTAGTTTTCCTTAGGTGGAATAAGAATCGATGGGGAAAGGAGATAATTTTTAAGTGTATCAAAGGCTTCTTAGAAATTTGTATTCTAATGTAAGGAGACATCTTTTTTGAGGAGATGGTGAAAGGGTTGGCAACAATCTGACAACTGGGAGATGAAGTGACGGATTAACTAAAGCTTGCCTTACAAGTTGTGGAGTTAGTTGATATTAGTAGGTGGAGACATGTCTAGTATTGCTCAAACCTTAGTGAGGTCAACTTCAATACCACAGAGAGAAATGATAAAGCCTAAGAGATTATCAAAAAGGACACCAAAGACACATTTCTTTGAGTTTATTCAAACATTATATTGGAGGACATGAGTGAATATGATTTTGAGAATCATCAAGTGATTTTGTTAAATTTTATACTTTTTGACTAAGTAATCCATGTAGTCTTCCATAATTTTGTGTAAGAAATCATGGATGTTGTAAGTCATGGTGCATTGGTAGGTATCACCAGTGTTCTTCAGACTAAAAGGTATGACTCGATAATAGAAATTCCCCCATGGGGTAATGAAAGTTGTCTTGTGTTGATCCTTTGGAGCAATGAGGATTTGATTGTATCCTAAAAACCCATCCATAAGTGATAACATCTCATGGCCAACTATTAGATCAACAATTTGGTTGATACTTGGCAAAGGGAAGTCATCCTTTAGACAAGTGAGGTTTAGGTCATGGTAGTTGGTGTAGATGTAGATTCCCCCTGTCACTTTTGTGATAGGAACAATATTTGAAACCCATTGCAGGTAGTTGATCGGTTGAATAAAGTTAACAAAAAGGAGGCATTGGAGCTCTTCTTTGACAAGGAGAGTAATATGAGGATGCATTTTATGAAGCTTTTTCTTAACATGGTTAGCATATTAGTTGGTGATAATGTTGTGGGTGATGATATAAGGGTTGATACTAGGCATGTCATTATAAGACCAAGCAAAGGCTTTGCTATGGTCATTAAGAAATGTGGTATAATAAGCTTACTCAGATGAGTCCAAAGATTTTCCAATCTTAAGGACACGGGGGTTATTGTGAGAGGGAAAATTGATGTCAATGGTTGATTCATTTAACATAGCTTGTGTTTTGGATGGGAGTGATCATTGGATATAGGAATCATCTACACCCATGTATGTGAGAATAACATCATCATCTTGACATTGGATAATGTTGATAGTGGGAGAGTATTCATCAATCATTTTAGGATGAATGAGAGGAAGGGACCTTGTTTCCTTACCTAGATGATAGGTGAGGGGGCCCAAATGGATGGCATTTATTGAAAAAAATAGGAGGTATAGATGCCTCTAATTTGATAGGTGATGGTGGAGGAGAGGATGGAGAATGAGAGACTATCTCTTCAATAATTGGTATATGAGAAGCTTTGGTGAATTTATTTGGTTCATCAAAACCCACTCCATGCCACTTTTTGGAATTTTCAATGGTTTTATTGGTGTAATATTCAATAGGCATATGAACACCTTGCTCATAATGACCCAAACCAAATCCTTTCTAAGCACATGTATAAACATAGGTGTGAGTGAAGCTAGGCTTGCCTAGGAAAGAGAAATTATAGGTAAATGGTTGTGGTGAAGAGGATAGATTGACGATAGTGAGAGCTTGATCAATTCCCCCATATGTGAGATTAGTTCGAAGGCTAGGCAAACCATATAGGATGACCATCCCTATACAGGGATCATAATTGGGGTGCATATGAAGCTTTCCATACTCTTGTGGAGTATGGAACATGTCAAGTATCAATAAATGATATTCTCTAAGTGATATACGCTTGAAAGTTTCCTCCATGGGGTCTTAATCAAAAATTTGTGTTTTTAGTATCTATGTAATCAGGGTAATTGAGCTTGTAGAAGATTCAAAAGTATAATGTGGAGGAGATGATGTATTTAATGGAATGAGAACATCATTGGGGATATAAGTCATGTTGCATTTTTTTAAAGGAGGTGGGTCGGTGGGAATAACATGCACTTTCCCATTGTGCTCAAACTTGATGTAGTGGTGCAAAATTGAGGTCACACATGCCATAGCACATATCCAAGGTTGTCCAAGAAGTATGTTATATTGGAACTCTCCTTCTACAATGTATAAGAGCTTAGTACTTGTGTGGGGACTCACATGGATATGTAAGATAATAGTGCCCATCGTAGTATCTATGATATTGTTAAAGGAGTGAAGCACCATGTCGGTTTGAGACATGCAATTATCAATAAGGGCTAGCTATTTATAGCCATGGGTGGAGATAATATTAATACCAAATCATCTATCAATCATGAATATTTTGACATGAGTTTTATTGATATATGTGGTGATAAAAAGGGTAAAATTCTGATCTTCAGGGTGTTAAAGTGGAATTTTTAAATCATTGAAGGAAATCAGGGAGATGGTGTTAAGAGAGCTAACCAACGGTGTAAGAGGCTGGGGATCATTAGGTTTTACCTCAACCACTTGTAAGTCACTAATCAAAGCTTGATAGTGTTGGGGTGAGGTTTAGATTAACTCATACAAGGACATTTTCATAGGGGTTTGGTGAAGTTGTTTCACCATCGAGTTTTGAATAACTTCTAAAGATGTTGGTTTCAAGACACCCAAGATGGAAATCTTGGAATTCAAAGGAGTGTATTTTGAGAAGGGATGAGCCCAAGGGGTAGTGAGATTTTCCTTTCCTTTGTCTTTTTGATTTTGTGATTGCATGGCCACATTAACTATGTTGATTTGAAACATAGGTGAAGGAGGTGGCAAAGGGGGTATGACAACATCTTTAGGTTTGAATTCATGTGGAATGATGTGAGGCATTATGGATGAAAAAAGTGGAATATTAGGAAGGTTAATGTGAGTATCAACAAAGAGAGTGTCAATATCAAAGTGTTATCGAATGACTATTGTGAGAGCTTTACAACTCTCATTATTGTGTCCAAGCGAATGATGATACAGACACACTTGTGTATCATTGAACCAAGATAGCTTCAATCTAAGAGGGTTATAAGGATTAATTGGAGGAATATTTATTTTAGAGGATTAAAATAACTGACAAGAAAAATATCTAAGACCCTACGAGTGGGCTATCACTTATTGTTGTAATAAGGGTGGACACCTTTTTTGGTTTAGGAGTCACGGGGGTGATTTTATGTGGCACCTTTTTAGGTGGTGATGGATGCACATGTTTTGTTGACACTTTCTTGGTGGTAGGTGTCATGGTGTTAGATGTGAAATGCCTACTAGGTGCTAGATCTAGTAGTGGAGTTAACTTAGCCTTTGGTTTCACTTGAATTGGTGATACCCCAACTAAAGTAGAGGGATGTGGTCCCAAAATTGAAGGCAAAGTTGAGGCTGGAAGAGGGAAGGATCGATGAGATATAAGAAGATTAACATTCTTCCTTATTTTAGGCCATGAAAATCCAACTTGTATTTGGAGAGTCATATCTAATTTCACCTATGGATGAATTAGATTAGAGACTAGGCAAATGCCTAAAGACATGATCTACTTTAATGTGGTAGATGCCTGTGAGGGTGAGGGCTCTGACATAGAAGGATGAGCTTCTGGGGATTTTGGTGAAGAAGCTCTGACTTTGTCAAAGACCTTGGGGTAAATAGTAGCAAGAGTATTGGTAGTAGAAGATGACACTTATTATGTAGGATAAGGAGTTTTAAGTCAGTCCCAAAATGTTGCATGATCTAGCTTCATGGAGTCAATAAATTCTAGATTTCCCACTAACTAAGAGAAGGCTTTAGATGAAGTTGACATAGGCATTATAATTTCTTATTTATAAGGATTAAGTGATTAATAAAGAGGGAAATTAATGGCCTCTGCTACCTCAGGCCAAAGATGAGAAAGAGTCACAATGAGGTCTTCTTTAATAGAGATAGGAGAAGAGGCATGGTATTCTACAGGTGGTGGAGAGGTAGGTAAAGAAGGATCCTCAAACGGGTAGAGAATAGGTATAATTTCTCCCTCAACATATGGGTGAGGAACATGTAAAGTATGATCTTCCATATGTAAAATAGGTGGTAAAATTCATTGAATTAAAGTAGGCACAATAGTTCTCTCATCTAATGTAGGGGTAGATAACACTAGTTCCTCTAGGTGCGAAGGAGGAGTGGATGGGGTACTACCTTCCATCAGTGGAGGAAAGGTAGGTGAAAAAGGTTACTCAAGAGGGTATAACATATGAATGATGTTCCCCTCAACATGTAGTTGAGGGACAGGTAAGAAGTGGTCCTCAAATGGTAAGAGGATAGGTAAAATGGCTGCAAAAGGAACTGGCAATATAGGCTCCTCTTATGGAAAAAGGAGAGGTAAAGGAGGCCCTTCCTCACATGAAAGTGTAACAAGTGGAGTAAGCTCTTCTACCTAAAGAAGAAGGATGAGAAAAACAAACTCCACTAATTATGGGGGAGGATTAGGTAAAATGAGTGCCTCTTGTTGTGGGAGAGGTTGGATTGGGGGTAAAGGAAAGACCATATTGACCGTATAGATATTATGATCACATGAGTTATCAGTAATGGTTTGAACATTATTTTGATTGGGTGAATGGTTAGGAAAATGTTGTTTAAACACATCTATATTTTGATTAGCAGGTGCATTAGGGTTATTCAAGATGAGATCACCCATATCAAGCATGTCTTGAATAATGTTCTTGAGTGTTTTATAGTTTTTAGAATTGTGGCCTTTGACTTGATGGTAGCCACAAAACTCATCCTCCTAGCACCAAGTAGGAATAGGATGGGAGGGATCAAAATTTATAGGAGGCTTGATTTGAGAAAGGGTTATGGATCCCTATTGTAATAGTTTTTCCAAAACAAAAGTGTATGACTCCCCAATGGGAGTGTATCACATGTATTCATACTATTGTTGGAATTGCTTGGTCAAATTTTGTGAGGTTGAGGAATTAGGTTGGTTTGTGTTTGTGGAAGAAGTTGATTTAATGACCACCGCATTGGTAGAGCCTTTAGTTTTTTGTTTAGAAGGAGAAGGTTTAGAAGAAAAGGAGTCATTCGATTTGGAATTGGAATTCTTACTATGCAACTTGACTCTACCTTCATATATATCCTAGATCTTGAGTTTTTGTGTCATTGTAAAGGCTTCATCAAATGTACAAAAAATTTGTACTTGAAGTGTGGACAAAATGTGCTTAGCACATGCCCTTGAGAAGAGCTCAATAAGCTCAGGTTGGGGTAAAAAGAAGGAGAGTTGATTGGTTAATCCTCTCCAGTGAGTGACAAAATCTATAATATACTTGTCATCAAATTGTTTAATAGAATAAAGGTCCATAATAGAAACCTTTTTGGAAATGTTGATAGAGAAATGGTCTAGGAATAATTGTGTGAGTTGGGTAAATGAGAAAATGGAGTGCTGATTTATAGAGCTATACTAATCCAGGGTAGCACCCGAAAGAGACATAGGGAAGGTGTGAAGTAGTAACACATCATCATGCCCTGTTAAATAACAAGTATGTCTAAATGCTCGTAAATGCTGCTGTGGGTCCTCTTTACTCTAGAAGTGAATAAATTTGGGGAGTTCCCATTGTCTTGGATAAGGAAAAATAGGAACAGAAGGATGGATGAGCTCATTGCATATTTGATCATAAGATAACACATTCTTTGAACCTGATACAGATGTCTCTACACTAGACATCTTGTCCATCATCATTCTAATGAGGTCTGGAGGAGGATTGGTTTGAGAGATACCCCTTAAGTTATAGGGAGCTTGACAAGAAGTAGAGGTAGCATATGACATGGCTTGCTACGGTTGTGTTGATGAAATATAGGGTTAATGAGTCATAGGCTAGGGGGAAAAAATTAAAGGGGCTTGTCCTGTTGGGTTAGAGACTATGTTTTAGTTAAATGTTGTTATTGTAGGTGGGGTTATTAGCATGGTTATACTAGGTGAAGGGTGAGTCATAAATCATGTAATTATAAGTTCAATAGTAGATGGGATGGGTACCACCAAATTCTGAAATGGGGTTATACTTGATTGAACTGCTTGTGGTTGTGAAGGTAAGGAAGTCATGATAGGGGTTAGGTGGGACTAGACAGTTAGCGATGCTAAACTTTGGGCATTATTTATGGTTGGGCTATTTGTTGAATTGGTGGTTTGAGTAATTATGGGGAACACAGTGGAGACATTTGAAACAAAATTTGTCTCCATCAAAGAAGCTGGCATACCATATAGTGGGTCACCCAAAAAATTGCAGGTTTGGCTCATGGTAAGGTAATGCTGAAGGGTTGCCACATTGCGATCAAGAAATTTAACAAAATCTTGATCTCCCTTAGGCACAATGGAAATTTGGTTAGGGCTCGGAGTATACTCTGTATCTAAAGTATGCTCCATGATAGAATTAATGACAAGAGGGGAAGGTGGAAGTGGTCACCGGCTTACATAATTGGCAAGAATTTTGACTTGGCTTCACGTCAATACCATGCAAGAAGAAGTATAAATAGTCTTATAACTATGTATTAGTGATAGAGTATGGAAAAACCAGGTTTGGGTGTAGGTAGGTAGGTTGTTTTAGCTTTTTATTTTGAGAAAATTGAAAATAGCCAAATTACACAGTCATCGATGTTGATCTCTTGACCAATGTCGATAGGTTAAAGTCTACTGACGTCAGTGGGTTTAACTGATGTCAGTCACTGTGGAGTCTTAAGAGATGAAAAATCTAATGTTTTATAAACCTAGAGGCAAAATCTAGGCAAAATAGAGGATGCAAGAGGTCTGTATAAGGAGGATGAAAACTCAAAAAACCTGATACAATAGGTTATACAACATGAGTATTATGAATAGTGTTAATTTTGTAAATCAATGGGAAAACATCCTTACCAACTCAAAAATATAGAAGGCAGTAAAAAAGTAGAAAAAGAATATACAACCAATAATTATTAACTCCTAGAGATTAATTTTAGTCTCATGTTTTCTTATGCCTTAATCAGATAGTGAGATGAGAGTTTGGTTACCGAAGGTACTAGAAAATAATCTAGACCTAGAGCTAGTTTTAGGTTAGTTTTGGTGCTTAAGAGGAAATATGTGTTAGACCAGATACATGGCTTATTATAGGGGCTTGGTCTCTGCACTTCATGAACCTAAAGCCAAGCTAGGCCACTTAGCCAAAATATACCTTCTGTCTAGAGTGTGTACTTTGCTAGAGAATGGAGTGGGTTCTCCCCTTGGTGGTGAAATCCAAGTAGGATAGCCAGGGTAGGGTAAGGTGATCCACCAGGTGATGAAATATCGATGGGCCTTGTCTCAAGTGAGTTTAGATGTTTTTTTTGTGAGTGTGATCTGGTAGTATAACATTGGTGTACTATGATTCATTCATAATTCTTATAATTAACTACGTGAGCTAATATGCAAAAAGCAAACAATGAAGTGCATGAGTTTTAAACCAAAATCTGAAGTGTTTTGATTCAAATGAAAGCAATGATAAAATAGGAGAAGATAATGAATTTCACTATGCTAATGTGCATGGAATATATAGATAAAAAGGAGATTATTTTTAACTTGCAAGAAAAATGATAAATTTTTTTTAGAGGCAAAAGAAAGAGAAGAGTGGCAAGGAAAAAAATATTTTAGTTTATTGCCTTTAAACTGAAAATAAAATGTTGAATATTTCATTTTGAGGAAAAAGAGAGGGAGAAAGTGCAAGGAATGAAATTTTCACTATAATACACCTATATGAACACTTAAAACAAGCAATGAACCCAAGTAAAACTCTAGGGTCCCATCAGGGGTGCCTGAAGTGTTTCACTAAATTTTGAATAGATTTGATGTTTAAGGAGAAACAAAGATGAAGGATAGGGATTAGAGATTAGAGAGAACCCATATTGGTTGTGCACTGTATCCAGATAATGTTTAGCACTCCTCTTTGGCTAGGGAGGACTACCTATGAATAAGAAAGCACTACCACCAAAAATATTTGTTAATAGATATATGAGTGGGTTGCCAAGCTATGTGCTTGTTCTTGGAATTGTCAAACTTCCTTAGGGATGAAAGTCCACTTTTTGAAACAAAATGGTAATGAATAACAAAATGAAAGAGAGAATAAGAGAGAGATATTCATACCATTCTTGCAATTTGAGTGCAACAAAGAGTGACACAGTGCAGGTAATGTGAGTTATTTGTGTTTTTGGAGGTTGTTTAGGCAGGTTTATGGAGGTTAGTGGAAATATATAGTCATCGATGTCAGTTAGGCTACCGATGTCAATAAGGAAATATGACCAATGTTGGTTATGTGATTGATGTCAGTAGGGGTAGTAGGTTCTAAAGAAGTTACAAGAGACTTTTTTGAGCTAGAAGGTAGATGTTGGTCAGGTTTATGAGGTTGGGAAGACTTGTAAGGGAGTGGGTAAGACTTAGGTGGGTCTAGATAAAGGGTTGGTATGTTTGAAGTAGAGGGAAATAGGCAAAGGAGTTTTACAACTCCTTCATAGGGAGAGTCGAGATGTTCATAAAATGATAAATAGTATAATGTAAAGTAATTGTAAAATGATTATTTAAAGGGAATACAAAACATAGAGATATAATTAGCTAGTGAAATGGATGAACCATGAGTACTTGATAGATGGCGCTGATGAGCCATGTTGAAGAAATACATGAATAGAAAAGACAAGCATGTGCTATCAATTTAGAAGAATCCAAGCTCTATGTGAGATATCAATTTTTAATCTGGACTAATTTGTGCAGAGTAACAATAAGCTTGGATGTAGAAAGTCAAATGCCAAAGCCTATAGGTGAATGATTGATTTTTATTATTTCTACTAACCTGAATATTAGCTTGGAATTTGGCTTAAGTAACCGACGTCAGTGATCTTGTTGATATTGACTGAGGGTTGACTGACGTCGGTGGCATGAGAATAGGTAAAAGGGATATTTTTAGCCTATTTTTTGTTCCTTTTCTTGAAAAGTGTGGTGTCCATTAGAAAATGGTAGAAATACAAGGTTAAGAAGAATGTAGTTAGTTAGGAATTTATGTTAGGGGTGAGAACAAGTCATGGGTAGTTAGGATTAGGGGACTAAGTCTTGAGGTGACTTAGAGGGTAAGAATTAGTCTTAGGATGAGGTGGCCAAGTAAGGTGGCATAAGTAGTTTTTAATTAACTTAATTAAATATTTTTAAATTAATTAAATTTTTGAGGGGTGAAAACATGGATTAGGAAGGCTAATTATTAAAAGGGGATCAAGGTGGGTTTGACACAAGGAGTTATGCATGTGTGTGACATAATTTTGATGTCTACAATTTGTAGAGTTATGTACTTGTAGATTGATTGTATCAAAGTAACATAATGTTTTTAGTGCCTTTTGGCTTAGCTGAGCATTTTGAAAAGTTCTTCCAAGGGTATTTCACCATCATGTGTATCTTATGCTTTGTCTAAACCTTAATGCAAACACCATCTCCTTTTTTTATCAATTATTCAACAAAGTTTCTTTAATAGACTCACTCAAAATAGAGTATCCATACATCCTACCTATATCTAATTATCATATGGTTTTGAACAATATTTCCTTACCTATGGTTTTTTAATATTCCTCCAAGTCTTCTCCTCTGTCATAATGGCCCTTCTTCATAATATGTCCATCCATTCACCTTTTATGTTCTACCACACTTGGATATTAGATGCACATGTAGGGTTAGTTGATTGGTTATTGAAAATAGGGTTCTCAACTTTGTTAAGCTGGAAACTTTGGTTTTCACCATTGTATCTAGTCTCCATCAATTTCTTCCTTGACTTGTGATCTATTCTAGCATATCGATTCCTTGACTATATCTTAATAACAAGTATGCACACAGTCTATTTATACCAAAAATAAACATAGTGGTTTTAAATATTGTTAACTCACCTTAAGTATTTGAAACATTATTTCGTGTGATCTGGGTAATAATTTAGGTGACAGGTCCACTCCAATTAATGATGAAACTTCTATGAGTCATAACTTTTACACCGTAGCTCCAATTGACTCACCGTTTAAACTATTGGAAAGCTAAGAATGAGGAGAATGTGGTGAGATGGCATGATCTTTGATTAATGAAGTTTTAACCCTAAAAAACCAATGGAAGTGACCCAAATTTCAATTTTAGTAGTGTAGTCTAAATATAGTAAGTTTCTAAAAATAGTAATTCCTCAAATTCTATATTTTTGTAAATCGTAGAAGTCAAACCAATTCATCTCCCTTGAGATTGGTGACCTTCCACATCCTTTCCCCACCTTCAAAACATGTATAAATGAAGATGTAACTTGAAATGGAAATTAGACATCTCTTCTCAGAGATAGGCATATGTTTGGGTGTGCAAATTTGATCAATAGAACGTCTCTTCTTAGAGATAACATTATTTGAATTGTCTTGTTCTTATTTCTTGAATTATCTTTCAACCAAAATTTTTAAGTTTTGGATCAGTGGTATCAGAGTAGTTTGTCTTTAGAGAGTATGGTCCCGAGGATGACGTCAGATTATAAGAAGCTTGGGTGGAAAATAAAACCAACAGATTATCCACCTATTCATTCTAAATGACTTCAAATGGCAGACAACACTGAGACATCTAATCTTTTCAAGGAAATGGTGAATGAATCCCTCCAATAGTAGCAAGCACATATGCTACAACAATTCACTCAAATTCTCCAACAAATCTTGATGGCAAATTTTGAATCCTCATCTGCACCCCCACATCCTTTCAGTGCCCTAACACCCTTCAAGGTTTAGGTGAATTTTGATATCCCTACATTTGAAGGCAAAATCAATGTTGATGAAGTAAAAAATTAGTTGGATCAATTTTCATCTTATTTTTTTCTAAATAAATTCATTGATAAAGAGAAGATCACTTTTGCTTTTTTGAAAGCATAATTGCCTATCAAAAATTGGTGAGAAGTGTACAAAAAGAGATTAAGTGTAGATGATATTCGTCTTGAGATGGAACCTACATGGGATGATTTCCTAGAAGCTATAAAAGGAGAATAATACCCCATTGGAGCATATGACGATCTGTATATAGAGTGGCAACAACTTTGCCAAGGTAAGGAACAATCTGTTCAAGATTACACTGACATTTTTCATTCTCTATCTATGAGATTAAGCATCCAAGAAAGTGAGAACCATAAGGTTCTAAAATATCATGGTGGACTACAATGGTACATATAGGGAGAAATGAAACTCTTCAATTTTGAAACCATCGGTGAGGTGTACAAGTTCGTAGTGAAGATTGAGCAGAAGCATGGAAGAATGAATATGAAGAGTCAGCCTTCAAAATGGAAAAGTTACAAAGAAGGTCAAACAAGAGGCCAAAATTGGAAGCAAAAGGAAGGAAAGAATGGGAAGTGGTGTGATTATCACAAATCTATAACTCACTCCAAAGAAGAATGTCGAGCCATCAAGTCACTACTTTTTGAATCACAATCCTTAACATCCACTACTCTACCTCATACAAACCCTGCAGTTGAAGAGGTTAAAGAAGAGATTATAGATGTTGAGTCTGAATCTATTGTTGCTTCATCATAGACCCACGAGGAGAGGCTAGACAACAAGGAAAGGTTGTTTCACTCTAAGTTATGGGTGAAAGGTAAGCCTCTGCATTTCATTCTTGATAGTGGAAGTCAAAAGAATTTAATATCTACTAATATTATGAAAAGCCTAAATCTATCCATGAAGCCTACCCTAAAGCCATACAGTATTGGATGTTTGATTCCAGTGAGAAACCTCTGTGTCACCCACCAATGTCTTCTCTCATATGCAATAAAACCTTTCCAAGATGAGTTATTATGTGATGTGGTCAATATAGATGTTTTTGATGTACTATTTGGTCAGCCATTCATGTATGATAGACATGGCATATATGAATCAAGAACTCAAAGGATTACTCTCACTCTTGGAACACGACGCTACAAGGTACCAGATGTATCAGCTTCTACATCTATCTCTCTGATTAGTGCCAAGAAATTCGTTCTCATGGTGGTCAAGCCACAAGAATCCAAAAGGGTTGATGTTGCATCCCTAAATACACAAACAACACAACAACAGAATCAAATAGATACCAAGATAAAGAATTTCATAGCCTTCCATCCATAGATTGATGGTCAGATAGAAATGGTGAACAATCAAGCCCTACATAATTCCATAAATCACAATCTATTCCAAGTGTACATCAGGAATAAAATCAAAGTACAACTACACAACTTGATGACAAATATTGATGCAATGGGGATCATTGCTTCTCAAGGAGGGAGGAATGATCCAGTTAACAATTCAGGTGATGGGTCTACTCTAATTGATGATGAAACTTTTGGGAGCTATAACTTTTACACCGTAGCTCCAATTGACTCACCGTTTAAACCGTTGGAAAGATAAGAATGAGGATAATGTATTTTTTCTTGATGAAGTTTGACTCCTTGAAAACCCAATAGAAGTGACCTAAATTTCAATTTTAGTAGTGCAGTCTAAAAATAAGAATTCCTCAAATTATGTATTGTTGTAAATCATAGAAGTCGAACCAATTCATCTCCCTCAATATTGGTGACCTTACACATCCTCCCCCACCTTCATAACATGTAAAAATGAATATGTAACCTGAAATGGAAATCAGACATCTCTTCTCAGAGATAGGCATATGTTTGGGTCTGCAAATTTGATTAGTAAAACATCTCTTCTCAAAGATAACATTATTTGAATTGTCTCATTATTATTTCTTGAATTATATTTCAACCAAAGCTTTCAAGTTTTGGATCACCATGGTTATTTTATAACACATTTTTTTACTCCATGATCATGCCACATGGTTTCCATACAAATCTTTTTTCAATCTACAAAAAATAAGTTTTGGCAGTGTTTCTAAATAAAATATATACACTCAGTGATCAGTCCTACAAACACTTTCTTGAAAACATTAAAATACTATTTTTCTAATATATTAAGGCTTGAATCACACTTGATTGCAATCATAAACAACATTAAAACTTAGACATGGATATTCACATTTCAAAAGTTGTTCTAGTCATTGATTTCTTCCATTTCATAGCATTGTTAACTGATAGGGTATAATTTTTTTGGATGATTCCCACTTCAATAATAGAATCCTCATTCATACCTCTCTTCTTTAAGCCTTATAATAGACTTCCTACCAAAAATTACCTCCTCGCTTATACAAGACTCTCTCCTATAACAATCCAAAATCTTGTTATATACATGAAACTACCTTCCTACCTTTATGTAACCACTTTTGACATCTATTTAAAAGGGAATTTTACATTCACCATTTATTGATTTTTGCCACCTTTATAAGGTTATGTACGTAAATCACCTTCTTATCACCAACATTGACTCACTTTAAACTCTACACAAACTTTCACTATCATGACATTCCTTAATGATCTCACAAAAGACTCCTAACATGTTACAACATATTCAAATTTTTAGATGCCCCTTTTGGTGGGAAAAGCCAAAAGGGCTACCTGGACACACGAAGAGACTAGTTTATTGGCTTTTATGCCTTCTAAGGTGTGATATAAGACTCAAGATACCTACTCGTGACTAATTTGACATCATTTTTTTATGCCCCTACATCAATTACCCTAACACATCTTTAATAGATTTTAGTGATTTGAAGACACATCTAGAGTATCTCAAGGAACCTCTTAAGTAAAATATAAGATGAGTCTTATTACTACACTCCTTTTTTAGGTTTCTAAAATATAAAGGGGAGGGATATCCCAATGCACATGTGAAAGAGTATGTAATCATGATCAAAGATATTCTACCTTGGGATGGGGTAGTAGCTAAATGTTTTCTTAAGACCCTTGAAGGGATAGCCCTATATTAGTATTTTTGTCTCTAAGGCATCCATCCTTTAATTATCTCATGGAGGAGTTTTTTAAAGCATTTTACATGAACAAAATCTCTAAGACTAGTATTCAATACTTATTATATATCAAATAGGAATTCAACGAGTATGTTTCCCATTTCATTACGATATGGTAACAATTCATCTTCTAGTGCATCACATATGGACCAAAGATAACTATGTGATCTATTCTTACACTCCCTAAATAAGGAAACAAGGGAAGATGTGAATAATTTACCTTATATATCCTACAAATAATAACCTTAGAGTTATCCAGAAATTGATCAAGTGGCCATCAATAGTAGTCACATGACCTATAGATAAAATAGGAGGATAGCTAATCCCAACTAAAAAAATGGGGCATACCAAATTTATAACCAAAATTATTCCACCAATCAAGGTCCCATAATTTTAAATAGAAACTATAAAACCACCATATATGGCATTACATATCAAACCAACATGGCAAGCCTTGTTGACAATAACCAAGTTCTACCCATGAACAACAAAAATAATGGAAACAATAACAATGCAGGTGCGAGAAACCAAAACCCTCCACCTGAAATTCATGTGGTTGATGTCAACTAACCTATACCTCAAAATAGTCAATGAAAAATAAAAATAAAAATTAAAGCCAATTATAAGCCCAAAATGTTAATCAAAATCAGATTTTATTTTAAAATACTAACCAACAAGGGTTTGGTCAATAAGGCCAAAACTAAAGGCTTAGGGATTATAGCCCCAATTTATATTGCTTGTTATATAGGGTCATTGGCCATGATGATCATGCATTCAAGGAGTACAACAATTTCATTTAAAGACTCCCTAAAAACTAATGACAAACTTTTATATACATGTTTTTGGGGAAAACTAATGCAAACCCTTATGCTCCTTTAACAGGTCATGTGGTCCCCTAAAACCAAAATTTACATATCTATCAAAACCCTTTTCTTAACCATTAGTTACACATCACCAATAACCAACCATGCACTAAACCACCTATCCAATCCACTCAAGAAAACCAACCCCCCAAGCTAACACTCACAATACTAAAGATTCTACCTTTGTCTTAGCCAACCTTAATGTGGCTAGGGATTTAAAGGAAGACTAGGATGATAGGGGTTATGGATTTAAAAATAAAATAAAAATATAATAGTGTTACTTATATAAGAAAATATCAACCCAGAACTACTCACCTTTCAAAAAAATTGGAAAGTGACATCATCCCTAAACCTGTGGGATATTATGAATTGGTTGTAGACCTTATGAAGATATTTTACCATATCTCTTTTCTTGACTTGCTTAATAATTATTCTACATATTATTCTACATTGATCAATTCCTTAGGATTGGGTCATATATCCAGTATCATACCCCCACCATAGGTCTATATCAACCATATTGATCTTGACATGTTTATAACTAGGCAAAACATGAGGTATGTTGCTTATTTATTTGATCTTGAGAGTCTCCCTTGAGACACCAAGATGGCCAGAAGGAGGGATCCAACCTTAAATATACAAGTTAGGATCTATAACAATTATTTGAAAAGATCAATGGTAGATGATGGATTAACTATTAACATAGTTCCATTTTCATTTATGTAAAAGCTTGGTTATGGAGAAACCAATTTCTCAACAACTCATAACACCCTTTGAGTCTATGATAACCTCAAATCCACTTCCATAGGAACCATCATGCTTCTCATCACCCTAGGCCCCAAGATTATGTTGAATGAATTATACATAATTAGAAAAGACACAAATTAAAACGTGAGCTTGGGTAGTCCTTGGAATCACAAGATGAAGGCTATCCATTCTAATCTCGTTTAGAAAATTAGGTTCCTCCATTTTGGAAAAGTATTTGTTTCCAAAGGGGATCCTAAACCTATTGACCCTCTTCAAGTAACCATGCATAAATAACTAGGGTTACATATTGATTACCACTTACTGACTAATGGTGTAACAAAACCCTCACATCTAGTTGAAGTCAAATATACCCATAATCCCAACTTGGTTGTCTTGAAGAAAGGGAAAAACTTATTAAAGACTTTATGAAAGATAAAATTGAAGAAAAAAATTTACAATAGCTAAAAAGGAAAATGATAAAGATATTGTGACAACACCAATCATCTCAACTATGTTTACAACTAAAATAATTGACATCTTATAAAATATGAACCAATAAAGCTCCCTTTTGACCCATATAAAATTAAAACTTATATCCCTCATATTAATCTTTTTCTAGAGGCTCTTGATCCCATTATTGACGTTGGCATGATAGAAATCTTGGGGCATGATGATAAGCCACTAAAAGAGCCTGATGATCTATATCTTTAGCATGATCATATGATGCCCCATCACATAGGGGCAATTTGTATATTATATTATAGTTTAAACTTTAGATTAGATAACAAAACCATACATCCTTCCCCAAACACACCAACACTTGAGGAAAGGATTTATACATCAACTATAGGAACTATATAAATTAACACTAGTTCTAATAAATACTCAAAAATCTCAATGTTAGGTCTTCTCTCCCTCACAAAAAAGAAGAGGATCGTAGAGATCCACTCACTAATTTATCAAAAAATTCCTCAAGCACTATAACACAAAATACATAATCAATCATGTCTTATCAATAGTATTTTGAGCTACACAAATATGTTTCCAAACCTCCTATACAAGATGAAGACTATAGAAAATAGCTCACTGAATGCTCATAAGTTCTTTCCTTCATTTGTCTAAACATTATAATAGGAAAAATAGAGATAATCATGACTTATCATTAGTATTGAGAGATTCATAGGTATATACACAAACATCCTATATAAATAGGAGACCTTGTCCTGAGACTTGATACTCAAATCAATAAGAATAAAGGAAAAGGTTAAAATTTAGATCTAATTGGTTAGGTCCTTATTTAGTGACTACATATTTTAATAATGGAGCCTATTATTTATGCACTTTGGAAGGAAAATATTTTAGTGAGTATGTGGAATCTTTATTTTATGTGATGAGGTAAATGCTTTTAAAGTTAGAGCTATGAACCAGACAAGTGAGGGTTTTGATAACTGGAAACAAAACCAAAGCAAGGGATTTGAATTATGGTCCCACAACCAAGAGGCTTTGGAAGATCCCAAAACATTTACAAGGAAAAACAAGAAGGTTTTAAGGTTCTCACAACCATAACAAGCACAACTAGAGAGTTTAGATGATCCCACAACCTTAGTATATCAAACAAATAGAGGTTTTTAAGGATACCACAACCATTATAATAGCAAGGTTTAAATATTCCCATAATATTTGGTACTAAAACGTTTTCCAATGAAACATAAATAACAAATGATCTTCAACGACACTTTTGTGGGAATTCCATTATATAACAATAGCCTGCTAGGATCAGAAGGTCTTCTACTAGTCTTCTGCCTCCTAGGACCTATGCACATCCTTCATGAAACTAAATCATAACAAGCGAGCTTATCATCTCACTGGGCCCTATAAAATTTGAATCATAGCAAGGGACTATCCAACTTGTCCTCAGCAAACTAGTCACATTTTGAAACAAAACAAGAATTTTCAACTGAACATGAACAATACACATAGATTCTAGGGAAATTCCCAAAGCTTGGAAGAGACAAGGGTAGAATCCTCTATCATCCACTCTAATAAGACAAGTTTTGGTTTGGTTTCTTCTAAACACCATATTCAAAATTGACCTCATTTGAATATATTCCTCTGAAGATCTGGTCTTCAGTATAGTTTTCGCACATCCTCCATAGACCCTAAGAATAACAAGTGAGCATACATACCCATTAAAAAAAACCATAACCCATAAAGAGGGATTAACAATATCAGACCAGACTCCATATAACATTATGAGGAATCATATATCATCCCCATTAACCTAGAATCCTAATACTGGCTAGATAAGGGTTTCAACAAGGTTTCTACAAGAGCCCAAACCCAAACCCAAAATCCACTCTAAAATAGTGTCTGATTCCACATAAAAAACTAAAATAGGTGAAATACCTCTATTATCCTCACCTATTTGGGTAGTATCATTATGGGTTCCTCTAATACCAGTGAGTTCCCTTCCTTTTATATCTACAACATTATTGACCTTGATAACCTTCGAGTCATTACTTGAACAACCCCAAATGGGGGAAAGCTTAGGCCACCATCCAGGAGCATCCATTTAAGCCCAATACCCAAATAGAGAGGATTCTACCACCAATGGGGAATCCATATCCTTAGATCAGTTAGAATAAGTTTGAAATAAAACATCCGACTCATCCCAGGTAAGGAATTTAGGATTTGGTGTTTAATAAAAGGAAAAATATATTTATGTGAAAATCAGAATGTCAATCTCAAATGGTTTGACAAACCTTATGTTCTTAACCATAAGTGACCTTTTTTATCACTTAAATAATAAATTAATTTATTATTATAACCTTAAACTCATTCAGTAAATAAGAGTGCTCAAGACCTAAGTGAAAAGATAAGAGATTATAAAACCTTTATCTAATCCTTTAATAAATTTTGGAATGAAAAACTTAATTAAATACTAAATGGAAGTAAACACTAAGAGGCTTAGTGAATTGGTATGGTAAGAGGTAAATAGGACTCAATAGACATTGATGGAGGTTAAAATTTAAATATGAAAGTCTAAGGGAAACTTAATTGAGAACTAATGGAGATATGTAAGGTTTAAACTATTAAAGAAAGAATGATAATCATGATTTCCAAAGAAAGATTAGCAATTACTTAAGATAAATAAAATGATTTCTAAACAATAATTCATATAAAATTTAAGAGGAAACACAATTTATTAAAAAAATATATTTATCTTTCACAAATAATAAGTTGGTCAAATTGACTAAATAAATTAAGAGGAAACACAATTTATTTCAAAAGTGTACTTGTCTTTCAAAAATAATAAGCTGGTCAAATTGACTAAATGAATTAAAAAAAGAGGGGCTTTTTCTAAGGGAAAAAATCTTAGACCAAACCTTAACACCCATGGCAATGGAATATAACTTATTGGACCAAGGATTACATTCATGTTAGAAAAAGGGCTTAGTCAACAGTTATTAACTTGGAATTTTATTAGAATTTAATAATACAATTTATTAAGTTAGTGTTAACAAGTGTTACAATTGAACATCCTTCAAATGTTTGGAAAGTGAATTAGATTTGATTGGATTAAATTACTTCCATTGTAAAATTTAAAAATTTTAATAAAATAAATGTGTCATTAATGCAACCAATAAAGATAGACCACAAAAGATGAATCAATGATATGATGTAAAATTAATTTGTTAAATATACTATAACAAGTTGTTAAATTATATATGTTGTGATAAAAGTTTAGCAAAAGATAAAACTAAAAAAATTGAATTCCTAATTTTAAATTTTTCATATGTAATATGAGATTAAAGTTAAAACCTTCATGAATTTTTGGGATAGCTGTAAAAGCTCATTTAAATAATAATAAACTATGTGATTTATAATCTCTTATAAACCTTCTCAAAATTATTATGGTTATTTAAACTTTCATGTATACAGTTTGTTATGTTAAATCATATTTGAATTTTGTCTCATTAATTATATTACATATAAGGAGTTTGCATTGTTAAAACATATTTTTTCATTAATTTTTTTGGTATAAACAATTTTACAAAAACCATTTATTTAAAATTATTATTTTGTTTACATAAATAACTCTATTAATTAAATCTAATAAAACAATGTTTACCATTCTTCAAATAATTTTTGTGGATTTTTAAATTCTATTTCACTATTAATTTTATTAATGAATAAAGGAATATAAATTTTTACTCGAAGAATTTGTACTTAAAACATGATAAGATATAACTTGACTCTACAAAAGGACTTAAAATTATGGAACGAAATTGGATTCTAAGTCTTAGTTGTGGAAACTAATAACCCATGAGTGAAATTTCTATAAATTGTAGGCACGTTTGTACTTCATTGACATTAATATGATTCTGATAACTACTTGAAAATATACAAGTGTTCCTTAAAAAATTAAGTGAAAATGTACATTGTTATTAGATTGCCTTGGAAATCAAGTTAATTTGATAAAAAAGAATTCTGAACAATCCCTTATGGATTTTTCTGTTATCAAAGGATTAAGATCATTGAAATGTATGCAGCAAAGACTAGTGAGACTATTATACCTGCGTAGGCTTAATATGGGAAAGGGGAATGAATTACTACCAAACTAGTAACCAAAAAAAGTCAAGCCAAAAGAAACTATGAACAATTCTGATTTTGTAAAGTAAATTACTGGGATGGTGCTTGTTTACCCACTTCAAGCTATGGGAGCATTAAATATTTATATTAATGATACACTAATGAATATGGCATGTGTATTGATTAGTTCAGACATTGTATGTGATTAATGGTTTGAACATTTAAGTTATTCTGATGTTTCATTAATATGATTTTATGTTATTTATTATAGTTATTTATGTAGTATTAATTATTTTTAATTTTGATATTGATTATCAATTTATCATCATTTCATAGATGCTATTAATATTTATGTGTAGGAACTAGGAACATACATATATTAGGTCATGATATAGGTTCGGATGGTTAGAAAACTTTTGTGAAAGGGCATAGATCAGAAAAAGTTATTTAGATAGATGGAATACATTTACATTACATGGCTAATTGGTTGTTCTGATGTTTTGGTTTATGTATGGTTTGTTATTATAATTATTGATTTATGTTCTTAGTTATATTATTATTGATATGTTTTTTAGATTTCAACGGTACATGTATTATTTTTATATAAATTTTTGGTATGTTTGGTTTGTTGAATGGGATATCAACTTATTATTGATTCTAAATTGATACATTGTTAATGTATATATTCAAAATTGAATACCTTAATAAATTTATTAATATGATCATAGTCGATTTTTTTATTCTAGTTTTTAAACTTGGGAAATCAAGATGTTTAAGACTAACTTTTTTTGAATTGTTACAAATAAATTATCTTTTTTTTTATTCTTATATTATTTTATACACAATTACATAGGGTACTAATACTTAAACTCATTAGTTTTTAATGATCTATCTTACAAAGGTGTAAGAGTTGAATAACTAAACTAAGTGAATTGTTTCAAATAAATGTTAGAATGTGGAAGGATCTTGAAGGAGATCGACCTTCTTGAAAATAAATTTACAATACTTAATAACACTTGAATGAATATAAGACCTTAAATATCACTTAAGGTAAGGTATTCTTGCTTGATTTTAATATCAATGTAATTTTTTGATGTCACTTATTTGATAGTAAGAAGTCTATTATAAAATAACATACTTATTTGTAGTTTAAATTCCATAAGTGAATATGATAGTTGTGTTCACCTTTGGTATTAAAAACTTAGTTAAAATATGAGCTTGGAAATGTTTACATAGTAATAATAAGTTCTTTCAAATTAACTCTTTAACAAATGCAAGATAAAATATTTTATTGTTTATTTGATAGTAGGAACTCTAAAAGTAAGATAATTATATTCATTATACATTTATATTTAATTATTTATAAGTATTAATAAAATAATTTTATTTAAAATTGGGAGAAATGACTTATTTTAATTGGAACTTGTATTATAAAAATTAATTTATTATACAATGTATGTTACAATGCCTAAAAGATAAATATTTAAATACTTTGTGAACTTTGATATATATGATATAGTATAAATTTTTATTTTATATCTAAACTATTTTCTAGTTTAATATAGTTTAAATGGTTTTTTAAATTTATGAAATGGTTATATTCACATTGAATGTGTAAAGTGGATATATTGTGACCTTGTATTAGACTTGAATGTGAAACAAAGAAGAAAACTTTGGAAAATTTAATGAATGTTTTTGGAATGGAGAGATAAAAATCCTTCAGGGTTCATGAAGGTTTATTGAGAAGATATTAAATCATGATTAAACTCAATTCAATTTTATAGTAAAATTAGGTTAAGGTTTTAGGAAGATGAATATTTTGTGTTTTCATTGTAATCATTAAATGGAGTGGCCAATAGGGAAGGGTAAGACCATGCTGAAATTTTGTTGTATTTATAACATAGTTGACATGACCTTGAAATATTAGATTTATCATTCAAATGGGATTCTTCTTTACATGTGATCATTTTTAGCATATGAGTTTGAGTTTGAGAAAATAAATTTATTTCATAGATTTATTTTTACGAAGTTAAGTTCAATTTGTTGAGTTGAAGTCAATTTTTCACAATTATCATTATTATATAATGAGGCATAGTCGAATATCAAATATTTAAGTAACAAAAGACATGAATGGAAGTGCGTGTAGAATATGGGAAAAGGAGAGAGAATGAAGAAGTAGGAAATAAGTTTTATGGAGTTCGGCCTTGTGGAAACTTTAGGCCTGCATCATATCCAAGAATGGGTTCTCTTTCTTTTCCAAATACCTTCTCCTTCTCTTTAAAAATAACATCTATAATATTAGTGTATATGTTTATATTTATTTTTTCATGATTTAAAAATAATGATTTTGAGATAGTAGAATATTCATGTCTACTAATATGTATGCATATACAAGGCCTATGTATATATAAATAAGAGTACATATATCTATAATAAAATATATTTTTTATATATATAATAAGTATATTTTTAACATATTTATCTATGTTAAATTGACTATATGATATCAAACGATAATATATTTTCTTGATTAGGTAACGAATAGGAAAACATTACATTCAAATATGATATTTATTATAGTTTTTCTCTGCTTGAACGAGTTTTAAATATTAAAGTGGTATATATAAAGGTATACACATGCATGTTTGTGTATGTGCGTTTACATATATACCTAAATACATATGAATCAAATAGATTTAATATTAGTATATGTACACATATGACTTAAATGTGTTGCTTCGGAGAAACATATTTAGATCTATTGTAAATATATATCTTGTTGAGATTAGATAAATAAATGGTTTTCTCTTCATGACCAGTACAAATGTATAAAGCTGATTTTGTGTTTAGATTTCACACGCGAAAAATTGAAGCCATCTCCGAAGAAGAAGAGTGATTTTCGCCATCTTCCATGTCACAGGTTTGAATCTCGTCATCGCCGTTTCCACTGGGCTTGCTGGGGGTTTCGTCCTCTTCAGGGTTTTGCATGAGGATATCGTTAAATCGCTGGATCGATTCCTGTGACAGCAGGCAAGAATTAATCCATGCTTCGTCATCCGTGGCAAGAAAAGCACGATGGCTGGGACTCGAACTCTCGTCGTCTAGCGCCATTGGAGCCGCTGTTTCTTTGTCGGTGTACTGGGCGGGACTCGAACACATGTCCGCGAGGGCCAGTGGATTCAGAGCCATCCGAATTATTAATAAGGGATGAATGAGATTATTATGAGATGAATTATTCAGAAGGGAAGAAAAACTGTATTTTCCTAAAACCTAAAAAGGGGGATTTTTATTTTATTTATTTTTAATTAATAAATTAATAGTTGAAGTTAACTTATCTTTTAGGTTTTAAAATAAACTAAACACGTTTTTAGGGGTTGTTTTTAATTTTATTTTTTTAAATTAATAATTGACGGGTTGATGAATTGAGGTTAACTTACACTCAAGCCGAAAGGATGGTTATTTTTTGTTTATAATTTTTATTAATTATTAATATTATTCATTTGTTTTTTAGTTTATTTTTATCTTTTTAATAATGATTAAAATTATTTAGTTTATTTGTTTATGTAAGAATTTATATTTAAAATTTAAAAATTGATGGTAGGGATTTATTAGATTTTTAATTGTATATTTTTAAGGAATTTGGGTGTTTGTTCTAATTAGGTATTATTTATATATTTTGTAGTATTTTTTTTGTTGTCCTTTCTCTTTCCTTACCTTGATTTTATAGTTAGATGGTGGTTAACATTTATTGTTCGTATTTTCATAAGTTGTGCCAAAATCTAGAACTTGGCACTTGATTTGACCCTTTTTATTTACTTAAACGATTTTGAATTGACTAATGTTTATGCTCAATATATTTGTTAAGTGTGGAAAGGAACACTTAGACCATTCCCTTAATATTAGAATGGTTATGGGGATTTGTTATATGAATGTCTAGTCTTCCTTAGGCTAGTGGGATGTACTGGAGTTAGACAATCTTTATTTCTTCTCTATGAGGAGTATTTGATCACATTAAGATTTGCATAGATATATTTGCAAGTTATTATCTAGGAAAATTATATGGTTTTTGTGATTAGAATGATTGTATGGAAGATGTTTAATTTTCTTATTTTTAAAGATTTTACTTTCCATAAACTTCCAATGAATCAATTTGAATTTATCAAGTTATTTGTCTTTTTGATATGGAATAAAGAAACATAGAGAGTTAAGTTGCGTTGACCATTTTCATTAGATTATTAATGAATTGAATATTTATATGTTTTGATGTTCTAATTTATCTTATGTACATTTTTTTGAGCAAATAATAAACTATATTTTGGTTTTGATAACATAGTCTTCACCATTAATCTCTTAAAATAAAACAAACTATTATATATATAGTAAGTGTATACATAAAATTTTATATGCACAGACACACGCGCGCGCGCGCGCGTACACACACACACACACACACACACACAAATAATACAAGTGAATTGTATTTTATATGAATGGTTTCATTTCCTTTTGACTCGTCAGATGAATGATAATAAAGATAGTGTTATTCTCTAAGTTTTCTATTATTACTTGTTAGCTTATAAAAAGAAGTAGCGAAAATGATGCATAGGTTTGGAAACTTGTATGAGTCTACTCATGTTTGAGACAAACTTAAATAACTACTCATAATGTAGATTGTCTTCTAGCCTAGAATGTTGTGATGAAAGATAAATGATACAAATAAACCTTGAAATTTCTTTTTAATTTTAGGACTTTATTAACTTGTTATTAAAAGTTGAACTTCACGTGTACTTTGATTTTTGGGTTTCTTCAAATGTTGAAAATGTTCTAAATAACATTTTCCCATTTCTTTATTGATTCTAGAACACAGATAGTTTAACTATTAATGAACCTTTTGAAAGTTTCATTGAACTTGATAAGATCACTTTTCTATTTAGTAGTGAGTAAGGTCATTAATAATGATAAGGCTCTTAGAAAAAAATTGTCTATTGCTTTTGATTTTATAAGTTTGTTATTTTGGGTTTAATAGACTAATTTGATTAGATTTGGATAAATAAAAAAATTGGTTTAAGGGTTTAAGTATTTGATATTAACATATATATTTACTTGATGATTTAATAATTTTATTTTTTAAATTTATTTACAAGAAATTTGTTATTTTCTCTTAAATTTGTATAGATGTTTCTGTAATTTATGTTGAATGTTTTTTAAATTTAATATATTTTACATTTTGTAAAGTTATTATATATTATCAATTTTGTGGCCAGTGTTTGGAAAAAATATGCAAGGGACTTGCACATATAAAATTGTCATCTTATATTCTTCAACTACTAACAATAAAATTAAAGCGTAGTCGAAGTACAAGTACATGTCATGGTTCTCACAATTCTTAATCTTTCATATTTGTGATCTAATTGAGATTAAAGTGCACAAAACACTTGAATGTGAAGGTGTAGTTTCGTAAAACTATATGAGTCCCTAATCTCATAATAATGAGTATGTAGGTAGCTCTGAATAAACAAAGACAAAGGTGTGCATTAATGGAGGAATCCATTTTATCCATAAGTTTTTCTTGTTATGTGTTTATGACCTTGAAAATTTTCATGTTTAACTTTCATTATAAGTTTTTTTGGTATGTGTGTTGATTGATTTTTACAAGGCTTACCATGTTATATCATATATGATTGATATTATAAGATTTTTTTTATTGTATTTTCAAACTAACCTTTTGATGCTTCTGTTAAGGATTCTATTGATCTTTTTAATGATTATGAAAGAAATTAATTTGTGGTTCTGAGTTAATTTTTTTGGTATAGATATGATATTTGAGAGTGTCATGTATTGAATCGAAATGCTTACTTGTAAAGTGACATCTATTCAGATTTATAAAACCTAAAGTGATATATTATGATGGTTGATATCAAATCAACTGTATAAACTAGTTTAATTTGGAAATGCTATTCATTAAAAATAAAATACTTACATAAGTATTGTGTTTAGATGTATTTAGATCAGAATAGAGGCCTATTTCATAACTTGTTACATGAACCATGGATATGAATGAATAAAGTTGTATTTATGAAATTACTTGTAAAACGATTATATCTTAGTATTTAGAATTGATAATAACTTGTGTTATTAAAAAATAAATGTCAGTGTTATAGTTGGAATCAATATAATATTATATTTATGGATGAATAAAGTTGTATTTATAAAATTATTTGTAAAATTATTACATGTTACTATTTAGAATTCATAATAACTTATGTTATTGATAAATAAATGAAAGTGTTATAATTGGAATCAATATAATATTATATCTATGGATTTTTTTGATGTTAGCATTGAATATATGAAAAAAAATTGGGACTTAATTTCTTAGTATAGTTATTAATAATGGGAAAAGAATTATTGAATAAATAATATAAATAGTTATGTTTATCAATATTTGTAGTTGTGTTGAATGGTTTCAAGTTTGATAAATTAAGTATATTATATTTATTAAGATGATATTTAGGTTGAATTCAGTTGAATATTTAACTAAAAGATGATGAATTTGTAAATAGGGTAAATTTTAATAGTGAACATTTGCTAATTAATGAATATTTTAATTTTTGGATTTTGGTTTTGGTGATTTTTTAGGGTCAGTATATGGGATTAGATCACCAAAAATTTAGAGTTATAAATTATTTTTTGAGGTCGGATCACCAACTTTTTATAATAATGTAAAATATTACACTTCAATTCACCACACACACACACACACACACACACACACACACACACACACACACATATATAGTACAACCACTTGTCGATACCAACCAAGCCAACAAGTAGAACTAAAATGAGAGGACCATAGAACTAAATGATAGTGTTGAATGGAGGAACTAAATGATAGTGGTGAAAGACAATATCATCAGACTTATGACATTTCTAAATGACAACATCAAATGATAGAGATGAATGACAACATTGAATGTCAAACATCAAACGATAGTGCCAGATGGAGTATACAGATGAAAAGCTTCTATCAAATGATAGTGTCAAATGGGAGTATCGAATGATAGAGTTAAAAATATTCTACCAAATGATAGTGTTGAATGGGAGTATCAAATGATACATTTGAAAATATTCTAAAAAGAACCAAATGATGGAATTGATTTGTAGCATATACTCTTTGACCAGATGATAAAAATGGATGATAGAACTAAAGTGTTTTATCTTTGACCATCATGGCATCTAGTGGGATCAATAAAAAGATAGGCCAATTATTAAGGAAATCATGCATATTATATTATTTTAAAGAACCAACCAAAAATTCCACACAATCATAATGCATTGAAAATCCAAGTATTTATTATTTGTTTAGTTTTTCATAAATTTGATTTCAACTGTTCAATAATATTAAAACAATTTTATATTCATAAATCTCCACTATTATCTTACCAAAAATAATCAACTAGAATAACATATCAACCCATACAATTTTTTTTATGATGACATGTCACCACTCAAAGACACTCCTCTAATTTTTTATGACAATGATAATGACACTCAAGTGGCAGAAGAGATTACTGGTTTTCACCAAACATAAAGTTCAGTTGAAACCTCCACTCAGAAATCTTTGTGAAGGAAGATAAGTAGATGGACAATTAGAAGGTCCTTTAAGGTGGATTGAGAAATAATATTTCCATTCATATAACTTTTAGAGCCTAAAAATGTTGATGATACTCTAACATAATGTAGGTGTACAATTTGTAGCGAAAACTAGGAAAGGAACATAGAATGCAACTAAAATTGGACACGATTGAGAAATATTGTGGAAAAATATATGAGACAATGAAGTAGCTAGATGGACTAATAACAAGAACACATAGGTGGAAAAATATATAAGAATGCATGCATGTCAGATACACACATGGGTATGAAAATGACAAGAAATGTCAAAAACATCTTGTGGAGAAAGGGGGAATGATTGAAGTAAATTTTGGAAAAGTCATGTGGTCCCATCTGAAAGTGAAATATATACAATTCTCTATTGTATACCATATTATAAAAATATGCAAACTTATTTCTAAATTTTTAGATTATAAGATTTTATTTCAACATAATGGATTTCTAGATATTCCACAATTACATTGGTTAGATAGTAGTGCTTGGGAAATGGAAAAATGTTTAGCATTGGTTGAGAAGGAATATTTTAAAAAAAAAGTTCAAAATTCACCATTCATCTCACAGTCCATTGATGAGGTCAAAATAATTGACAACATAGCATGGGTTTGCATGCATGTGTATACTTTTGAGAACTATTCAAGGCAACCTCATCTACTAGTAGTTTCTAAAATGGTAGAAAATTACAATGTAGAAAAACTTCGCAAATTGGTTGTATCAAATTTGAAATATAAAATTGGGATGGATGATTAAGCAATAACTGTGAAGTTGGTGTGTGTTGGGGTTGATGGTACATCAGTTATGTAGGGGCATAGAAATGGTTTGTGTGTTCAGTTGAAAATAATAGTTGTCCCATATGTGATTCCAATTTATTACATGGATTATAGGATAAATATTGCATACAAAATGGTTATCAAATTTGCTAATGTGGAAAAAGTGGAGGAGCTCATTCATGACCTACATGCTTATATGTCAAGCAATCTAAAAAGATTTTTAGAGTTCCAAAAAGTTGTAATAGGAGTGACTGATGGTAAGAAATGGTTGAAAGATGTTGATATAGGGTAGATTTCTATGTATGAACCTACATGCCAAAATTTTGAAGATATCCATCATTAGTAGGTTTTATGTATCCATCATTAGTAGGTTTTATGTATAAATATCATAGAGAAATTGACAAGGCAAAAGATTTATTGTACCATTTAATATATTTGGAAATATTATTGACATTATGTGGAATTCTTTCAATACTAAAAGAAATGAATTTTTTAATGAAACATGCTCAGGAGAGATTCATTTATATTGTTGACTTCATATAGTTGAGAAAATGAGTATGTCAATATCTAGATATATTATACACTTTGAATGATTAGTTTCAAGGCCCTGTTTCTAGAAGTTGGTAATGTTTGATAGATTTAAAGAACCCTAAAACTTATTTGAAGTTGAATATCAATGATCATCTATGTGCCAATGTTAATGGTAAGGAGATACCAATGCACACTTTTTACAAAAGACTTGATCTTGTGGGAGCTGAATCTAAAGAACTGCATGTAACATGTATTCTATACGACACTGCTTTATCTTAAACTTAGATGAAACGAAGTAGAGTTTTCCAGAACTTATCTATGAAGATCAAGGATAATTTTTGAAGGGATGATTTTTTGGAGGCCATGACAGTTTTGAATCCCATTTTTTGGTATAGTAATAACAATCTAAAGATGATTAGTAATTTAATTCACAAATATGTAGAGTAAATATGACACTACTCTATCTAAAACTTAGATGAAACTAATTAGAGTTTTCAAAAAATTATCTATGGAGATCAGAGATCATTTTTAAAGGGATGATTTGTTGGAGGCCATGGCAATTTTGAATCCCATTTTCTGGTATAGTAATAACAATTTAAAGATGATTAGTAATTTATTTCACAAATATGAGTTGTCTTGTAAAGCATTTTAGTAAATATGTAGAGTTGAATGTAGTAGAAATAAAAATTATTTTGGTAAAGGTTTTATTGACATCCCATTCAAATCATTTTATAAATATAATGTTTGAACAATATCATCTTCTAAACGAACCAACATAAAATGGGGCAACTGCATGGCTGTGAAAAAAACTTTATCCTAGTAGTATACTGCAAGAAAGTCTAAGTGAATATTTTTAATTATATGAGATTTATCAATCAATAATTATAGGATCCATGGAAGATGAAAGAGTATTTAGTGCATTGTCATTCATAAATTCAAAACTTCGAAACAGAGTGGATAAAAATTTAGAAACCTGTTTGAGATTGTATGCTTTATGTTATACTATGGACATGTTTCCTTATGAAAGAGCTATGGCAAAATGGAGTTCTCTAGCTGAAAGAAGAGGTGTCATCAATATAGTGATAAATAAAGAGGATGTAAATAATGACATTGAGTATGGCACTGACACAACAAATGCAAATGTCACTAGGCGATGATCAGGTTTGTGTAGGATTGTTTCAACTACCAAACTATTAGTTTCTAGTTTTTGAATTTCAATTTCATATAATTTTTTAATTTTTTCTAGTGATTACTATTCAATGTATTCATATTTTACTTTATCTAATTGTTTGTAAGTACTTTTCAAATGTTTATCATAAGATGTAATAAATATTATACATTTTTTTAAATTCATTTCCTTGTTTCTTACTAAGTGTTGAATGTGTAAGATTAATATATTGTGATTGTGTTAGAGGGAACACTTTAGGTTATTATCACACAAAATAGAGGACTTACTTCATTGATTTCCACTCCTTAATATGGTTCTCTATGTCTTTGATACATATTTTGTATAGATCTAATTTTTCTATGTATGTGATGTATTTATTGTGCCTTCATAGTACCTCATATATTCTTTTATACAGTGATTAATTTGTTTCTTTCCATTAATTTGACATTTATATTCTCATAATTGATGTGTTGCAATGTGTTTGATATTCTTATTATATGTTTGATGTGGACTATTTTCACTCTCTTATATGCCTTCAATGTATTCATGTTTTACTTTATTTAATTATATGTAAGTAATTTTCACATGTTTATCATAAGATGTAATAATTAATATGCATTTTCAATTGTTTATAAACTATAATAACTATTTCAATGCCAAATCACTTCCCTGAGGATCTTTAAAAACCTATGAAATTTTTCCAAATGTTAAATTAACCCCATACATGAATCTATATGTCTATTAAGGACTGTGTCTACAAGTTTTCTTGAATTTCTTCAACTATGTTAGCCTGAGAAAGAATATGAAAAATCTTTTTTATTTAGATAAGAAAGGGTTTAGAGTCATTTACTTGTGATAAATTATGTTCTCATACATCAAAATAGACCTTGCAAAAATACCCTTGTTTTTTATTACAATCTTAAAACTGATTCTTCTCAGAATTAAGTGATCAAATAAAATATAACCATTTAATCACATATCAATGAATATGAATGACACTCATGCCATATAGGATACATTTTTCTTGATAAGAGTTTCCTACTTAGTCTTATTTTGTCATAACTTCACCAATACATAGTTCACAGATTTGTAAAGACCTTACCTCTGCTTTATACCAATTTGCATATGAATAAAACTAATTTCATGAGTCCTTATCTATGTAAACATCCTCATAACATTAAAAAATCCATGAACCTATTCTATACTTCATGATCACAATCATTCATGTATATTTTCAACTTTGAAGAATCCTCATTATTACTATCATAATATTGTCTTCAACACAGACCTATACCAAACATGAATGTTCCTTTGTAATGGCCTCAAAGGCATCTTAAATCATGATTTAGTCAAGAAACACTCCAAATATAATAAAGAATAGATATTCCACACAAAATAACTCATTATTTTATCATAAGATGCAATAATCATTATACATTTTCTAAAATGTGTTTCCTTGTTTCTTGCTAAGTGTTGATAGCAAAAGATTAATATATTATGATTATGTTAAGGGGAACACTGTATAAAGGAATATATTGAGATTAATACATTTATATTGAGATGTGAGTTTTATAAGTGCATCACAAATATCAAAAGGGGGCCTAACACCAAACAACATCATAAAATTCAAATTGCAATCTGCATGGCTCATCCAGTAATTAAAACTGAATAAATTGATCAACACATATCCAAACTTTAAATTTTCATTAAAAATATATTTTTTACAATAAAACATTATTTATAAATATTTTAGAACATATTCTCAACTACTCAGATACTTTCTCAACCACTTTCTCAGCTTCTTTCTCTACCACTTTCTTAGCTACTTTCTCAACCACAACATCGTTTATGCCACTATTGTCCTTCAATATCCCTGCATTTTTAAGATCCATAGCTGCATAATTTATACGACCAAGATTTTTTGTTTCTTCTTTTCCAGCATCTCCTATAAAAAGTAGACTTTGATCGATAATTATCTTTTTCTTAAATAAGGCATCGAGATCCCATCCTTGCTCCTTAATGATTTTTTTGAGTGTGTTATTCTATTTATTCAACAAAACAAGATTTTTCTTGAATTAAATAGTATATAATAAAATTTTCTATGCATTTTTCAGATGCACATTGAGGACCTCAATTTTTTTTTTTAAGTTCTCATATTTTGCCTGTAATTTAAAATGAAATGTAACTAGATGTGAACAAAAATACTTATGACATGAAATTTGATTAAAATGAAGATACATTACCAAAGATTTTTTTTTAGTGCATTCACAACCATAACAAGGTTGGTGTCTTTTACTCATTTATTAAAATATGCATGGAGTTCTACATTCAAATTTTCTAACCTGTTAAGTACAATAGTCAACAATTATCATTTTAACTATTGGAAATAATAATTGACCTAGATTTAGCTTTGTCAAACAAAGCATCAATATTTATATGTTCATGTTACACCAAGATATGTGCATGGAGTCAGTGGATAATTATATGAACATAACCCATAATGTGTGTGCATTATAACATAACATGTACATGTTATTGTTATAACACATAAGCATTATGGTTCAGGATTCTTAAGCCATAATGCATACACATTATAAAAATAATGCATATATGTTATTTAAACCTATAGAAATTCATTCACATTATAAGAACACGTACACATTCCTATAGGTTTACATAATGCATATGCATTATTGAAACTATAAAACAAAAATAAACTTTGTCCTCTTCATTCTTTCCATTCACGTTTTAGTGATTCCCAACCACATTTTGGCCTACAAGATTGTGTTTTTCCCTCAAGATCTCATTTTGGCCTACAAGATTCATGTTTTGCCCTCCATTCACTAGATCGATGATGCCACCATGAAGAAGAGATATTTGTTTTATAGATTAAATCAACTATTTTTATTTTTTTGATTTTTTTGTGAATGTGAATTGCAAGTTTTGTTTTTTAATTTTTCTCCAACAGGTTGGCATGCTCCACCTAATCCTTTGCCTAACCTTCCACCCAACCCTCCTAACCTTCTTAACTCTCTACCTAACCCTCCGTCTAACCGTCATGTAGTTTCCCTAGATCTCCTAGGCAACCAAGAGGATATAGTTGTCACATAATAGAGAACAAAATTGAAATTGAGAAAATAATTAGGAGAATGAGGGATCCCACTTCCAAAAACACCCATTGTACCTATTTGGACAATAACTTAGAGTTAATATTAGGTCAATTTGACTCAATAATGAGTCAAATTAATAGATGGAGGTCATATAAGGATAGTTGTAGGGCTTATTATGCTAACAAATTGTTATCATCTAAGGTGAATAATAAAAATATAACAAAAGATCAAATTTATGCCTTATTTATTGACCCTACCACCAATGCCCCATTTTACATAATGATCAAACATTTCCCTATCCACCGATGCCAACACGATTTGATTAAGGCCAATTTTCGGGAGTGATGGTAGATGGTGTTTGACTATCCCCCTTGTAATAACCATTAGTTCCCTTTGTACTTTTTGAGGAAACTCTATTTTGATTTTGTCCTTAATAAAATTTCAAACTACTTTGACTATGGTGAGTTTCAAGGCTAAGGAAAAGGCTCTGCACAAGATGGACTAGGTGTACATCATGCACCTAATTAGCATGAAAAGATCCCTACCTAAAATCCACTTCATCCAGAGATTCCCTCTATGGTGATAGAGTTTGTGGAGAGAGACACTTTATATGAACTTAGTGTGTTTACTAATACACTCATTCCTTATATGAGTAGACTTTAAAAAATACATGCTCAATATACTCCAGGTAGTGGTTGTACCCAACCCCACCCATCTAGATGTTATGGTGTTATATGCACTAGACCTTCAGATGATGATGGTGGTGCTTCAGGGGGATTGGAGGATATGGTCTTGATTGATAATTTGTTGGCACACACATTTGGTTCAGATACATTGGGAGTCTCTACACACATGTAGGTATCTTTTATATAAATTTAATGTTAAAATTTCAAGTTATATTTGTAAATTAAAAAGGTAAAAACTAATTTACATGTTTAAATTGAATTATATATATATATATATATATATATATGTATGTATGTATGTATTTTTTTATGTTTCAAGAGGAGACGTTGCCTTCAACATCATAACTAAGTAGTGGGCCAACCCATGCTACTACATCTATCCATGTAAATATGACACCATATACATTTATAGAGGTAAAGTTTCAAGTGAATATTATATGCTCTATATTTGCATTCATAAACCTTAATTTCATCCTTGGTATATTTTGTTTAAGAAAATATAAACTACCTAATGTAATTTTTTTGGATTTTTTATTATTTTATGTATTAACATGGATTGGTGTAACTTGTTAGAAACTCATCCTCCATCTCAACTATGTTTTCAATAACCAAAATAGTGAGTTGATTTTTTTTTTAATATCCCATTATATGTATTTTCCATAGTGGGTCAATCCCAATCAGTAGGATTGGATGTACATATATATATAATTCATTTGATAAAGGTTATTTGGTACAATAATATTTCTATCAATTTCCTAATTGAGCATATCATGTCTTCATCAATATGCACACCACTCCTTTATTTTAAATATTGGTCTCATAGCTAGGCACTTCATTCCTTGTTATCCTAATCACATATAGTAGTTCAATATCTATGATCGATATCCAAAATGGTCATAGCTAGAAATTCAATTTTCATCTTGATTCCATCCGAGCATGATAATTTCATCTCTATCTATGGAGTTATAAATTTAAATGGCATAGCCCCTTGATCCCATGGCACCTAGCCAATTCCATTGGTTTATTGGGAGAGTGTCGACTATAAAAAATAGCCTATATGTATATGGCATAGGCCTTGTGACCATATATAAATAGGGGATCAAAACCCCATATATATAGATGGGGTTGAGTAGTTTTTTACCACCACCTACTTAGGGGGGACATAGACCTATTATATCTATTTGGGGGAGAGGTCCTATATATATCCATTGATGCAGAGCTATATCAACTTCTATACCAAACTTTGCCTATATCCCTTCTTTTCAAGGTTCTCCTTCATCTATTCATAACTCATTCCCTCAGTCCTTTGGGAAATCAAATAATAATGATAATATCATTAAAATAAATACTTATATCTTCTTATCAATCTCTCTCTACATCCTTGGTCATGTCACTAACTCAAACTATCTCTCTACTTATCCCTCACATACACCTTTCTAGCTTTACCGTCTACTAACCCCTGTTTTGGGTAATGCTCCTTGTTGGAAGCATCTGATAGATCTTCACCAAAATATAATTACATATTTAAAGATCCATTTGGTCCATACAACTCCCATAATAATCCTCTGACATAACTCTCAAGTAAAATTATACTTCCTTCTTTAGGCCTCTCGGTAATTAGCCCTCCATTTGTGTAAACCTCCTTAGTATGAATCATGTACGAACTTTTTATATAATTAATTGACCTTTGAAGATACCCATTTGGATATTTCATCTAAATCAATCATTTTTTGACCCCCTTATTTGGACAAATCCTCATGTTTCTATATCACCCCTTCTCCCTTAACCCTTCTCTAGGCCTAACACTATATCATAGGTCATTTACGTACTTTTCCATAACTGACAAGATTAAAACCACATCAATTAATGATAATACATAAAATAGTTTAATATTATAATTTTTTGTAAATTTTCAGTTGTCAAATATCTTTTTATACACTAAACCCTAGAATTAGGGTTTCTAGGCCATTACTAGGGCCAAGAGCACACTAAAGGGGATAACATTTATCTTAGTGGATTTAAAAACCCCAAACATTTTTCACTTGGAATATACTAAACCTATACAAATTTATCATTTAGACATCAAATTTTGAAAGCCCACAATCAATTACAAACTCAAAACTCTCAGTTTACAACCTTGCCTATGCACACAGGAAAATAGGGTACAAGGTTACTTTGCCTTTTCCTTCAACTCCCAATATCTTCATAATATAATATGGGATTATATACACTTTCATTGAATGTATTATACCCTTATGATCTTAATGGAATCCCAAACTATTTTTAACATAATATAACTTAGTCCTTTGACTGTATGTTTCCCTTTAGCAAACAGGGTACTCAGTGATTGTTTCCTCTTTCAATGTCAAATCACTATAAAACTATAACAAGATGATCCCCCCCTTTATATGATCATTCAAAATCATTATTTAAACTCTTTATAATCCATAACAAGTTACAAGACTGAACATGAGGCACATAATTTCTTAGTTTACAAACTATATGTTTTCCAAAAACAAGGACCATGGATAAATAGGAGTTTACCACTTCTTGACCAATTAGATTCCTAAAAAGATTATTATCAATACTCTTATGTGTTCCTTAGTTAACCTTCCATATAAATTTATACAAAAATAATCAAATGCTGAAATTATAGTTGCATCTTGGATTTGTATACAAGACTAAGTTTGTTAGCAACTTGTTTAATCAATGAATTGCCCAAGTTATTAATTATTAGGTTGTTTATTCAACTGATGACTAGGGTAGACATTCCTCCATCATTAAGAGTCAAGATAGACTCATGCATTGATGCCAAAATTTTATCTTCACAAGCACTCATCAAGATATGTATATTCACTTTTAATTTTGAATTGTAATTTAGTACTTTTGTTTTAATAATTTTACTATATACTTTAGCAAATATAACTTATATGCATGAATGTATTGTGTATACAGGGATGTCATATGACATTTGATAGTCTGATTCATATGATTAATATGATATCTCCTCATGTTTCTTCATCATTTGACATGCCTATTCATGTAACTAAACCTAACACTAACACAGTTGAACATCAATGGCAAATTGAGAAGGACCATGAGATTGTGATAAGTGCATGTTTAAATGATTTTTTATTATAGTTTAAAACATGAGTTTGTTAACTTGGTTTCATGTATACTTTTTAATTTTATAATATTTTTTGTATTTGAATAGGTTCATATACAAGCAAACTATGAGCATACTACCCATAGTCAAACCTTGAAGCAATCCAAGGCATTTAGGATTTCTCCATCTACAAGCAGGGCATCTCAAAGAGAGTCTTATTCAAAGAAGGAAAAGAGAGGGAGATTATTTGATTATTAAGATATTGTATATTATGTACTATTTTGTATGCCTATATGGAAATGTACACATTTTTGTCATTGTACATGCATATATGTTGTATTCACCTAACATTAGATGCTATGTTATTAGACATGATGTAATTTTTTGTATGCCTATATGGAAATGCATGTATTATTGATAGTGTATGCCTATATATGGCATTCATACATGTCATTCTTATTTTTTATATGAATATTTAATAAAACCAATGAACTAAATCTTGTTTGAATCACTTGTGTTTAGAGTTTTATAAATTATTGGTTTTGAAGTATTCTTAAGGATTACAAATGTTATGAGATTGAGAATAATTTGTTAGGATAATGTTGCAAATCAGACCCTTATAGGAAATTAATAATATCAGTGATTAAATTTTAATTATGTTTTTATCTTGATGTAGAGGTATGAAGGAGAAGTCTACAAAAACATCATTATCTCGTTATAAACCCAACTGATGACATTCATTTTCTATGGTTTGATTTGAATCTTCTTTCACAAGCTAGCTCCTCTTTTGACTCTTTGAAATTAATTTAGCTTCTTACAACTATTACTTATTACTTATACTCTTATTATCTTCTCCTTGATGGCATTGACCTCTATCCATACATATTTTACCTCATTCCATTCATATCTCATTCACAAATTTCCTCTCAATCTCTTTATAGTTTCTTCCTAAGCACCTTCTTTGGGTTTCAAGGACCAAATCTTGGTCTATTTTTCAATATCTCAACCTATTGTCACATATGGTCTTAGATGATCATAACATACCTGGTATAACCCCCTTAAAGTACTCAAAAAATAACATACTCTCATTCCACACCTTATGGACACAATGCTCTCTCAAGGCTTGCAGCCTTTTTTACTATATTTTTCCTTGTACAAAAATGTTATGATTGATCAAGAGATTAAATGACATTTATAGTTACACTCTTTTCATTTTCATGTCTGTCAAAATTCATATCCCAACTCCACCTCTAACTATCACTTCCTTCATCAGCCTAACCTCATTTAGGCCTAATTAGCCCTATTTCAAACCCTCAGTCCTAGAATCTATACACATATATAAAACCTTAGGTTAAAACCTTTTTATTCACCATGTATATGTATATGGGAATAACATTACAAAGTTTCATTAAATTCCCATGGATAAATCTCTCAAAAATGCCCAAAGCTTTGCTAATCTAGGGTTTCCCATGCCCTGTACATACTCTCCAGAGGACCAATTTGACCTTCCAAATAATCTTATTTTTTTAAAAACATACTAATTACATATAAAACATCTCATAACACCTTTTCAATGATAAAAAAAACCAAGTCTGCCTTTATGCCTTTGAGACTACCTATGGGGATTCGAGCTTGCCTATGGGGATTACATGAACTTTACAGTGTGAAAACAATTTTAATGTGTTTAATAGTTTTAAAACCATATTAAAATACTTATAAAATATTTATCTAATATTTTAACCCTCAAACACATCTTAAAACTCCAAAAATTATGCTTGCATGAATAGTGACCATTATGAGACATAGAGGGGATTGTGACAAAACAAAAAGAAATTCCACTTATCATATGACCTTATAAATAATATATATGGGTGTATTAGGTCATTAATACAAATATTAACAAGTTTTAAGTCATTTAGATATGTACTTTGTCTTGTTGACCCTTTTTACCACAATTTACCTTCAGTTGCCTGCATGCTTCTTTCAAGCCAAAACTTGTCTTTCTTAAAAAAATTGCATGATAACACTAAATGTGATCACTTAAACATGAAAATATAGGTTTAAAACATCATATTATATGGTTTTAATATCTCTCTAAGGCCTAAACTACTTCTTGGCATCCAGAATTGATAAAACTTCTAGAAATCTCCAATGGTTGCCTTCTTGACTGCAAGAGAACTGTGTCAAAGAGTGGGAAATTTAAATATTTATATGAGATTTATGATTGAATGGGATATTTTTATAGGTCATGGATACTATTTTTACCAAATTTCATGATTTGACTCAACCTGTAGATGGCCCAAATCGACCAATTTCTGTAAGGTAGGCTCTAATGTTGACTGTGATTTAACATAGGGTTGACTATACTAAAATAGTGAATATTTTACATTGTAAAAAATCCAAAAAAATATATTTAATGGTCTATTATGTCATAATTAGGCTCTCCACAAAATTTTGTGATTAGATCTGACATATTTTGCCTTGTAGGCCCAAGTTGGTAAAAGTTACTGATACATGCCTTCTTGGTCAAATTTCACAAATGAGTCATCATCCTCTTTTACGTTGGTTTGTGATGCATATAAATGAGGAGAAGTATGAAACTCATCATTCCAATTTGGTTCAATATACTTGATAAATTGATGCTTATCTATATACACTCAAATTCAAATACAATAAATTCTAACCTCCTACCATATCCTCAAACATGCCAACCAACCTTCATTGAAGGCCCCAAGTCTTCCTTGTACATATTTCCCACTTTTACCTATTTATGAATATAAATAATAGTAGACATAATTCATGTTCTTAAATATTATTTTTCCCATGTGACCTTATTTCTTACTCTTGACCCCACTCTCACACATATAATACTTATTTCAATATTAAACAATAGTTCTCAAAGCTTAGACATCCGCTTCCAAATTATCCACATATTGCCTCTTATTGGCCTTAAAGACTATGACTAAAAACTAAACTCTATTATAATTTTCCAACAACCTTGACACCCACATCTACTTGCAAGTGCATTTTCACTATTGTTTTAAAGCACAAAAACACTGAGAAAAAATGTTGTCAAAATTGAAGCTATGGTCTGAGAACTCAATTTTTAGTGTTTATTGGCTAAAAAATGGAACTAAAAACACATCCTAAGGGGATAATAACATCTAATACCAAGTTTTTTACCTCTCATTTGGCTCAGATGACAAACCCATCACCCATTCTGAGCTCAAGAATGCCCTTCCCAATACAAGAAAGATGTTGATTTTTAACCTAACTTCAGGCATGTATAAAACCAAAATTATAAGTGGTATGGATAAAATGTAAGATCCCTCATGTTCATGGAAAATTAATCTAATTACACCTTGAATATAGTTTTAATCATATCTAAGATCAATCTGTGGTAGAAATTTCAGTAAAGGGTCCTAAAATACAACTTTTTGGTAGTGAAGAGACAACTTCTTGACCTCCAACAACAACTTTGCCTTCAAGATTGATAGGTTAAAATACACCACTTAAATCATTTATATATAGTCAAATTACACATGGTATAATAACCATGACACCCAATTCTACCTGCAAGTGCATTTTCACTACTGTTCTAGAGCACAAAAACACTGATAATAAATGTTGTCTCGATCTGAGAACTCAAATTTTTATGATTATTGGCTAATAAATGGAACTAAAAACATGTTTGGAGTGGTTAATAACATATATTAATAGGTTATTCACCTCCCATATGACTTGGATGACAAACCCACCACCCATTCTGGGCTCAAGAATGCCCTTCCCAATACAAAAAAGATTTTGATTTATTAGCCTAACTTTAGGCATGCATAAAACCAAAATTGTAAGTCATATGGAGGAACCATAAGATCCCTAGTGTGTAAGGTAAAGTCCTATAATTTCACCTCAAATATATGTTTAATCACATCTAATATTAATCTGTGGTAGAAGTTGTAATAAAGGGTCCTAAAATGCAACTTTTTGGTAGTGAAGAAATAACTTCTTTACCTCCAACTAGCAACTTTGCCTTTAGGAATGGTGGGTTCAAATAAACCACTTCAAGAAAATATATATATGAAAATTAAATATGTTATAACAACCATGACACCCACTTCCACTCATAAATACATTTTCACTACTGTTCCAGAGCACATAAACATTGATAATAAATGTTGTCAAAGTTGAATATATGATATGAAAACTCAATTTTTGATGCTTGTTAGCTAAAACCTAGAATTTAAAACATGTCTAAATGGGATAATAAATTCCAATACTAGGCTTTTGTCCCCCCATTTTTATTAGATGACAAACCCACCACCCATTTTAGGCTCAAGAATGCCCTTCTCAATATAAGAAAGATGTTGATTTTTAGCCTAACTTTAGGCATGCATAAAACCAAAAATGTAAGTCATATAGAGGAACCATAAGGTCCCTCATTTTCATGATAAATTCCTATAATTTCACGCCAAGTTTAATTTGAATCACCTCTAAGAGCAATTTTTGGCAAAATTTGCAGTAAAGGATCCTAAAATGCAACTTTTTGGCAATGAAGAGATAACTTCTTGACCTCCAACTAGAAACTTTGCCTTTGGGAATATAAAGTGAAAATAAATTGCTTCAAGAATGTATATATAGGAAAATTACATATTTTCCAACAAATGTGACACCCACTTCCACCCGCAAATGTATTTTCACTACTATTTTAGAGTACGGAAACACTTACAACAAGTGTTGTCAAAGTTGAAGCTACGATATGAGAACTTGATTTTTTGTTCTTGTTGGCTGAAAACTAATATTTAAAACATGTTTTAAGGGGTTAACAATGTCTAGGACCAGGTTTTTGACCTCCCATCTATCCCGATTAACAAACCCACCATCCATTTTGGGCTCAACAATGCCCTTCCCAATACAAGAAAGATGTTGATTTGTAGCTTAACTTTAAGCATGCATAAAATAAAAAATGTAAGTCATATAGAGGAACCATAAGATCCTTTTTGTGCATGGGAAATTCTTCTAATTGTACCTTAAATATAGTCTAAATCAACAAGAAGTGCATTTTCACTACTATTATGGAGCACAAAAACACTGACAATAAATGTGTTTGGGAGGTTATAAAGAGAAATAAACTTGCCATGAATAATTATTTAGGAGTGTGTAAATGAAAATTACTTTTAGTAAGCTTATTTTATCTTCAAGAATATGAAATTATTCACTAACAATGCCAACCACGTGAAGGTGGAAGTTGATTTGGCACCACTAACCTATAGAAAATGTTAGTAAGTAATTAAAGATGAAATTTATGCATCTACTACCTAAAAAATAAATGAAAAATGGTAAAATTGATTACATCTACATTTTACAAGTCAACATACTTTGTGTATTTCAATCCAATGAACCACTTGGATCTGCTCTAATCTTGATAGTATCAAGAATAACTTTATGGTCTAACTTACGAACTTTCCTTAGATTCTTGTTTCTTGGCCTCGCATGATATTTTTTCAATTGAATATTCATTGTAAGAACCAAATTTTAATAGTGTAGAATCTTCCTATGATTTTTAAAGTTTTGAAACAACCATATATTTGAATTTTTTATAAGACATTATCGAATCCAGGTTCTAGTGACTACCACAGTCCTAGTGGGATAATAAATATTTTTTCCATCTACAATCAGGGAAGTCAATTTTTTCTTTCCATATACACACCAAAATAAGTAGTAATTTATTCCCTCTTCATTGTCCTCATCTGCAATAGTTACAAAAACATGGCCTGCATCATTAAAGAAAATGACATTATGAAGATAGATTATGAGAATAAATAGTACATAAAGATTAATCTTCTACCTGCTTATACTAGATTAGATATATGGTCAAAATCATGTGAGGATGTCATGTCATTAAGTTGAAATGTTTGTGGAACCTAATATGTGTTGCTTGGAATTAGAGGTTTGGAACTCTAGTCATCCACCCACTCTTGTGACTCATAATCATTCCAAACAAAGTCCATGCATGTGAAATAAAAGCATGTCAAGCGGTGCATATGAATAGTCCAAGAACTTGAATTTGAGCTATGAAATGAGTGGAGCTCACTTGAACCTATTAGAGTCATACAATCCTCATATTTTTCCAAGTCATTTTCCTCCATTAACTAAAAATGTCTACGAATACTAGAATTTTCTTGACCACCATGACATATGTTCTCACTACACTAGTCAACCACATTTTTGCATCAATAAAATTAGTAACATTGTCATATTTTAACTCTTCCCTTGTAATGGCTCTTTTTATACATGCTCCAGCACCATCATGCTCCCCTTTTCATGACCAACCTTAGTGAAACTCCAAATATTTTTTACACTAGTGGTAATGTGCATCCTACTCAACCAATAAAACATCTATGTATTATTGAATTATGATGTGAAATTATCTAACCAAATGTAATGTCATTTGAAATTAATGTTCCTCTAAGTCAATTATCCATAGAACTTATCAAACCAACCTTGCACATAATCTATAGAATGTGATCGATCGTCACTGATATAGAAATGTTACTCCCTTAATATTTTTTATTCTTCCTGTATACTATCAAGTGCATGCATTAATGCTATATGCATGACTATGGTAATTTATGTTGAGTCATAATACTACGATTGAATTATATTTGTGGTTTGAATGTGGAATTTTATACAAAGTTGACTACTAAAACAATAGAATCAAGTGGGAATGTGTCTTTGCTTATCTTAAAATGTTCATACAACCATTTATCCCTATGTGTGTGCCTTTCATACTCTTAAACAATTTTATCCATGAATTCGACCATAAATTTTGAAACATGTATCTCTTTCATAACAAGCTCAAACTTTTTAGATTCATTGCCATCTTTTAATTGATAAGTCATAGATTTGTATTCACTCAAGCCAACTAATTCCTATTCAATTATACTTATACACTCCTCATAGATACATTTTTTTAATTTTGGCAATCCACCGCAAATTTTGCAATTTCCATCCAAACATGTTTTCTTATAAAAGAGTTGTCCATCTAGTCTTTCATAAAAAATATTTGAAATAAATTTCCTAGCTTATTTTGGTAGAAATTATATTCCACACTCCTACAAAATGTTATTAGTATGCAAAGTACAATGAATATGATGAAAAATATCATAGTTTATTAAAAATTCAACATGTTACCTACAACATCAAATGGTACACGTGTGATTTATTTTTACATAAAAAAATTTGGCCATCTCAAAAAGTCTTTGATTAATAGTAATTTATGGATGCTTTTATAAAAACTTAGAGTACAATTGTGTTTGATTCATATCCAAAAACTATTTCAGATGTGGTTCACAATTATGAGAACCAACTCTTCTTTTCACTACATCTCTTGTATTGGGCAAAACTCTTGTATTATCTTTCCAAAATTGTGCAAGTAACTCTTTCAAAGCACTGGCAATAGCCTTGTCCTTTCATGAAAGTCTACTAGAGAATTCCCAAAGCTCATTTGTATTGGGTTCATTAAGTCTTTCACATCTTGAAATTGCTTTCATTAATATTTTTCTATTTATATCAAGTTTTTGACTTGTTTTTAAAATCAATAGTTTTTTCCCTATTTTAGCACTTACTGCACAAGTTATCATTATACATCAGGTAACATTACAATGTTTGTTACATGATTTTAGGCCTACAATATGATATGCATCATGTAGATTTTTTTAAAAATCATCATTTTCATTATCCATGTTAGATGTACTTAGTCATAATGTGTACATTATAGGTCTCATCTTAATCAATTTCATCAATGAAACAAATAATTGACATATTTGATTATCATAATCCAATCTATGAAAGAAATTATCCCAAATTTCTTGAGCCAATATTCTTGAATGGCAATCAAACATTTTTTTATGCATTGGTTTCAAAATATTGTCATCAATGTTAATTAAGTACTTATCTTTTCTATGCATAATTCTTAGAGGTGTTGTTATTGGTGGAATCTGTTTAGAGGGTGTTTCAAAATCATTATATGTTGCCATGAAATTTTATTCATTGTTTGTTTCTTCATTATGTGTTTCCATGATTTTTTTTGTTTGTTAATTTCATCATTATTTGAGTCCAGTAAATTTTCTTCATTGTTTGTGGGTAAAGTATCATGCATAGGCTCTTCATCAACATAATAAAAAATGTTAAACTTTGAATGTGAATTTCCAACATTATCTAATTTTATATTGTCAATTTCATCATAATTCAATTCATTATTATGAATTTCATCATAATTTAATTCATTATTATAAATTTCATCATTATTTAATTGATTATTGTCAATTGACTCATTATCTAAGGCATTTGGCTCATCAAAGTTAGTGTTTGTACCTTGTCTAAAATGAATTGCTTTCATTCATACCTTGTTTTTTCTCTCTATTCTTCTAATTACTCTGATGTTTTTCTCTTCAAAATTTTCCTCCTCCATGAATGCGAACCAGAGCCCATTTTAACAAAAGTAACCAAGAAATTACTTCAAATGTGGGGTCTAAAAAAAATACAACCATGAAAGTATGTAGAGTATGTCTGGAATGTATGTGGGGACAACAATCTCAATTACGGATAAAATTAGATGTTAAAAAGTGAGTTTTTGTTTGTACTTCAATAAATTCATATGCATTCCTATAATGCATACATGTTCTTTGAAGTATAGGCATATATTATACAAACAAGCAAAAAGGCTCATATTTAAGCATTTTTTCCATTATAATACTATAATATGATGCATAAATCCCTAATATGATGTACTAAGACTATCAAATTTTGAAATAATGCTATAATATCATGTAATAAGGCTCAATATGATCTAATAAGGCTATCATACAAGACTATCATGTGATGTAATAAGACTATCATATGATGCAATAAATCTCTATTATGATGCATTTAGGCTATCATATGATGAAACTAGTCTATCATATGATGCATTAAGGATCAATATGATGTAATTAGGCTATCATATGATATGATAAGGCTCAATATGATGTATAAATCCCCAATATGATGGATAAATCTCAAATACATGATGTAATAAAACTTTTGATAAGACTACGAAGTAATAAGACTAATGAATGATGCAGTAAGGCTCAACATGTAAGATGAAATAAGCTAATTTTACCCAAAATCCCATCATAGGTCCTTACAAAACTAGGTGAATAATAGGTTTGCAAATTATCACTAATCAAATTCATGAATTTATGCATTTGTGATGAAATCAATGACATTAGGGGTTGTGTTTGTTATAAAATTAGGATTTAGGGTTAGGGGTTTAGTGTAATGGGTTTGTACATGTGTATATGTCATGAAATTAGGGTTTAGGGGAACTACATACATGTTCAACTGATAAAATTAGGGTTTACGATCAACATGTCACAAAATGTGACATAATTTAGCCCTTTCAATCACATTGTAGACTCCAATTCAGCTTCAATGGGTTGAAATTGGCCACATTTGTATTTCTAATTAAATTAGGGTTATTTAATTCATACATGTTGCATCTATGTTATATAATCTATTGGACCATAAATTTGGCTTAGGGGTTCAATTTTACTTAAATCACATCCCTAATTCAACCAATAGACTAATTGGTTCAATTCATGATAGATAAAATCATATTTAATTTTGTCCCAAATCATATATATCGTGATCTTGTAGTTATATAAAGAAGGGATTCAAATTGGCCTCCCATGTATCAATCATTATCAATTTTCTACACGTATGTATTCAAGTTATTTATATCCTTCTTCCTTGAATTAGCTTTAAAGATCTTAAAAGTTACATTCATATTAAGTCTTGCACATAGGAAATGACATAATTCAACAATAGACGAGACTCAACCTCGAATCCCAAGTTGGAGTGAGAATTATAAGACATGTACTACTTTCTTGCAATCCACATCATAAGGTTTAAGCTCATTACAATGAAATATGAACAAGATGATATATATATAAGCCTTCAACAAGGGGGTGCACATTGGTATTCAATTATGATCAACCATCTATATGAGGTGAGCAATTCATCACCCACATGAATAATTATTGGGTCTCTCTACGCAGCATCATCCTTGAGGGGAAGCAGGTCTCAGATTTAGGGGACATTATTATAGGTTTAATGTATCTTGAATAAGTTCAACAAAGTTTGAGCTGGATTAACTTATACATATTTCTTACTTAGTCATTGTTAGGTCTACACCATCCCTTGATGGTTTTGAACAAAGTCCCTAGTGTATTTAGATATTTTTTAAGATATACATTCATCACTATAGGCATGGCATCTTAAAACCAATCATCACTAATGGATATATGTGCCCATTTCGAGTTTATTGAACTCAAAACCACATCTTATACAAAATAAAATGCTTACCCAACTTGACCAAAATATTTAAGAATTTAACATGTAAATACATTGTAGGTCCACCATCCTACTTTCATATCTTACCATCCCAATTACATAGTAAGGTATAAAACTCTATAGTATGATAAGCATTAAGTGTTGTCTAGCTTATTTTTGAGCTTGCAATTATTGCCTCCATGGTGTGGTTAGGACTAGTCCCATGTCAAAGACACACTCTTCAGATGATGTGGGAAGGGATGGAGTGGTTTATGATTGTCCCATGTGTGATGGAGGGGTAGATGAAAGAGGTGCACATAATGGAGGATTAACCATATTTTCACAAGAGATCTTAATTTTAGGCAAAATTTGAATAATGTATTTGGATACATTAGGGGAATCAAAATCAAATAATTATAAAAATATAAGACTCTTGTTAGACTTTCAATTGGGACCTAAAAATGCACCTATTGAATTAGATGCACTATGTGACCTTGGAGGAAACTTAAGGGATTTTATTCAACACATTTTAGGAATGTTTTTAGGATAATCCAAAGCATGATTCACAGGTATTAGGCTCTATTGGATAGCATTATTGAAATATATATCAAAGAGATATACTGTTATACCAAGGGCTTAATTTTTATTTATACTTACACAAGATTATGTATACTACATAGTCCAATTCAATGGGTTTGCCACTTAAAAAAATTAGTTCAAAATTAATATATAAAGGGGCCTAGTCAAAGATATCAAATAAACAACAAAAGGGTAAGATAGGATTTTAGGCAAGTATGATAATATCAATAAGAAACACAAAATTTAAGGGCAATTAGGATTTTAGGCAAGCAAGGTGGTAAGGTATATCCTTACCCTCCTAGGGGAAAGATCCCAATAGTTGTGCATGTTTCAATTTTCAAACAAGGTTGTTATTAACATGTGTTCTATTGACAAAACATATTGGTGTATATAAATATTAAAGTGCACTAGAAGTTGAACATGTTTTAATACTTGTTCAACATTTATTCTATATAATTAATAGTAACCAATCACATCCTGATAAGTAAGAGTCAAGTATTGATACTATAATGAACAACGATTGGTACACTAAAGGTTAAGTTTTGATCATAGGTTTAAAAATGCATTATATGACCTCTCATAATAAAATCAGTTATATTGTCAAATGTATAATGTTTTAGACCTTAAAACCTTAGTTATAAGAAGTTAAGATGACATATTGAAATAGGTAAAAAAATTAAGTCTAGTGCGATGTTTTGGCACCTTAATTCAATATCTAAATCTATTGGGACCTTTCCCCTATAAGGATGCACAGTTAATGGGACCTTTCCCCCATAACAAACACAAATTTTGTTTGTTTCATTTTATGTCAAAGAAATACGTACATATTATATAATGTTTACATGTTATTTATTACGTTATATAAATCATACGCATTATATAAATCATACGTGTTATTTAAATTTGAATTTAAAATTGAGCCTTTAGGCTAGGAAATGGCTTGGATTTCTGAGCCAAAGGCTTGGGACTATGCATCTACAGCTGAGACCAAGATTTTTAGGAAAAACCAACAAATTTCAACTTCAATCGTCAAATATGCTATGGATTTCAACATCAAAATTCAAAAAATTATTACCATTACGACAAGCATGTTGTCCTATTTCTAAATGTATGCTTTTTATCATTTTTGAGCTATTTTAAGGGTTTAAACTATATTTATTTCTAACTACACCTTTTTTAGGCCACTACATGCCTCACCCATACATGCCTATTCATATTTATCTAATTTTTTTTCATTGATATAAATGCAAAACAAATTACATGGTAACAAACTAGGCCTAATTCTATGCACATTCAAAAAAGAATTTTATTTTTATTTTTTTGAGGTAGTTAGGGTGGGTTGCATGGATGGCTATTTATTTTTTTGTCAATTTTTAGGATATACTTAATTTTAAAATTAATTAAAAAAATATTCATCAAAAAAATATTAAAAAATGTTTGTAACACACTATAAGAGCTAGTCTAAATATTCACCAAAGGGTTTCTAATAATATTAAACGATGCTAAAAAAATGGTGGGTCGCACGGAATGGTGAAATTGAAATTTTCTTAGAAAAAATAGGTCTTCAAATTTTAGATTTTTGACCTATTTATACTTAACCATTTTTTTTAAAAAAATAGTTTTTTTAGAAACTAGACGCGAAATGCTATAATTCATATTTTTATACCATCTTCAAATTTTGAGTGTAGCCATCTCTAATTATTTGCAAAAGTTCACATTTCTAAAATTTTAGAAAAATCATGTCCATGAGTAGGCCCTTTTTTTCCCCCCAAGTTTGGTGCACTTAACCACTAATGAAAACAAATTTTATCATTGGGAGTGGTTGTGATAACAAGCATTTATTTCTTTTATCAATGCCTTTGCCCGATACTCCCACACATGTAAATTTTTTAATTCATCAATTACTCCCTCCTAAGGATTAGTAGTAATACTATCTACTACCAAATTAATCAGTGGAAAATGTGTAATGGCATCATCAAATATGACAACATTCTCTATTGGAGTGGGGTTGTGTAGTGAAGGTTCCTCCTAAGCAGTCATGGGAATATTAGTTGATGCTTCCTACATAAAATCATGTGGATTGAAAGTAGATCAAATAACATCACCACTTTTAATCCCTAGATATTCCTCATCAAGTTAAATATCTTACAAAAAAGTCAATCCTTGCACACTCGATACACCTCTGATAGAGAAAGTGGGGAATTGGTAACATGATAGTTGAAGTGTTTTAGTTGTTGCTCTACTAGTTGTTGTTGGTGGTTATAATGGAAGAGTCTTCTCCCTTGAGTGAATTGAGTTCGGAGGTGGTAGCATAATATTCCTCAGAGATTGTGGATACCCTACAAAATGTAAATTATTTTAAAAAATAAATAAATTTCAAAAATAAAGTTATATGCTAATTTGAAATTAAAGGTTTAGTACTTGTATTTGGAGATAGTGTGTCCTCCAATATACACATTGTATTGTGAGTGATAGGGGTGTTTTGAGATGTTACAATATGCAGACATTTAGTGTAAAAACTACTATCCACAAAAGGTTGAGAAGGCATAATAAATATTGTATTTTTTTATGGTGGTGGTTATTCCACGATCTGAATTATTGTCAAGTTAACTATAACAATAAATTAAATAACTAAAATAATATGCTTGAAAGTTAAAATATCATTTGAAATTTTTAAATAGCAAACCTGCACATAGAGATGACTCCAAAGAAACTCTTGGATGTTTTAAAAGTTGAAATGATTGCAAAGATGATTTTTTAAACTTTGAATCTATAGATCTTTCAACTCTGCATTGTCTTTTTGAGGTAGATTGTTTCCATGAGGCATGAATTCTTGCCTATAACAAATAATGTTCAAACATTTATTAATTTTTACTTTGGTAAATTTTTAAAAAATAAACAAATGTTAAACCCTAGTTCAACAAATAAATTAATTAATTAACCTCCTATTCCTCTAGAGAGAAAGCATTTGTGCTCATATTTGGATTAAGCATATTTGAAACCTATGCTTTTTGGATGTCATATAAAGCCTCAAAGTATAATGTCAAAATAAAATTTGAACAATAAATAGTGGAATTGGGATTGGTAAAAGCATAATTTAATTCAAGCCTTATCCTATTGGAAATAAAAGAGCACTAGGCATATCTCAAATTAGCAAGAGTACGAACAATGTAAACCAATGCCTAATAGGGAATATATGTTGGTCTTCCCTGTAATACTATTCTGGCTTGGAAAATTGAACCATTGCTTTAAAAAAATGGTTAGTAATGTCTTCGATGTGGAGGCCCCTCTTTTGACTATCTAAAATGAAAGAGAAAACAAATATTTACATCTCAAAAGTTGAATTTTGAATATAAAAAAAAATTTATAATTACATATTGGTTAGACCAATGTGCAAGCTGAAAGTTTTCACAAAAAACTTCTTGTCCTCATCTGTCAACATTGCTTTTGAACTCATTGGGGTTGCATTGTGAAGTGGAAGACCTTTTAGATTGTGAATCTCTTTTGGTGAGGTACCAAAGAAAATCGTTCTAGAGTCCATGTTCATGGTGAAGATCTTCTCATTATAGTCATAGGAATATATGACCATTTTAAGTAGCATAGTGTCTATTTCATATTGGGGCATGTACAACATGCCACTAAAGTTGTATTCTGAAATCTAATCATTGTATGCATCTGGTTGTTCAACAAACCTCAAAATGTCCGAACATAGTAGGTTCTTGAAAATGAATTTTCTTTTCATGGTTTGGGAATTGAGGGTAGAGGCAAAGGGAGATGAGAAATATCTTCTGCATAATGTTAAAAATGATGGTAACGGGCGAGTATTTATAGAACAGGGGGTCAACCAAGTAATTAGACAATAGACCAGCTGCACAAGTTACCCATCAGCATGCTCAACATCATCATTTGACACTAGATGCTCAAAAATCTATCTGACATAACTATCTAATGACAGACATCCAATGTACACCGGTCACCACACACTATTTCATTAGGTTTTTTGGCTCATTTGTTTAGAATAGTCATTCAACATAGTCATTTAGCATAGTCATTTGGCACAATCGTTTAACACATATGGATGATGCATCCATTCAACACAGTTGAACAACATAATCATTGGCATAAATATCTAGCGCAAGCATCTGGCATAGGCATTCAACATTTGTCTTATGGTACAGTCAAATCATTTTATGAAAAAATAGGTAACAAAAGATTTTCCATCACCCATAGAGGATTTGTCATGCCAACAAATCAAAATTTATTAAATTCATCAAATATTTCTAATAGATTTTTCAATAGGACTACTTAAAATTAACTTTACTTGTAAATTCAATGTTAGGTTGTGGAGCTAAAAGCTTCAACCCTTTGCAAACTGAAGGAACAATGGTTGCTGAGATCCAGGAGCACCGGCATCGGCAGCAGGACCGACGTTGGCAGAGACCAGTGCAGAAGGCCACCGGCGACGGCAGGGAGTCGGTCGACGTCGGCAGAACCAGACAAGCAGGGACCGACGTCGGTCGCCTGTGTGTTCCAGAACTGCTCGTTTCACAGATAGTTAGTTAAGTGAACGAAGAGTTTGCATGTTGAGACTAGTTAGAGTCTTGGGCTGCGAGGATAATTGTCTAAATTAAGAGTCGAAGTTAGTGTTTGAGTTAGGGATCTATTTATAGACCCATTGGCATGTATTGTTAATGTATGAGATATAAAGGAAGAATTCCTTCTAGTTGTAAGATCTGTGAGTTGCAGGTTGTTGCAAGCTCATTGGGGATCTACATGTAAGTTTGGTCTTTGAATTGCAGGTTGCAGGTTCATGAGAGATCAGCTTGAAGTGCTATAGAGTGCTTGGTGTACCGGCAAGGTTATTACTGACTGGTTGGTGAGGTGAACACCAATTCTGTGTGTGAGTTGGTTGTTGGGACCGTTTTTTGTGTAGGAGAGTGTGTGTGAGAAGAATTACTGTACACTTGAGGAGTGGCGAATCTCTGTAAGGTGAAAGAGTGTGGCGGCTCTTTGATGTATTCTTTTCTGTATATTGTTAATACAAGATAGTGTATTGTCTCTCATATTCTGTGCTATTGGTGAATTCTAGTTACTTGTGTTTCTGGTTATTTCCGCATATTCAATTGCTTAGATTTGGTAATCATACTGTGCTCTTTCTGAGGAGCAAGATCCTAACAGGTGGAATTAGAACAGGTGTGTTTGTTCTTGGATTTTCTTCCACCTCCCAACATTCAATTAATAAATTGTATACAACATTTAAAAATTGATGTGTGAAAAAAAAAAGAAAAACATTTATATAATAATCATAATATCAAAAATAAATGATTTTAAGAACCTTATATTATTACCTAAAAATAAATTTTATTATGATTTAAATGTTAAATTAATCTATTATTATAAAATTAAACTCATTTAATCAATAAGATTTTTTTTTAGATTTAAATAGAAAGATTTAAGGTATTATTGAACCTTGATTTAATCCCTTCATAAATTATGGAATGAAAAACATAACCAAAGACTTAATGATATTAACTATTAACAAGCTTAGTGAACAAGGATGATAAGAAGTAAATAAGATTCACATAGACATTGAGCAAGGTCAACGAATAAATGTGAAATTTTAAGGAAACCTTAATTTAAGAATTAATGGAGATATCTATTATGATTAAACAAAGAAGTTAAATAATGATTGTCAAAGAAACTTTAATAATGCCTTAAACTAAATGAATGGATTATTAAATAATTATTCATAAAAAATTCAAGAGGCAAGGCAGTTTTTAAAAAAAATTATACTTGTCTTTCACAGGTAATGACTTTCACAAATTGAGTAAATAAATCAAGATAAGAGGGTTTTTCTTAGGGGCAGAAATCCTAAACAAAATCTTAATGCTCATGAAAATGACATAGAACTGAATAGACCAAAGG